>CM077226.1:37577105-37652105 GCA_039654775.1 Spinibarbus caldwelli | reverse complement strand
AATTCATTTTAACGGCGCTAATTTTTATTAACGCGCTGACAGTGTTGCCAACTTAGACTTTTCAGACCCCTTTAGCAACTTTTTTTTGTTTTTTTTTTCAAAAAGAGCCTAGCGACCAATCTTTAGTTTTTGCCCAAACCTTATTTAGTTTCTGAGACTAGCTGGTACTGTACATCGCACAAGTGCGAGGACTCTCTTTCCCGCTGTGCACACACCTCTCTCTCTCTCTCTCTCTCTCTCTCTCTCTCTCTCTCTCTCTCTCTGCTCTGTTCAGCATGTAACTTTTTCTGTGTTCAGAATTTGCAAAATGCAATGCATATAATGAGCGAGTACATCATGAATTCATCTTCCAAACCGCGTTTTTGTCTTATCCCGAATCACAACGGTACACTTATAATACGTGCTTATTTTTTGACTATTGTAGCCTGGTCGGGTCGTCACCGCTGCGGAGTAACACATACCTGTGTGAATCGCCATAGACATAAACTTAGAGAAGTAGCTCCAGTTAGAGTGTTCTTCCACGGGATGCGTGCAGTTCTGTTTATTAACCGCTAGAGCGCCAAAAGTTACATAGTGCTGCTTTAAAACCGATATTATGTTGCTTCTCTAATTTTACATGCAAGTATAGCCGAAATCACAGAACAGCTATTGTCTTTATCTTATGTTTAGGCTATTTGATTTCATCAGACGACGGCTCGATTATCAGGATTTTTGTGCAGATTAACATCTTGGAAGGTAGAGCTGGTTATGTAGTCTTAATGGGTCGCGTTTTAGTCACTATTTCATATTCATTCCGTTATCTGACAACAGAAAATATATCTATGAAAAAATATATCAATGAAAACAGTTTTATTGAGAATTTAGCTGCATCAAAATATAGTATGTGGGCACAGAGAGGCAAACAAATGTAATAATAAATAATAAATGTACATTTAGCATGTTCAGCAGAAGTGAGCTGCCCTGTAGTGTGAAAATGTAAACAGGCTTGTCTAAGTCAATTGCTCAGTGCAAATAAAGAGAAGTAATGGGAACCTGGTATTTCTACGTTCTTCTTTTCATGTGTGTAATAGACATGAACAAGTTCTTTGAAAAACATCTATGACCTTTGAAATAGGTCCAGTCTTCATGCTCTAGAGTCTAGATTAACTATGCTTTCACTAATAATAAACATATATTGCATAAAGCATCCATATTTGTCCATGCCCATGTCAATTAGAGTATTAAAAACTCAAAGTATTAATTTAAGGTACATTTAGAACAGATTAAAAAAAGTGTGATTAAATTGATTAATCGCGAGTTAACTCATGACAGTCATGCAATTAATCGCGATTAAATATTTTAATCGATTGACAGCCCTAAATATAATATAAAATGAATTATACATTTTGTAATGTACAGTCAAACTTTTTTTAAGGTCCAAATCTCCCTATTAACAAACTCTTAACTTTGGCTTTTTCCTCAATAAACTCCTAATGTGCTGCTTATTAATAGTTAGGAAGGTAGTTGTTAAGTTTAGGTATTGGATAGGATTAGGTAAGTAGAATATGGTCATGCAGAATATGTGCTTTATAAGTACTAATAAACAGCCAATGTGTTAAGATGCATGCTAATAAGCAACTAGTTAATAGTGAGAATTCCCTAAACTAAAGTGTTACCTAATATACTTGTATTATATATTATCTAAAACATTATTTAAATGTATTTATTATAATAAATTATAAATATATTTGTAAATATAAATATTGCATCTAATTCTTGAAAGGTAATGTAAATATTAATAATCAATGTTTTGAGAGGCCTGTAGGTGCAGGGTTATTTTAGTGTCTTTGATAATTTTTATTAACTTTTTGAAACATTTGTATATTTTATATTTTCATTTTAGATATAAATATCAGCACTCAAACATATTTATTCTACTTTCTGGAAGAAAACTTTAAGATGACTTCAAAATTGTTCCTTTTTTTTCCTTTCCCATTTTATACTCCTCTTATTGCAAATCATTCTTTTGTGCACATTTTTCTAAAGAAGAAAATGTTTGTCTTTGTAATATTCCTTCAAAATGTAATGACTTGTTCAGTCTAGTTATAGCAAAATTGAAGTTGTTTTACAATTGATGAATTTTGCAACGTCAACACTTCTATTGAACTGAATTGAATCAACACTGAACTGAATTGAGCTGAATAACGACACTTGTCTTTTTTTAGAGCTTCATCTGAATTCATCTCATATTTGTAGTTTCCATCATTGATTCTCTTATTTTCCTGTTTAATACTGTGAAGCTGCTTTTAAACAAATAATGGCGTCTTGACTCAAGTCTGAAACAACTTTCCTTTTCAGCTGCTGTCATGAATCGCTTCTTTTGTTTCATGTTGGCTTCAGAAGCAATACGGCCAGTTTGTGTTTCACTGATATGAATCTGGACTCTGAAGTTTCTTTGAATTGCTGTGTCACTGCATGACGTCACATGACTCGTCTTTATTGATCACTGTAGCTACGAGACATGCGGTGTCTGAATCTGATGATGAAGTGATGAACAGACCAGTTGTTTTTCCTTTCAGAGTCTTGACAGCATTGAGGTGTGTGCAGACATCATTTACAGACTGAATCGTTGTATAATTAGGAGTCTGACAGTAATTGTCTTATTGTTGAAGTCAAATTACTAGTCCGCATTACTAATGGACAGTTTGCTCTTTACCAGTCTATTTCAAAGACTTTTTCTTTTTTACTTTTCCACCCATCTGTTCACCAGATCCCACTGGAGCAGTTTAAAGGGACAGTTCACCCAAAAATGAAAACTAGCTGTTAATTCACTCACCCTCAAATCATCCAAGATGGAGGTGACTTTGTTTCTTCAGTTGAACAGGAAAGAAGATTTTTAGCTGAAACCGTGGTACTTGGTGATTCATATAATGTCAATGAATAATAATAAAGTCAATGGCTATCGGCACTTTGAGATTAAAAAAATCATAACAAGGAATACAAAAGATACTCAGATACTCCTGAAGATATATTGTGGTCTTATGAAGCAAAATGATTGGTCTGTGCAATTATTTTCCATGAACTGGTTCTTTCGGACGGTTCATTTTATTTAACTGATTCAAATAATTGAGTCACTAGCTCGTTCAGCGTATACGCAATTATCTTAAGGCACTCAATAATGATGTGAAACATGGATGTTTTACATTTACATTTACATTTATGCATTTAGCAGATGTTTTACATGTCTAAAGCATATAAAGTGAATAAACTAGTCTTCACCAGGCCAGCTCACCTTTTCACATAAACAAACTGAACTGTTTCTTCAGTTCAGTGACTGTTGGAGGAACTGGAGCACTGAATCAGTTCATTCATCATAGGATCAGATATACTGCGATATTTCAGCTCATTTCCAGTCTGAGTCACTGTCAGGTGTCTGAAAGTGAGTTTTGATTGAGTGGATCTGTGCTGTTTCAGACGATTCAGTCCGATTTGGTTCATCAAGTTCACCAAAAAGAACCGGTTCAAAAGAATGATTCGTTCGTGAACCGGACATCACTCCAGACCGTTCGCCTGAGGCTCTGGATTACAGGTAATAATGCTATAAATAATGTTGAGTTTCTTGCACAGACTGATCATTTCGCTTCATAAGAACTCAACATATCATCTGGAGTCACAGGGATTCATTTTGTGTTGCCTGATATGAATTTTTTGACTCTCAAAGTGCCGGTAGCCATTGACTTACATTTTATGAATCACCAATGATCACCGTTTCAGCTAAAAATCTTCTTTTCTGTTCAAATGAAGAAAATCACCTACATCTCGGATGGCCTGAGGGTTAGGGTTTAAATTTTCATTTTTGTGTGAACTATAAACAGGACATTGACTGAGGGATCATACAGTCATCAGATCTCTGTTAAGCCTCTTATGTTTCATTCAGAACAAATCATGGCTTTTACACTGATGAATGGCCGTCATTCCCGAGTGAAGTCTGTCATTGCCTCTAAAGATTTAGTCGAGGTGTCCTCTCCTCTCATTGGTTCTGAGGAAAACTTACTGACATGTACAGCATGGATCAGAAGAGATGATTGTTATGAGGAACAGCGCGGTGTAGTTGTTGTATTGACATCAGTATCTGGGGGTAGGTGGGTGTTTATATAGACATACATACACACTGGGAAAAATTTAAAAAATATATTTTTTAAAAAGTGTCTTGCTTTCAATTCATGAGTGTGAATTTGAATCAATTAACCACAAAACACAAGGTGTTTAAATGCCATTCGAATTTGAATGAAAAAAATAAATTTCAGTTGAATTCCACTTCGTTTTAATTTATTTTATTTCATTTAATTAAATATATTACATTTACTTTAAATATATTTATCAATAATGTAATGCAATATTTTTTATAATATATTATTGATGTATTATATATTTATTTGATATAAATATATCAAAACATTATTTAAATAATAAATTATAAATATTTTTACAATTATATTTTACAATATATTTTTTATATAATTAATACTATTATTTATTGCATCTAATTCATGAAATATAATGCAATATAAATTATGTTAATCAATGTTTGGAGAGCCCTATAGGTTCAGTGTTATTTTAGTGTCATTAAGAGTCTAGATAGTGTTTTTTTTTGTTTGTTTGTTTTTTTTTTTTTGCCTTTTTAATTTTTGGTTTTGTCATTTCAGTATGTCAGTTTTTAAAATTCTAATTACATTACAATTCAAATTCAAAATCAGAGTTCAAATTTAGGGTATCCAGACGAACAAACGTTGATCTGTGCCTTTTTATTTATTTATTTATTTTTTTTTGGAAAATGCTGTCTTAATTTATTTGCCCAATAATTCAATCAGCAAATAGATGTAGTGTCAAAACAATATGACACAATACGCACAGAAATTGTTGCAGCAAGTTGTTCTTCAATGAAAGCAGATGTGCAAACAAAATAAACAGGAGAAGTTTGATTTTATTTAGCTCCATGTTGGCCTGCAGCCTGCAGCTTTACATCCTCTCTATTGGAGTTTTTTATGGTTATTGTTGTCATGAGATGCAGGCGGTGGGTTTGATTGGTGATTTACCAGCAGGGGTAAATGCTCTGTTCCTCCAGCGTCTCTCAGGGCTCCTCCAGTGGTAATTGTTTACAGTAAATAATGCTCAGCGTTTAGTGACCGTGGTACAGTCTCTGGAGTCATTAAACACGGTCCGGCTGTAATGAGAGAGGAGGGCAGGTGTCGAGTTTCTGCTGCGCTTTTGTCCGTGTCTAAAGCAGGTTTTGTGTACCTTGCACAGGTGAACATTGTTGACTCATTCTGCTCTATTATTCTGAGAAATCAGTCTAATCCTCAACTGGTGTGCATTTCAGGCCTTCTTAGTGTTCTTTAGGGATGGAAGTTTGTTAACGTGTAAACATAATGGTTCTGAATGATTCAGATTCATCTTAAAGATTGGGTGAGGTCAGTCAAATATGTGTTTGAGTGACTGATAACTTCATCACAGTCTTGCATGTTGCATAACCTGTAACTGTGCATGATTTATATGGCTTAGTTACGTTGTATTCTATGGATTTCGCATTGTTTTTACATGCTGTCTGTGACCCGCTAATGCAGGGTTTCCCAAACAGGGGTTCATGAGTTGATGGAAAAACTAAAAATTAATTAAATTAAATTTTATTTTATTTTTTAAAAAGGAGCTGCACTATTAATCTCAATAAAACTACAAAATCATTTTAATAATATTTTAGTAAATAACAACAACAACAATAATAATAATAATAATAATAATAATAATAAGTTGTGTTGTTGTTGTTGTTGTTGTAATAGAAACTATTATTAGTAGTAGTTATTATTTATTATTATTATTATTAGTAGTAGTAGTAGTAGTAGTAGTAGTAGTAGTAGTAATTTATTAATTATTTATTATATTAATTTAAATGTAAATTTAAAAACGGTTAATCACAATTAATCAAAATAAAATATATATATTTTTTAATGAGATTATTAACTGTTGTTGTTTAAATGTAAATTTAAAATGATTAATCAAAATAGTTTTTTAATGAGATGACGATGATTGTTATTATTATTGTTGTTGTTGCTGTTGTTATTTAAATGTAAATTTAAAACAATTAATCAACAGTTAATCTGCACCATTAATCAAAATTAAATTAATATGAACAATTTATTGAAAGAAAACATTTTTAATGAGATTATTATTATTTTTATTATTATTAATCTCATTATTAAAATAGTTTTTTTTTTCAATTAATTGTGAAGCATTTTTACACTTACATGATAATACACTTTAATAATAATAATAATAATAATAATAATAATAATAATAATAATAATAATAATAATAATAATATCTCAAAAGATTTCAGGTTCATTTCCATTTTAAAAAATGTACATTTAATTAATAATAATAATGATGATGATGATGATGATGATGATGATGATGATGATGATGATGTTGTTAAATAATTAAAATATTAGCTTAAAATCTCAGGGGTACTTCAAGTAAATATTTTACGCATAAGAGGTTCAACATTTCAAGACGCCTAGATGAAGCTAAAGTAGCTAAAGTGTTTAGGTCCTCGTTTGGCAGTCTTTATGTTTGTCTTGACTGTGAAAGATGTCACCAGCGTCTCCTGTTCCTCAATAGCACGTTTATGCAGAAGAGCCGCAGCGCATGTCGTATTCAGCCGACTGCTAAATTTTGTCACGAGGTGCTCACGGCTCGATGCTGTCACACGACGCTGCCAGTGAATCATATCATTGAGTGTGTTCAGAGTTCAGCTGTGTTTAGACCAGACAAACCCTCTGCTTTGTGTCTAGAGCTCAGCTGATCATCTATTTCTTCTGGGTTTCACATGTGTTTCAGAAACGAGTTTGTGTGTGTGTGGTGCATCTACTGAGGGATTAAATCACACACACACACACACACACACACACACACACACACACAGACGCTGGTTGTGTCTTTTTTAAGCTCTTTATCACGCTCCTGCTGTGTCCGTCCCAGAGAAACACCCGCACACGTTGAAGATTGCATAGTTTTTCCATACAGTTTCCTGCAACGAACGAGGCCTTTGAGTGCGTTTTTATGCCTAATTATAACATGGATGTGTGTGCATTTCATCGCTGTATATGTTAATCACACTTGCATCTAAACTAATTTGGTCATTGTTGGAGTTGATGGGAAAACTAATAATTAATTCAGTTGAGTTTGAAATAAATTGAAATTAAAATTCAATTGAATTTAACAAATAGAAAAATTGGGTTGCACAATTAATCACAAAAACTGAAATATTTATATCTTATAATTATTTATAATTCATAATACATATACTAGTATCATTTATATAATAATAATAATAATAATAATAATAATAATAATAATAATAATTATTATTATTATTATTATTATTATTATTATTATTATTATTGTTGTTGTTGTTGTTATTATTACTATTATTATTATTATTATTATTATTATTATTATATATTAATAATAAATACATATGATTTTCTCATTATTAAAAAGATTTCAGTTTTATTTTGATTAATTGTGCAGTCTATTTTTGTGCATTTTATTTAATTAAATTAATAATAATAATAATAATAATAATAATAATAATAATTTAGTAATAAAAAATAAAAATAACAGTAATAACTTTTTTATGCCTATTTTTGTATGCCTAAACTAATTTGATCAGTAATATCACCATCATTGCTCATAACGCAGCAGTAAGAGCTGCAGATCTTTAAATGCTGTACTTTAAAATCATGTTTTCTGGATTTTACTGAAAATGGTTTTATTCCTCATCCTGCTCAGTGTTCTCCTCCAATGTGCAAATTGAAGGCTGTGAAAACTAATCTAAATGAATGAATGTGGGCTGCTTTATATTATGTGCACAAAAATATAAATGTGTATACATTATAAAACAAACAACAACATTTGAAATCAACTTAATATAAATGATAATGAAGAAAAACAAAAACAGATAAGAGAGCGTAGTGAACCAGGGTTATTATTGTTAACTTAAAAAAAAAAAAAAGTAAAATAAAATATCACTAAAATAAAATAAAGTATACTTATTTTATTTCAACTAGCTGCAAAGGCAGATTTGATCTTTTTTTTTTTTTTTAAGTTCAAGTATTAAAATAATAATAATAATAATAATAAAAAAACATTAAAAAAAAACACAGGGCCACATTAAAAAAAAAAAAAAAACTAATAAAAATGGTAAAAAATTACTAAAAACTTAAAACAAAATTAAATTGAAAAACAGGATATAAAAATAAGACCTAATTAAATATAAAAAAAATAAAATAAAAAATTCCAATCCTGGAAAATGTTTTTCTCTTGTTGTTGTCCTGGAAAATTTATTATTTCAAGTTTAGTTAGAATCCACTCAAATATTTGAAGGATACATGCTAATGTTTTATTGTATTATTATGTGCATTAATAATGAACTCCTTTATTTTTTATTTTCAAATAGTTAATGAAATAGTTTCTTTTTTGGTGTTTTTTTTCTTTTTTTCTATGGTGTTGAAATTAGTTCCACAAACTATTTATTGTAATTTTATAATTAAGAGCTCAAGTTGTGGCCATAAACTGTAGGTCTTTGAAAGATTTCTAGAGGCCGTGAACTCATGTAAGTTTGCTTTATTTCGTCTCCACAGGTTTCAAGTGCCCCGTCTGCTCCAAGTTCATCTCTTCAGATGAAATGGACCTTCATCTGGTCATGTGCTTGACAAAACCTCGAGTGACGTACAACGGTGAGTGTTTGTGTTTTCATCTGCTTATACAGCGGAAAATGGAGTCGCCCTGTAAAGACAGAAAGGCACACACAATGCTGTAATTATCTCTTCTCATGGCATGTTAAGACCTGGCAGGTGCGTCTCAGAATCAGGTTTGCTGATTTGTTGCATTGCATTCATGTTCAAACATCTGATTTTCCAGCAGAAACATGCAGTGAAGTGCTTTTAGTCACCTGAATGAAAGCTTTGGTGTTTGTGCAGTGAAAATGCTGAGCTTGTGTTTTATGGAGTACTGTCAGCTCTAATGTGTCTACTGTGTTTGTTACTTCAGGTAATTATCGTGTCTCGTGCTGATTAGCACAGACAGGCAACTCATGTCTGATACTTGGTGATGTAGGTCTGCGCAGTAAAAATATTATACCTCTTTATTTCACAGCTTTTTAATGGTTCAAAATTTATATTTGAGCATTTTCTCTTAAAGGACTTTAAAGAGGTTTTTTTTTTTCTCATTTCCTCTAAAATGACTTAAAAGTGTGACTATTATTATTATTATTATTATTATTATTATTATTATTATTAAAAAATGTGATATTTAGTAGTAGTAGCATTAAATTGTATATTTGTGCATTTCTTCAAAAAACTTAACAATTTTTATATTTATTATTATTATTATTATTATTATTATTATTATTATTATTATTATATTTGTGCATTTCAACAAAGCACTTAAAATGGTTATATTTATTAAATTATTATAAAAAATTGCATTTTCTCTAAAAGTAATTTATTATTATTATTATTATTATTATTATTATTATTATAAAAATTTGTGCATTTTCTCTAAAAGTACTTAAAAGATTAGCGTATTATTATTATTATTATCATCATCATCATCATCATCATCATCATCATCATCATTATTATTATTATTATTATTATTATTATTATTATTATTATTTGTCAAGATGAGGAAAGATTGTGAGACTGTTTTAATGACATGCTCTTTTGTAAACTTGAGCAAATTAAAATTTTTCCAAGTACAATTAAAACCCGTTGCTTAATTATATTTCACCAGCAAAGTGATTGCAAATGTTTTAACATTTAATTATATCTGCTCTGGCATTTTGAGTGGAATATGTTTAAAATATTTATTGTGGTTTTAGTCTTTGGTGGTTTAGTCCTGGTTTTGGTCTGTCGTTATGGGTCTGACTCTGAGTGTTTGGGTGGATGTCAGTTGCAGTTGTAAACGGGGCTTGTTTATCATTGTTCGTTTTACAGTGCTGTGTATAGCTGGTGTCATATAGAATCTGTTCAGATATGAGTGAATTGGTCCCCTCTTTCCATCTGAATTATTTCCTCGTCTTGTTTTTATAGACCTTTGTCATGTTTTTAGGCGTCGTCAGTTTCCATAAACTCAACAGGACAGATAGAGTCGTCCGTGCAGCTGGGAAATGAGCCAAAGCCAGAGACGATGGAGTGAAAAACCTGATCTGAAACAACACCAGATTCCAGGGGTTATAGAGCCGCCGCTGCCACGGGAAAATCAAATCAAACGCAGCGAAATCACTGACAGCTCCATCGTTTACAAAGTAACAAAATTATTACATTACTAATAATACACTATTATATTATTACATTATTACTAAACAAATATATTAACTAGGGCTGTCAAATAATTAAAATATTTAATCGAATTAATTTCACGATGTTCTGATTAATTCATCGCCAGTTAACTGCACATCAGATTTGGCTGAGAAATTACCCCAGAAGATCAAGTCATTATTGTGTTAAATGAGAAGAGCATTGAAGAGACGTGTTTAATGTGTTTTTTTTTTCTGGGTATTAAAATATAATGAGTGAGTTAATGAATTACTCGCTCAACCAATTCATTCAAACAGTTGATTTATTCAGAAACGAATTAAGACTGTCTTTATGACTCACTCGATTCGTTCGAACAGCTGATTCATTTCGAAAATGAAGCAAGGGGCTGTCTTTATGAATGAGTCACTGAATCATTGACTCACTTGATTCTTTCAGAAACGTGGATTCATTCAGTAGCAAATCACTGCTGTGTCAGAAAGGCACAATAGTTCTGCTTTGGCTTTGATTGCAACTTTTTATTTTTTTAGGAAAGCAGCACTAATTATGAGAGAGGCTCTATAGAGCGCCGGACGTCACGTGACCTGCTGGCAGGCAAGAACAGCCGGGAGCGAATATGAAATGAATGGCGCCAGCATAAGTTTCAAGGCAACAGAGTTCACTGCACACTTTAATTCAAAAGACATAGACCTGTACATAGCAAAACTTAATAGATTAAACATAACAGATCCCTATAATGCCCCCGGGGTGCTTTTAACGTGTGTCAATAAATGAACGGATAGATTTCCTGACCTGCAGTATCCTGATATCTACAACTACCTCATCATCTTTCCCTCCTAACGTGACTCCAGAGACTCTTTAAAAGCCTACGAAAGCCTGGAGGGGTACAAATGGATGCAATCTAATTTTTTGATGAATATTCAGGAGTCTGCCGGCTAAAAACATAGACTGTAAAAATGTGATCACTGGAAGGTTAAGTAAACTGTGTTGTTAGCTAGCATAATCAACCCTAGCTGCCCTTGTAGGTAGCCAGCATAGCTATGTCACTGTGAGTACAGTAGACATCATAAATGAAATCTTACCCGTTTAATCCCAAATGTTGTGTGTTAGCACATTTTATTGCAGTGAACCATTTTAGTCGTCTATCAGGATCCTAGGAATACGATAAATTGATTGCCCTTTTGCTTTATGGGACAATCGCGTGTGTGTATATAGGAAAATGCATATTTTCAATTAAAGATAACTTAGATTTAATATGGGCTGCTTTTTGTGCTCGACATTTTTTTTTTATAGGTCATTTTGTGTGTTTTACGAATAAGATAGGCTACAAGGTTAAGAAGCTTACTTAAATGTAGAGGTCGACCGATAGTGGATTTTACCGATAGCTAGGTTGGACCACACTGGCTGATACCGATTAATCAACCGATAGTTTTTAAAATGGATACTGAAAGAAAACTAGTGCTTTACTATTTTTTAAAAAAGCAGTAGCAGTACTGAACCATACTTTGTAAATGAATAAAAATATTAATATTATTTATTATGTTGATCATTAAAGTTATTTCATAGTTTGCTAATGTTAAATGAAGAAACTTTAAGATTTAAAATTGTAGCCTAGTAGCTAATAGTGAAATGAACACACTCTAACAAGGAACAATACTTCTACAGTTTTCATTAATGCTAGGAATGGACTCTTATTGTTAAGTGTTACCATTTAATTTCAACAGTCATGCTTAAAGATGGCCATCTTTAAATATCTACACAAGGTCATAGCATTAAAATTACATACATATGGATATTGTATGTGTACTCACATACTTTATTTGCTTCTATTTTTTAACACTTGATAATTATCTAATAATAACAAAAATAAAAAAAAGTCACACACCGGGCAAAAGCGCAGCGCTGCGTCTAGAACTCTAGAGGTATCACACACACACACACACACAAACACAAACACCAGACGCTTTGCGTTCAATTCAAGTGGCGGTCTAAAACAGTTTATTTAATCACCAAACGCGTGACGTCAACCTCCGGAGCTCTATAATGTTCTCTAGAAACTAGTTTGTGCTTCCTTTCCCTCCTAACTCTGCAGTGGTGTAGTTTTCCGTGACTCACTGGTGTTTTATGGTTGGAGGCCGTCTGTGGAGCTCCAGCAGGTCCGTTGGGTGTGTTTTTGGCTGAGGATGAGAAATTCCCCCCTGCCTCATTCTTCCTCTCATTTTGACGTCAGCAGCTAATTTTATCTTCGTACATGAACACAACCGTGTTTAAGTGTGTAAATAAAGCAGCTCTGAATGAAAGTCAGTGGCTTTAGTTGTATGAGGATGTCTATCGCTAAAAATCTCTGTGCATAATAGCTGTATAATAACATTCATCCTCGTTTAATGTTTTCTTAATCCCAGGTTTTCGGTTTAGTTAGTTTTAGTATACTGGTAGCAGGTAGTGTACTGAATACCATGCGGTGTTTGCTAGTACTCCATTCCATCCGCAGCACATTTAATGTCCATGATGTGATGTATTTCTGAGTGAAACTTGAATATTCAATGATTATAAAAATGGTTATTAATATTAGTGGTTAAATTCATATATTTTATATTGTTTTAGGATAATTATATACTAAATTAATATATAATATTAGAAATATTAATATTTAAATATAAAATTCTTAAAATTGTGTGTGTGTTAGTATATATGTAATTGTGTGTGTGATATATATTTGATACTATATATATATATATATATATATATATATATATATATATATATATATATATAATACTGTTACTTTGTGTATATTTGTGTGTATGATAATAAAAAAGTACATACTGATGAACTGTGCACTATATAACATCTAGAGCATTTAAGAAAGCAAATACACTTAATGGCAGCTTCTTGAGTTATGTAAGCTTTAGAGAGAGGGCTGTGAGTGTGTGTGAGTATGTGTGTGTGTTTGTCGCTGTGGGGAGTTTCTGAGTGTTTGTGAGTTGGTCCAAACACCAGATGCATTGCTCTCCCTGCGGGACCCGTCTCAACACACGGCCTCTGCTGCTGATCTGGGCCAAACACACACACACACACACACACACACACACACACACACACACACACACACACACACAGAGACACAGACAGCCCTACACGTAGAGCACTTGGCAGTGAACATAAAGGCACACATGATGAACAAACTGCTGTAGTGTCTTCACTTCAGCTCTCAGTCGTTTGGAAGGAAGCACTAGTCAGACGCTTGCCACATTTATTAAACACACTCAGCAAACATAATTATTTCATTAAGATTTATTAGTTTAGTTTGACAGATAACAAGAGCCAGTCAATGAGGAACGTCACCTTGGTGAGGATAAAGACAAAAGTGACAAGGAACAGACAGCAGCTCAAATCAACAGAGAATACGTAGTATTAATATGAAGTGATTTGCCTTTTTTTTTTTTTTTTTTTTTTTAAGTTTCAAAAGCAAAGTATAAATTAACATTTAATATTATAAATGTTATATTTTAAATAAGTTGTGTAAATATTTTACATTAGGATTGTCCTATGTCTTGTGAGAAAATAAATGTGTATTAGCTTTGTAAATGTTTTAAATTAGATTTAAAATGTATATATTTATTAAAGTACTTATATATTTATTTATTTATATATTTTTTATGTGACTAATTATATATTAAATATTTAAATTCTAAGAAGTAGAATTAGAAGAACTTTTTTTTTTTTTTAATGAGTAATAAAAGAATTAACGTTACATTTAAAGTATATAAATAAATAAACACACACATACTTTAAAAGTAATGGCACATTTTTAAAAATGATTTATAAATACAAAATTGGATTAAAATAAATAATTTTAAATTGTATTTTCTGTATATTCCTGCAGACGCGCTTCGTATGTATGTATGAATGTATGCGTGTGTGTGTATAATTTTTATTCATTTATATAATATGGAAATGCCTTTGGTAATTTTATTTATATTAAACACAAATAATGTGCTTGAATGTTTTACTGAGAGTTCGTTTTATATTGCTCAGTGCATCACTAGTCAGAATCGTACACCTCGAGCGTTGCGTTTATACGATGCTGTGTAAAGTTTTAAAAAGTTTTTAAAACTCTCAACTGCTGTGTTCACTTTTATTCTGTTGCACTCCAGACGTTTTTGATGGCATGAATGTGTACAGTGTGACTCTTCTGTCAGTGTGCTGACTCCCCTTTGAGCTCCCAGCCTTCCCATGATGCTCAGCGGCCGCATGCGCTGGTCCGGTTGCGTTGCTCGGCCCGTGAGCCGTATGAAGGAGCAGCGTGGAGAGCAAGCGGATCCCAGCGGTCTGTGCAGCATGCAAACGCTCTGGCCGTGTGCCGGGAAATCCCTCAGAGATCGAGAGTGCAGGAAAACAGGCTCTGAGAAGCAGGGCCAAATCGATAAGTGTCTGCTCTGAGTTATCATGAGCACAACGCTCCGTTCAGCTTTAATTAGCCCTTCAGCTGACTGGGCCGCTGTGTGCCGCATGCAGATTCTGATGCTGCCATATTGAGATGATCAGTGTTCATGAGCCACTTCATCAGAGCTGACAAACCAATCACAGCTGACAGCCGTATCAAGCCACACTGTGGAAATGAACACACGGCTCTGAGTTGCAAGAATTATCTCCTCTTAGATATAAATGTTAGAGTATTATCACTAAAAGTTTTCTTAACTTCAAAGGTTTGATTCATTTGAATGAATCAGTTAGTTTGTTCCAGGGCTCTGAACCGGTTCAAGGAACGAAAACGAAAACCGGAAACGAACAAAATTTTGACTGGAACAGAACAGGAAACAGAAATGAAATCAAATTTTGTAGTTCCGAACAGAATCAAAAATTTGAAATGGCCATTAACCGGTTAATAACGTTATTTTATCGTTCCATTTAATATTTGAAATTTGCGGTCAACCAATCAGGAATTCAAATAGCTAGACTATGCAAATGTGACGCTGATGGATCTAACCAGTGAAATGCCCGCGCGCTCAGCTGTGTAAGTCGCAATACACCGGCGTTAGAGTTTATCCGAGGACTGATGGATTCAACAGATCTTACACACCTTCAGCGCTTCTGAGAAAACAGAATAAAACTATAGGCTTACATGAAAAGGAATATATATGCCTTTACACTAAATATATTTAACTTAAATCATTGACAGATTAACGAAATGAAAGAAAAAAAATGAGTTAGGCCTAGGTTCATTGATGCATTCCAAAGTTCTCGGAAAGGAAAACGAGACGGCAGAAAGTAGTTTTATTTATTTTGCAAAAGCTTTAGTTTTATTTATTTTACAGTTTTATTTGTTTTGCAAAAGCTTGACAGTTTTGAATGATGTCGCATCTGTAACCAACCAGTGTTGGTATGGCTGTATCGCGCCGGCGCCTCACGCGCACAAAGACACAATATTTTTTGCGACTTTGCAGCCTGTTCATTATCAAAATAAAATACAGTAAAGGGAACGTGTAAAAAGTTACAGTGCTCCGTTAGTTGCGTTCAGCGTGACCATCGCCTCACTGTGCTGATATAGCCTAGCCGATGTGAAGGATGATGTTTTACGTCAATGAAAGTACAAAGCCTATATTAAATAATATTTTAGCATCCAGATACGGCGCGAATATGAAAACATTTGGATTTGTGCCGAATGAGAGAGGTAGGCATCAGTTTCACCTTTAATTTGTTTTTGGATTGACGTTTTTATAGCCTGCCATAGCCTTAAGTTTAGAGGATTTGTTGTGGAGAGAAACTAATAACTGTGTTTATAATGTTTGTAAACATTTTTGATTTACCGGCATTTTAGCCTACATCATTTCTGAATGTATAGCCTAATAAAATGCAACACATCTTTTTTTTTTTTTTTTTTTTTTTTCCCTCAAAACGCAATTTTATACAAGTAGCGTTTTTTTTAACAATGCAGCAAACATTTTTAAATATCTTTAAAAATACTTTAATGTCTTTAAAGCATTAATATTTTTTTTTTCTTTTGTTTAGTAGCCTACATTTAGGCAAATCTAGAAAAGATGATGCTGTATTGGCTGTGACTAAGCGCAGCGGGTTAAGATACCATCTCTTCCTGTTTTTTTTTTTTCCTTTATTTTTCTTTTTATGTAAAGAAAACACTGTACTTATTATTATTATTATTATTATTATTATTATTATTATTATTATTATAGGCAAAGACCATTTTAAAAAATAATGTTATTAACCGTTATTTTTTTCTACTCGAACCGGTTTCGGAACGGTAATAATACAGAGGAACGCAGGAACAGAAACGTTAAAATATCGATTCTGCTCGGAGTGAACCGATTGACTTTTTTTTTTCTTTTTTTTTTTTTCGTTTTCAAGCCCTGGTTTGTTCCTTTCAATGAACCGGTTCAGAAAATGATTCACAGACTCTGTGCAGCATTTTGCATCTTATTTTGCATCAGACAGGGTTTGTTAAATGCTGCTGTTCATCACAGTTTCTACTCAGTTACATAAATTGTGTTTTCTTTATTTACTCATGCATATATTTATCTACTTATTTTGGGAAATTTGTTTTGTGTGTATATACTTTAATTTTATATTTAATAATTTATAAATACAAGATTAGTTAGAAATAAATAGTTTATATATTTTAATATTTTATGTATATTATTTCAGCCATCCATTGCTTTTTGGAATTTAAATATAAAAAGTGTATAATATAAATATATATTATAATATATTATATAGCTATATAATTTTTTGGTTTTATTTAATTTATTTTGCATCTTATTTTCATAAAAATATTTTGCTAAATGTTTCTGTTCATGTAGCTGGCTTTATTAGTTATATTTAGTAATAACTTGATAAAACAAATCAAGCATTAAAATAAGCTAAAACAACTGCAAATCAAGTTATTTTCATTCAACCAGGATTCCCACAGTCTTTGAAAACAGAGATGCACCCAAAAATAAATAAAATACATGTACGTAAAGAAGAAAAAAAAAAAGGTGTAGAATTTACTTTGAAGTAATTTTCACTCAGTAATTGCTAGGACATTTCACAAATAATCACAAAGAAACAGCAAGTAACATTGAATTAAATTTGAAATTTTAAAGTACAAAGACTGAAATAGTATTTCCTTGTAAAATTATATTGCAATAATCTTGCAATTCAGTTACAACTTCAAAAAATTATTTTCTCACAGTGTAGTTGAGAAAGCCAAACAAGTGAGATTTCTAGACTTGGAAAAGTCATGGAAATTGATTAAATCTTATAACCTAATGGGCATATTTTAATACATTTTTAAATAATATAATTTTTTTTGTGCCATATCTATTTTTTAAAATATTTCATTGGTTAAATATTGTGGGTAAAATATGGTAACATTTACATTCTCATTTGTTAGCATGAATTAATGCATTGGCTAACAAGAACTAACAATGACCAATATGTGTTTTATAGCATTTATTAATCTATGAGTGCATTTATCAAGCTTGAAGCTCTGTTTCACATGTTTCACAGTGTTTCTTCTGTTGTGAGGTGAATCCTGTGTTTATCTGTAGTTTCTCTGGTCTGTTTACCTGTTCTTTCTGAGCACATGTGCAAAAGCAGCGCTGGTCAGTGATCGTCTTGTTACGATGGTAACCGGACGGTTTGATCTCCTGCTTAGTGATCCGTCACAGGCCTCCATCAGCAGCCCGTCCTCAGTCCGGGTGAAGCCGTAGGGAAGAGCGTCACCATGCCAACCTCGTCTCCAGCGACCTGTGACCTTTAACTCGACCGTCTGACGTGAGCTCGGATCAAACACAGCCACGTTTGCTTCCTGTTCTCGGGGCACATCTTCATTTTTCATTTGCATTTTTGTTTTAACATTCTTGTTTTATTTTTGTGTTGAAATGCAATAAGTACTTTTTTTTTTTTTTTTTTTAAATTAAAACCTTTCAGAATGTATTTCATTTTTTATTTATTTTTAAACAATTTGGAAACAAGAAACATTGCAAAGGAAGACATTGAAAAAAGGGTTATATTTATTTTTTTAATTTGTATTAATATTTATTTTTTACTTTAATACATTTTTATATAATATAGTTGGATATAATCCAACATTTACTTTTGGTCCACTGACCTTAATCACTGAATGTTGTTGGATTTAATTAATAAGAGTATATATGTTTTTACTCTAAATTGCTTGTATATTTCACAGAAAACAGCAAGTAACAAACACATTGAATTCAAATGGAAGCTTGTTTCCACCAAGGCATAAAAAAATGGAAATTTCTCACAATACTGACTTTAAATTTCAAAATGCAATTTGTAGAAAAAGTATCTCTGAAAAAAAAAAAGAAAAAGGAATTATATGGAAAAAAGTCAGAATTCTGAGTTAATATTGTAAAATTCAGAATTTTTATCTCAGAATTCTGACACTTTTTTTGAGAATTTTGTGAAAAAGAAAAGTTGGTTACTTTTTTTTTTTTCATTTTTTTTTTTTTTTTTTTTTTCATTTTTTATCCTATGGTGGAAAAGACCTTCCTTTAAATTAAACATGAAATTAAGCACAAAGTCTGAAATAATACACTGAAAAAATTGATGTGAAAAATTATTTTAACTCAGAAGTCGCTAGAAAATTTCACACTTTTTTTTTTTTTTTAACAAAGAAACGGCAAGTAAAACATTAAATTAAACATGAAATTTATAAGTCAAAAGGCTGAAATAGTATGTAATAGTTCATGTAAAATGCACTCCAATAATTGTTTTATTTGCTTCTAGAACTCATTTGTAACTCTTCACTAGTACATGTGCCATTCTATCTGTGGTGTGTTTCTGAATGTTGTTGTGCTGTCAGTAACCGGATTAAACGCTCTGAAGCTGCATGTGAACGGCAGGTTGTGAGCTCGTTTGTCCATGTGAGACTGGAGAAAGTGCTGATTCAAGCACGTGTGTTTTCTCTCAGATGAGGTGTGTGTTATCAGTGAAGATCTCCTCACGCTCTCAGAACATGCATGAGCCTGCCTTCATCAACATACTGTACGTGACTCGTGATGAATGCTCTTACAGAAAGTGTATACTTTTGTGATGTTTTTGTGCTGCGTTTGGTCTGTTTTTGCAGCTGTAGGTTTGTGAATGAGGTTTATCAGCAGAAGAAACGCTCCGGATGAACAGAGATAGAGATAGATAGAGAGAAAGAGAGCGGTAATCAATACTCATCTTTCTCGTAGACACAGACCACAAAAAGAAAAAGGAGAAGAAAATCTGCCAGCGCAGACAGACTCGATGCTGAGGGTTGTTTTTAGTTGCACTTCTCAATCACTTATTTAAAGGCTTCAGCTGATGGATATAATTAGATTAGAGCTCGACCAACGATGTTTTTTTCAGAAACCAACACTGGTGTCTAGAGGCTTACAAATGACTGACTTCATAGAATGGAGAATTAAAGAGAGCATAATGTCACTAAAAGTGACAAAAATAGCCAATAGCCAAAAATTCCCCTCCTGTCATTTTTTTTTTTTTTTGTGTTCTTGTTGGCAAATCTCAAGAAAAAAAAATTGTCCAGGTCATACTCAAAATCAACAGAAAAATTGTATTTTTATAAATTTCATAAAGAAATTGTATAATCGTTAATAGAATTAATAGACACATTATTTTCATGACAATTAATATCACTCTTCTCATTCTTCTCATTCTTTGGATATTTAGGCCAAAGTGGGTAAAGATAAAAATCTTTGTCATTATTTTATATTTGTTATTAAAAAATGAGAACAAATATAAACATTACAAATACACACAATATACAAATAAAACAAACAGAGCTTTATTTTCAGGTACAATAGGTGTATTTAGCAGGAGCATTCAAGAAACTGAATGAACAAATATAAAAATAAAACACTATATAGATTGTATTAAAGTTTTTCAGTCAAGAGTAGTGAGTGATTTTTCTCTGTGTTTTGGTGTTTTATTAACATTAAAGGAATAATTCACCCACAAATAAAAAGTGTTTTATTTTTATACCATCATTTACTCACTCAAAATTCATTTTAAACCTGAATGAGTTTGTTTCTTCTGCTGAACATAAATGTTATTTTGAAGAACGTGGAAAACCAAACAGTTGCTGGTCCACAGTTACTTCCATAGTATTTTTTCCTTCTATCAAATTCAGTGTGGACCAGCAACTGTTTGGTTAACCACGTTTTTCCAAATATCTTCTTTTGTGTTCAGCACAATAAAGAAAGAAATGCAGTTTTGGCACAACATGTGAGTAATTAAATAATGACAGAAATTAAATTTTAGGGTGAACTATCCCTTTAATGACATTCGGCAGCATGTTTAGTTCTGTCCCTTTAAGACAAAACCAACTTAGTCTATATGTAAACCTTGTGTGTTTTGACAGTATTAGCGCAAAAGATAACTTAGTAACTTAGTAACTAACTTAACTGTAAGATAGATAGAATGTGCGCTGCAGCACGATACTATGATATTTCTTCAAAAGCAGATTGTGGAGACATTATCATCTACAATCAAAAATCATCATATCGCACACCCCTAAATTATCAGATTTTATTCAAAGTGGCTTACCATTGCGGAAAACAAGCAATTGATGCAAAAATTACAGGTGTTTTAGTTTTCCAGTGTTTTTTGTAATTCCTGTTATTCACAAAGGTAACTGAACATCATATATTACTGTAATACAGTAAATATACTAAAATACAATGATTATAATTATTTTTTTTATATTTTTTATGATTATGTTTTCGTTTGGTCTTTATTTAATTAAAATATTTTGTATTTGATTAAATTTAATTAAAATATATTTTATTTTTATTTCGTTTGATTTAATTAAAATAGTTTTAACTAATTTAATTTAAAAAAATAGGCAGTATAACAAATACCATTATGTACAATTACTTTATAATTCAAATATTAAATTATTGTTTTGCACCACAATGCATCTAATGCAAAATTTTAAGAAAATTTTCTTTTTAATAATTATTATTTGTTATTATTATTAAAGTAACTTTTGGGTTGATGTCTTAATGGTCCTATTTTCTTTAATATTATTTGCATCATTTTCCTTTTGCTTTGAGGTGAATATGATCTGGACAGGTTGCTGCATCTGGTGGATGTGTGTTAAAGAGCACAGAGTCATTGGATCATTTCATCATCTGTGCAGCGAGGCCAATCAAAGAGTCACAATATTACGATATTAAGCTTCCCTTTCTGACCGAACAAGATCAAAATAAAGACCTGTTCACACAGTCAGCGACAAACTGACCTGAATTCATTCATTTTACTTGACCAATGTTTCCAGCGAGTTCAGATAACTTTAACTTGATTGAGAAGTTCCTGGTTGCATATGATACAGTTTTGCTCATGTTCAGGGAAGTTATGGATGGGCTTGTGTATGTTGATGTGTGTGTTTGCGTTTGCAGCACGTGCAGCCTCAGCGTGTGTGTGTTTTTCATGTTTACGCTGTCTCTCCACGGCTCTGTTTGTTCCCGTCACTCTCTGAAGGTCACTGATGTCACGAGTCTCTCGGTTCTGATCGAGTTCAGTCCACATTCTGCCAGTGTCAGAGTCACCGACACCACAGCTGAGCTCCGCTTACACACACACACACACACACACACACACACACTCACTCACTCGCGGCATGTCGCCTTCAAGAGTTTCTCAACTGCACCAACAGTCAAAAGTTTAACTGCAGTCATGATCTTATCCTGAAATGATCTTATTTCTAATTACAGTTTGTAATTCCTATTTTCTCAGAGGTAATTAAACACCATTTTTATCGATGATTTTATGATTTTTATATTTTGAATGATTATTTTTTTTATTTTATTTTATTTAATTTTATTTTATTTTGCACAAGTTAAAGGCAGTACAACAAATACTACCATAATATACAAATTCAATTTTTTTTCATCACTCTGAGAAAAAGATTTTCTAATTTTTAATTTAAAGTTTGCAGCTAATGCTAGTTTGCTAGTTTAATGATGCCATTTTCTTTTAGATTTCGCATCATTTTCCTTTTGATTTTGGGTGAATATGACCCAGACACATTATTGACAGATTTATTGAGCTTCATCTCAACTTATATATTTAAGACATATAATTTCATATTAATTGATTTTGACTCTGATGTGAAATATGAGGCAGATTTGTGACTGACAGGTGAGATTCACTCAGTCTGTCCAGCTCAGCTCTTGGTTTGCGGTGTTTTCCATGTGTTCACAGATCTGGAAGGTTCCCGGTGGGAATTGGACCCTGTGCACATGCGGTCAGTCGCTCAGAGTCCATGCGCCGCTGTCATCTGCCGTCTCCTGTGACCCGGCCGCAGCGGGAAGCTTCGTCTGATATTACATAACCGTTAATGGCTGTGTTTATTTTAGCCAGCGAGTGTCGCAGATGTCACGGCCTCGCGCTTTAACGACATTCACGGCCCTGATACGCATCCCTGCAGATTACTCAGCAAAACAGCCTCAGTATCACAGGAATACTGCAGTTCAGTACAGAGCTGAGACACAGAAATACATACAGCATTTTCATCTCATTTGAATCTAATTTAAATATGAAAATAATTTATTAAGTAGTGCATAAATGCACAATATAAAAAAAAGAGAGTGTTTTCTTGTGAACTGCTTTTCCCAAACCAAAAAAAAAAAAAAAAACAGCTAGGAAAGGCGATGCATTTGTTTAACTTTTTCCTTCAGATATTTCTCCTAACATTTCTTTGTAGAAATAAATGCAGACCCAAATGACTCTATAGTTGTCATTCAGTGACCTGTGGAGAAATGTTGAGTTCATATTGAGATTTTTGAGATTCAAAGTCTGCAATCAGAAGTCAGTTTGAGATCTCTTCTGAAATGCATGCGAGATTACTTGGTTTTTCCACAATAACAATTCATAGCTTTCAGTCACGTGACCAGCTCGAAGATCTGGAGGGCAAAACATCCAATTTTCCATCTGTTTCCAAGCTGCAAATATTTAGATCACATCTCAAAAGAATAAAACAAAAATATGTCAACAAAATGCAAGTTTTGGCCATTTGCAATCCATATTAATCACTCGCCGCAATATTTCAGTCACTAAACAGTGTGACAAAACGTTGTGAAAAAACACTTAAAGTGCTTTAATGTATTTAAAACAGTGATATTAAAAGATCAAATTTAGTACACACCTTATTGATGACACATACTTTATATATGCAAGCAGATGAGCCCGCAATATGAAAGCAGTCTGCTAAATGGTTCAGTGTAGAGCTGCATGATTCTGGATAAATTGAGAATCACTACTTTTTTTTTTTTTTTTGTCTCAAATAGAGATCACGATTCTCCCACAATTCTGAACTAAATGAAATAATGTGACACAATTTAAATGAATTATTAAACATTTTAAAATATATGTATTTTTTTTTTTTTTTTTAAACAGTCTGTTTATTGAGATGTAACGATATATAACAGTAATACAATAATATTGTAGTTACATCTTTTAACATATGAAAGCCAGGGAAAAACAAAAACAAACAAACAACAAAAAGCAACAAAAAGGAAGAAGAAAAGTAAAACAAAACAAAATAAAATAAATTGGCACAGGTTATTTCAGATAATGAAATGATATGGGAGTTTGAGAGTACAAAACATGCATGCACACAGGCATACAATAAATGTATCAACAATGGTTAATTTATGCACATCTATGAAGGGGGAGGGGGGGATTAATGTGATAGGTCAGGTGTCAGACTATCTTGTCTTCTCTTGTCTCATTCAGTACATTGCCAAAATCTGAATTTGAGAGAAATGATATAAATGGTGTCCAAATATTTTCAAAAGAAGAAAGTTTACCTTTTAGCATATAGGTTATCTTTTCCATTGCTAAACAGAAGGACATGTTATTGATCCACTGTATGACAGATGGCTTTTCCACTTTCTTCCAGTACAAAGCTATTAGACGCTTTGCTTGAAGTATACTTATATCAACAAGTTTACGAGTGCTGCCATGGTGTACAATGTTCTCTGGAATGATTCCTAAAATAAAAATTTCTGGTTTCATTGGTAGGTTTATAGGTACCATCTGAGAAATGAAAAAAGCCACTTCTTTCCAAAACTCCTGCACCTTAGGGCAGTTCCACATACAATGCAAAAGTGTGCCTCTATCAACTGAGCATTTAATACATGTGTCTGGAATATTCTGGTTAATTTTATTTAACCTAACTGGAGTAATATATACGTTCTCATAATCCAGTTGTACTGTATCAATTTGAGATTACTATTAACTGTTTGTAATTGAGCTTTCATACATATTCCTTCCCATACATCCAGGGGGATGTTTACATTTAAATCTTCTCTCCAAGAGGCCAATTTAAATTCTGATGATTCTTTAGAGAATGACTCCAACATTTTATAAAACATCGATATTAAACCTTTAGATTGGGCAGGTTTTGATAGCAGGTCTTCAAGAGGTGTTTTATTAGGTTTGATAAGCTTTGCACCTTGATAAGAAGAAACATAGCTCCTAAATTGAAGGAATTTAAAGAAATGTTTTTTTGGAATATCAAATTTCGCTACAATTTGCGTAAAGGACATTAGATCTTTTCCTTTATAGAAATCCTCAATTTTTTGCACCCCTTTATCAAACCACATCTTAAATCCTGGGTCTGATCTAGCTGGTTTGAAACACTTGTTCCCCCATATCGGAGTAAAACATGATAAAGTATCGGACTGACCTAAATATTTATATACATCACACCAAACATTAATTGTATTAATAAGGATAGGATTAAATGATACAATATCTTTGTCTTTTCTGAGAGATTTAATATCTGCCGAATAAAGGTAGAGATTAAAGGGTAATTTTGACTTAATAAAGAAAGATTCAATGTCCAACCAAGATGTATGTGTTTCAGAAGAAAAATAATATAGAGTAGATCGTAACTGTGCTGCCCAGTAGTACCACTGTAGATTGGGAAACTGGAGACCACCCCTATTGTAAGGCAAGTATAATAATGATAGACGAACACGAGCTCGTTTATTATTCCAGATAAAATCAGTGAATAATCTCTGAAGTGTTGTAAAAAAGGAGGATGGAGGGCAGAGTGGGATATTTTGAAACAGATATAATATTTTAGGTAGTACACTCATTTTTATCGTATTTACACGTCCGATTAGCGATATAGGTAAACTTTTCCATCTTTCAATAAATTTAGAGATAGTGTTTAAAAGAGGCTGGTAATTAGCTGAAGATATATGATCTATATTAGCCATTATTTTAATTCCTAAATAAGTGAAGGAGTCTACTACTTTAAATTGTGTTACAGCTGGTATTTGACTATCCTCATTATTTAGTAATAGGATACATGATTTAGATTGGTTTATTTTATAACCAGAAAAGTTTCCAAAGAGTGAAAGAAGTTGAGTTAAAGAGGGGATGGAATGAGCCAAATTTGTCAAATATATAATTACATCATCTGCATACAGAGAAATACGCAAATCTATTTTGTCTGTTCTGATGCCTAGTATATTACTATGAGACCTTACTGCAATGGCAAGTGGTTCGATTGCTAAAATAAAAAGAAGTGGTGAAAGAGGGCATCCTTGACGAGTACCCCTTTGAATATTAAAAGCGTTGGAAACTATATTATTAGTAAGCACTTCAGCCATAGGATGCATATAAAGTATCTTAATCCACTTACAGAAAGTTTCTCCAAACCCAAATCTTTTAAGCACCTCGAATATATACGGCCATTCCACCCTGTCGAAAGCTTTTTCAGCATCTAAGGACAAAATGGCCGTATCACCAGTCCCCCTTTTGAAATATAAAACATTAAGCAAGGTTCTAACATTATGAAAACCTTGCCTGCCCTTAATAAATCCATTTTGATCTTGGTGTATTATCTTAGGGAGAAGTACTTCCATCCTCCTAGCTAAAATTTTACTCAGTATTTTAACATCTGTATTAAGTAATGAAATTGGTCGGAATGATTCACATTTTGTATTTATTTTATTAGGCTTAGGTATTAATGTAATGAGAGCATATCTTAAAGATTCTGGGAGCACACCATTTGCAAAGGATTCTTTAAACATATCTAAAATTGGTCGGGCAAGTTCTCTTTTAAATTTCTTGTAAAAATCTACATTAAGACCATCTGGCCCCGGTGTTCGACCTGCTGTTAAGTTGTCAATAGCCTCTGTGATTTCTTCTTCTGTTATGTCTATGTCTAGAGATCTTTTGGTCTCTTCAGAGATAGTAGGTATAGATAAACTGTCAAGAAAGGTTGTTTGTGAAATAATATCTGCATATTCAGAAGAATATAAAGTCTTAAAAAAGGATTTAAAAGTGTCATTTATCTTAACTGGGTCTACTGTAATACTGCCACTATTATCTTCAATAGAATTTATTGTTCTTTCAGATTGTTTTTGTTTAATTCTCCAAGCTAGCAATTTTCCTGCCTTTTCACCTTGGTCATAATAATTTTGTCTTAACATCATTAGACTAGCTGCTGCTTTTTTGGCAGATAGTTCATTATATTTAGTTCTAAGGCTCAGCAGTTCCTGGTGAAGAGCTGAGCCATTATTATATGATAAGGTCTTTTCTAGAAGTTTAATTTTAGTCTCCAGTTCTGTCAACTCTTTCTTATAACTTTTTGATTTACTACTTGTGACACTTAGAATAACACCTCTAATGAAGACTTTAAAAGCTTCCCATCTGATACAAGCTGAAGTTTGTGTTGTGTTAATATCAAAGTACATATCTATCTGTTGTTTAATATGATTGTTAAATTGATCATCTAGGAGCCATTTAGGATGAAATCTCCATTTTGGAGGATTTCCTAGTAATTTAGGATCAGTGTAAGTGAATAGTATGGGGGCATGATCTGAAATTACTATAGAATCATAAGAACAATCAGTGATATATGACATAATTGTTGCTGAAATAAGAAAGTAATCGATTCTGGAATAAGACTGGTGTGTTCTGGAGAAGCAAGAATATTGATTATCCTTAGGATGTAATTGTCTCCATATTTCAACAAGGTTTAAATCTTTTATAAAATAATACAGGGTCTTTCTGGTCTGTTTGTGAGATTGATCAAGGCCAGATGAACGATCTCTAATCGGATCCAATGTACAATTGAAATCTCCTCCCATCACATAAAACCCAGAAAAGGTGGATAAAGTTAGAAAGAGGTTACTATAGAATTTGGGGATGTCATCATTAGGACCATAAATATTAACAAGATTCAATGGTTTTGCTAATAATGTCCCTTGAACAATTAGGTATCTACCTGAAGGATCCTGTATTATCCTATCCATCTGAAATGGAATTGATTTATGAATCATTGTGATTACCCCTCTTGCTTGAGAACTAAATGAAGCTGCAAATACCTGACCAGGCCATCTATTTCGTATTCTACATATGTCTTTGGGCATTAAGTGTGTTTCTTGAAGAAAAACAATTTTAGACTGAAGTTGTTTTAGCCTAGACATCACTTGTTTGATTTTGGAAAGAGTATGTAGCCCCCTACAATTCCAAGAAACAAATTTAACCCCAATGTTTTCTGTCATTTCCTTCTACATTGTGAGATGATCCAACACTCTCCCATATTTTAAAACAAAAAGACGCCTGTACCTTATGAAGATAAAACATAAAACAAACTAGAACTATAATAAACAACCTGATTAGAAACATCGTCCAATTAGAGAAACAACAAAACACTTTAACTCCACACCGATGAATTGCCGAAAACCACCAGCAAATTCAAACCCTTCACTACTTCTAACTTCCTGAACTAGATCAACCCGATTTAAAGGGGGAAAAAAAGCCGTACGATGAATCGCATTGCACTCGAGCCCCGCTGAGCAATTTACGTAGTCTCCTTATAAGAAATAAAGTCTATTGATTTATTGTCCATTGCTTATATGCAATTTTCTTGAAAGTGAACAAGCACTGAGAAAACAGCACCAGCTTACATGTTCATTAGAAAGTCGTCAACTTCCGATGGATTTTGAAAGACGTGAGCTTGGCCATTAACAGTCACTCGGAGGCGCGCTGGAAAGATGAATCCGTACATCAGTCCCTTAGCTCGCAGCTTCTTCTTGACTTCGTCAAACTGCCTGCGTTGCTTGTTTACTTCAGCAGAAAGGTCCGGAAAGAACATGATTCGGTGATTTTGGAACAGTACATCTTTCTTTGCTCTGGCCGCTCGTATTACGCGCTCCTTGTCTCTGTAGTCCAAGAACTTCACGATCATCACTCTCGGGGTAGACTTCGCGTCCACTGCAGTCCTTCGCATATAACCGATCCTGTGGGCCCTCTCTATGGCCAGTGGCTTCCGCAGTGGTTCCATGTCCAGCGCTTCAGGCAACCAGCTTTCTAGAAATGTACATGCATCGTTGCCCTCGGATTTCTCTGGTAAACCTAAAAGCCTCAGGTTGGAGCGTCGGCTGCGGTTCTCTAAATCATCTATTTTCCAGGTGAGTGCAGTAATTTTCTTTTCCAGAGCGTTGGTTGTTGATTGAAGTGTGGAGACCGAATCCTCGGTCTGAGAAATGCGTTCCTCTGCTTGCGTTATTCTTCCGAAACACTCTGTGACTTGATTTTTAATATCTTGTACAGCTGAAAGGACCGTTTCGAACTGAGAGGCCATGTCAGCTTTCATCGAGTTTATTGCTTGAATGATACCACTTGTATCAGCGTGTAAGCCGCTAGCTTGATCTCCACAAATCGGTGACGAGTCTTCACTGCCATATGTCGGTCTACCCCGCAGCACCTCTTCCATGCTTTCGGAGTCGGATGTAATTTCTGTGGTTTCCACTTTTTTCGGCTTTTGCTTTGCTGGTTTAGGTGACATCTTAAAGAGCATTCACTTATAAACAAACTGGGTTCGAAAGTCAAATGAAACTGGGATAAATTTAGAAAATCTTCATACAAATTACAGCGGGGCTAACTCGTGCGTCTTTTCAGCAAGGTGCCATAACCGGAAGTCCAAAATATATGTATTTAAAATAAAATATATTTAATACAGCAATTTTTAATAAAAAAAAATATATTATTAAAGAGGTTTGAATGAATGACTCACTCATAAATACATCTTGTTTCATTACTGGATTATTCAGCATTTTTGAACAAATCTCTTGAATGAATGATTCAATGATAAATAACGATGCAATCGACAACCATTATTTGAAGCACCAATTACTTACAAAAGCCGGAATTTGCTCTATTTTGATGGCAACCATAAACATCAATGTTTACATCTGAACTATAAACTTTTATCCCAGTATTTCTGTGATTAATATGAGTGACTGTAAGACAGAAATAGTACTGTGTAGTTGAAAAGACTTGTTTGTGAAGCTGTTTTTTACCTAAACACATTTAAGCACACACAGACAAGTTGTGTGAAATGAAGCAAAATCAATATTACCCACCTATAAAGAAGAAACAACGCAACCTCGGCATCTGATTCCAGGCCTTCCCGCTCTTTGAGTTCTCTCCACCACTGGAAAGCTGCTCCGATATTTACCTCCTACCTTTTGCCTGATCGTAGCCCTTCTTTTTAATGTTTTGTTTCTCTGATATTTTCCTCTTTATTTTAATCTCTCTCTATATATAGTCGATCTGCTGATATCCGTCCTGTGCACTCAAATTGAGCGCTCTCTTCTGTCATTACTAGACACGCCCCCTTACTACTGATTGGCTACAAGTGTGTTTTGGGACTCAGTCCGACACTGTGGTCAAAAGTGTTTTTCAAAAATCGCTTAGTGCACCTTTAATGCAAACCGCGTAAAAAAATAACTGGCGGTCAGTGGAGCAAAGCCTCGTTTTGTCCTCCAGGTGGGCATTGAGTGTGACGTCACGTGAAAACTATCAATAAGTCATCTTTATGAAGGCAGCATCAATTCACACGCTGTATATTTAAGAGTTCAGGACATCACTGTCCTGATAGATGAGCTGCAGCGCGGCTCCGTGTAACGTTACGACTCTAATCCGGTCAGGATTTGTGTCAGATCACTTCGGTTTGATGTTTATTCCTGTGTAAATCGTGCCCACTGAAATCCTGTGAACTCTAATGGTAAATCTCTGCTGTTTTACAAGTCACATTAGCATAAGATGATGATCATTTCCAGTCAGAGTATTAAGATCTGTGTTTGCTAAGTTAACCCTCGAGACTCGAGCACTGATATTGATGATTCATTTTATTTCTTTCCCTCGTGAGTGTTTTCAGGAAGCGCCTGGTTATTGAAATCAGTGTTTGTTTATTTAGGAGAAATGGATATTCATGAATGTGGGTCTCTGAGGGTTTTAAGCACAAATTGTTCAGTTTCTTCAAGTTTATTTGCTTTGCTCTGAACAAGCAGAGCGAATGTAATGCCCCACTGAGAGTGTTTCGTGTCACATGTTTTTGTAGCCTTTGCTCAGTTTCTAGTCTTTAAGGAACATTGATTCTCCGTCAATCACTGAAATGCAGAGGAAAGCAGCAGTGACGCACAGACGACCACAGTTCATGTTAGAGTTCTCTCATTCATCTGATCGATTCGAGAAACTGTGCTGTTCAATGTACCAGACTCTGAATCAGAACACGCGCTGATGCTTATGATTCATGAAGCAGCAGGAAACCGACCACAGGAGACTCAAGAACTGACTTTTTAAATTGGTGCAGCATCTTAAGCAAACTTGGCACGAAGTGCAACACAACAGCCAAAGTCTATCTGTTAGTGCATGTGAACCAGCAATTAAAACCAGGTCTGATATTTTCTGAAAATTAGTGTTTAACAGATTTTAGAGTGTTGTGTGGTCGTCAGGGTGTTGTGTGGTCGTTATAGTGGGTTGCCAGGGTGGTGTTATGTGGTTATTAGGTGCTGTGGTTGGTTGCCAGGGTGTTATGTGTTCGTCAGTGTTTTGTGGGTGGTTGTAATGTGGCTGCTGGGGTATTGTGGGTGGTTGCCAGGGTGTTGTTTGGTTTTTAGTGTGTTGTGGGTGGTTGCCAGGGTGGTGTTATGTGGTTATTAGGTGCTGGGGTTGGTTGCCAGGATGTTATGGGGTCATTAGGGTGTTATGGGTGGTTGCCAGGATGTTGTTTGGTTGCTAGTGTGTTGTGAATGCTTGCTAGGTGTTGTACTTGGTTGCCAGGGTGTTAAGTGGACGTTAGAGTGCTGTGGATTGTTGCCAGGGTTTTTTGTGGTTGTTAGGATGTTGTGGGTGGTTGCCATGGTTGTTGGGGTGTTGTGGTTGGTTGCCAGGTTGCATAGTTGTTGGGGTGTTGTGGTTGGTTGCCAGGGTGTTATGTGGTCGTAAGGGTTTTGCGAATGCTTGCAATGTAGTTGTTGGGGTGTTGTGGGTGGTTGCCAGGGTGTTATGTGGTCGTTAGGGTCTTGTGAATGGTTGTAATGCGGTTGTTGGGGTGTTGTGGGTGGATGCCAGGGTGTTATGTGGTCGTAAGGGTTTTGTGGGTGGTTGTAATGTGGCTGCTGGGGTATTGTGGGTGGTTGCCAGGGTGTTGTTTGGTTTTTAGTGTGTTGTGGGTGGTTGCCAGGGTGGTGTTATGTGGTTATTAGGTGCTGGGGTTGGTTGCCAGGATGTTATGGGGTCATTAGGGTGTTATGGGTGGTTGCCAGGATGTTGTTTGGTTGCTAGTGTGTTGTGAATGCTTGCTAGGTGTTGTACTTGGTTGCCAGGGTGTTAAGTGGACGTTAGAGTGCTGTGGATTGTTGCCAGGGTTTTTTGTGGTTGTTAGGATGTTGTGGGTGGTTGCCATGGTTGTTGGGGTGTTGTGGTTGGTTGCCAGGTTGCATAGTTGTTGGGGTGTTGTGGTTGGTTGCCAGGGTGTTATGTGGTTGTTAAGGCGTTGTGAATGGTTGTAATGTGGTTGTTGGGGTGTTGTGGGTGGTTGCCAGGGTGTTATGTGGTTGTTAAGGCGTTGTGAATGGTTGTAATGTGGTTGTTGGGGTGTTGTGGGTGGTTGCCAGGGTGTTATGTGGTCGTAAGGGTTTTGCGAATGCTTGTAATGCGGTTGTTGGGGTGTTGTGGGTGGTTGCCAGGGTGTTATGTGGTTGTTAAGGCATTGTGAATGGTTGTAATGTAGTTGTTGGGGTGTTGTGGGTGGTTGCCAGGGTGTTATGTGGTTGTTAAGGCGTTGTGAATGGTTGTAATGTGGTTGTTGGGGTGTTGTGGGTGGTTGCCAGGGTGTTATGTGGTCGTTAGGGTCTTGTGAATGGTTGTAATGTGGTCGTTGGGGTGTTGTGGGTGGTTGCCAGGGTGTTATGTGGTCGTTAGGGTCTTGTGAATGGTTGTAATGTGGTTGTTGTGGTATTGTGGGTGGTTGGGCATTTAATTTCAACCTAAATATACCACAACCTAAACTTGCGTCAAACTTTAGCTCTGTTCCTTCAGTTAATGCAGATCTAGTTTATAAAGCAGTCACTCATCTCATGAATTTTCAGCAGTGTGAATGATAGGCTCCTCCCTCTGCAGGGCCGTCAGTGTTTGTGTAAATCCTCGTATGATTCGTGTGAAGGGCCGCAGGTGTCTGTTCACCTCTATCTGCCAACAAACACCAGACTTACTGAACCCAAGATATTAGCTCTTACCTTTGCCACCTTCATACACAGCCCCTTCTCACCATCCAGTTCACTACATAAAAGTACATTTTTCTTGAACAGTCTTTTTCTCATTGAACATCTCGTTTCCTGCTGAAATGCATGAGTTGAACTCTAAACAGCAGCTCCTGCATTTCAGGAACGAGTCAGAGAAAAATAGATCTTCAGCGCCACCTTCTGCTCATTTATAAAAGATACATTTGCTTCCACAGGTTGGGCTTCATCCATGAAACATGCATCACGGTTTCCACAAACATATTGAGCAGCACAACTGTTTGCAAATGCTTCAAATGATGAAATGTCTCTTGAGCAGCAAATCAGCATATTAGAATGATTTCTGAAGGATCATGTGACACTGAAGACTGGAGTAATGATGCTGAAAATTCAGCTGCGCATCACAGAAATAAATTACATTTGGTAATATTTTATTTGCAGTTACAGTGTAATGATACATTTAAGTACTGAGTAATATTTATTAACTACATGCACTTCCTATATGGTTAGGGTTAAGATTAGGGTTTGGTTTAGGGTTACTTGCATGTAATTATGCATAATTAATTGTTATTATAATAGAAAGTACATGTAACATATGTAACAAGGACACCTTAAAATAAAGTGTTACCTTACTTTTTTTTTTTTTAATTTTGAAATTGTAATATTTTACATTATTACAGAAGAAGAGACTTAAAAATCATGTTTCCAAACTTTTGATCCACTTATTTTATTTTTCATTCATTCATTCTAGTACCTCTAAATTTTTTCCTCAGCTAGCAATGGCTCTTCATGAGTATAATCACTATAAAAGGATTTTTTGGAAGAAAACAAATAATTTCCTTTTCAAGTAATCACATATGACTGAAAACTTGTAAGTTCTTTGCAAATCCTGATTAATTACCCACAGGCTCTCCAGATTTTGTTCAGACTCGGACTCTGTGGCTGATTTTGGTTGTTCTTCGTTGTGTTTTCTCAGAGGACGTCTTGGCGAAGGACGCAGGAGAATGTGCAATATGTCTGGAGGAGCTGGTGCAGGGAGACACCATCGCACGCCTGCCCTGCCTCTGCATCTATCACAAAGGGTAAAGCTGCTCACGTGTGTATGTGTGTGTGAGAGAGAGAGACGTGAATCTGTTCTATTACAGTAATTCTGCTTTTCCTCCAGCTGTATTGATGAGTGGTTTGAAGTGAACCGATCGTGTCCTGAACATCCTTCAGATTAACAACGCCTCTTGCACCTTTGCACAGGTAACACACATTCACAAACCTGAAGCATGAGAATTCATATGCATATATTAGTAACTTGTTACCGATCTAATACACTTTTGTGGCATTTAAATGCATGTGTTTTTGAATCAAAATTGACACAAAATTGACATTTCTTTTTAAAATAAATGGCCTGGGTCATTTTGTAAATCCTCAGCACACGTTAAATAACTTGTTAGTATAATGTCTCATAGAGGTTAACTGCATTTCAGATGCTGTAGTTTTATATCATGGTAATATTACATTTTATGACATTACACTTTAAAAAAGAATGGTACTACACAAATAAGGTACTTCATTTACTTTTTATTTGATAATGATTCATAAACGACTGTGTGAAATCTGTGTAAAAAACAGCTTCACATTTTGAAAAATGCATTAGATTTCAAAACTACAGACTCAAACTCTTTATCTAAAACAGTTTCACATTGGCTATTATTTTGAGGCAAGAAATCACAGGTGAATAGGGTAAAAATTAACTAACAGATTTCACCATACTTCACCAGTTGGTTGATTGCATTAGGAATGCAAATTTTTTTTGTATTACAAATTTTCTGAAATGTTATGTTTAAATATGCAAATTAAGCATTATCTATTTAAATATGCACTAATTTGCATATATTTCCAGAACATAAATCTGAACATTGGATTGAGGCAGGTTCAAAATTCGTTTTGTTTCTGTTGAAATATTGAAGGTTTTTCCAGAAGGGATTTTGGATTTCTTTTTATCACTCCATAAATCAGAAAATACTTTCAACAGACAGAAAAAATGCAGGTTTTAGGAGTAAAATGTATAAATCTGAACAAACCTCTCAGTAAAAACCTTCAGAATATAGATAGGAATAAAACTGTACAGTTTGGTGAATGTAAGTGATATTCAAACGGAAAAAGAAACTTGCAACTTTTAAAGATATGAATTGTAATTGAAATCTACAGACACAAATAGATAAAGTGCAATAAAATAAACACTTAAATGTGTTTTGAATGTTTTCTTTCCACTAGCCTAAAACAACACATTATGGAAAGCCAAATGGTTCAAAATCTCAAAACTGACCAGTGCATATAAATCAGTGTTTCTGGCTTGCAGTAAATCCTGCTGACGTTCTTTAATCGCTGCGTTGTGTTTCATGTCTCCAGCCTCCTGGTCGTGAGAAGCGCCGCAATGTGAATTCTCTTCCTCCTCATAGACACTGTGACTTTGGTCTCGGGACGGCCTGATCGCCGAACGCCCCTCTCTTCTCGTAGCACGGCCCTCCCTAGTCGCCATATAAACCCTAGCGTGCCAAAACTCATTCAGGGAAACTCTGTCCACATCACAGTCCAACAGAAACCCAGCAGCGGTCCAGAGCTTCTACTCCAGTGCACCATTGTCCAATCAGGAATGGTGAAGAAGGCGGATCTTAGGAAGCTCATTTCATTGGCGTCTCTGATTGGCCGGACTCAGGGTCAGCTGACTGTGTGGATAATTATCAGACGATCGCAGTGGATTGTTCTCTGGTAAATGGGACTGTGTCTCTCAGTGCCTTAATTTTCAGATCCCACGGGCCGAAGCGGCAGCTGCGTTTTGATGGACTCGGAGAAAGACGCCTGGATGTGACGGGACGTGAGCCCTGATTCGGGTTGGCCCTGAGCCATACTGACAAGTGCCCTGTCTTTCGTAACGGCGGCGCAGCCGTTTTTTTTTTCTCTCTCTCTCTCTTCCCGGATGGAGGAATGCATGTCTCATGCATCTGGAGTCTCGTAGCAATATCTGTGCTAACGGATCAAGATTCACTGTAGCCTGTCACATGATGTCTGCACCGTCTTAAGATCATTTATGCATCATGTTTTATTTGTGTTGACAAATCTGGGCCTTAATTCAACACATGACTGACTTCTTTGTCTCTTTATGTTGGGTGAATCTCATCAAAACATCTCAAAATCAGAAGAAAAAAATACAAAATGATATTTTGCATGAAGGAAATTTAAGTTTTGGGGGGGAAACTAATATAATGCAATTATTTTTATTGAAATCTGCGTAATTTTAATGGCAGTACAACAAATGCTACCATGATGAGTAAATACGTTAAAATTTAATAAATTAATGATATTCATTGTACTGCTTATAATTTATGCTGATTTTATTTAAACTAATTACATTATATAAATATACTTTGTAAATTGAATGGCTGTACAACAAATACTACCATGATGAGTAAATACATTACAATTTAAATAAATAATACCACAATTTTACTCCTTCAGTATAAGTAGTTGTGTACTATGATATTAACTGTACTGCTCTTAAATGCTGATTTAAATTTTTAAAATCATTGTATTCCAGTAATAAAAATCATCATTGAGAATAATAAAAAAAAGGAAAACTCAAAAGTAAAATTTCCATTTAAATCGGCATAATTTAATGGCAGTACAAATACTACTGTGATGGATAAGTATATTACAATTTAAATAATAAATAATATATACAATTTAAATTCATTATATTTATTGTACTGCTTTTAATTTATGCTGTTTTTTTTAAATCATCATTGAGAATAGTAAATAATAAAACGAAAACTAAAGTTAAAAGTTTTAAATCAGAATAATTTTAATGGCAACAAAAATACTACTATGATAAATACATTACTATTTGAATAATGTAATTTTTTATATATATATATTAAATTATTTGAGATATAATTTTGATTTATTGAAAATGTCAAATAAAAAAATAAGTAAATGTTAATTTCTTAAGGGTCCTAAAATGCAACCAACATAAAAACATTGTACATGCATCAAGAGACAAACATATGATGGCATATGATCGTCCATCAGGCCAAATGAATCTCATATTTCACCTTAAATCAAGGAAATTAATTCTCAGGTTTATTAAGATTTGTCAAATACTTTCATGACAATTACACACATTCTTCTCATAGTATTTATACATCATTGTAGTATCTGTTGTACTGCTCTTAATTTAAGCTGATTTAAATTTTAAAAACCATTGTATTCCAGTAATAAACACTGAAAATAATATTTAAAAAAGGAAAACTCAAAAGCAAAATGTCCAGATGCATTACAGCATTGATGCAAAATGTGCCTGATTGTTGTGAAAATAATGTCACAAATCTTAATGCTCCTAAAAAGACCATTTTCTTCATGTGAATATATATATGTATATACAAATATATATATATATATATGTATATATATATATATTTGTGATGAAATGTGATTCAGGCAAATAATTCTCTCTGTGTTTGTCTTAAATTCACCTGTAGCTGCTGGAACAGGGTTTGATTCTCTTACGATCTTTGAGTTTTTATCACCAGTTTCTCAATCTGTTTAATGTAAATCATAGAGTCAGAGCGCCGTGTGTGTGATTGATATCATAAACACTGGGTCACATTTCAGCTGCTTTTCTCAATCCACGTTATTTTTTGGAGAAAGGTGGTTGTTCTCCAGTAGGGCTTGACGCTTCAGACGGACACGCTGCTAACGCTGCTGTTTTTAAAGTTACTAATCACATATTCGACAAGGGATTTTTTATTTTTTTGGTTAGATATTTACACTCAATACACTCATTCCCAGTCTCAAGTAAAGCCTTATGCAGTTGAGTTTATCTGAAGGCTTAGTTTTGGTCAGCTGTGTTGAATTTGACCTGTGGACTAGTCAGAAGCTGAATTGGACTTCAGAGTATTACCGTAGTCGGCCTGGCATATCAAAAGTGCCATAATAGCTTTAAAATGCTGCTAATCATGTATGTTAATGGCGATGAGAAGCGGTTTTTAATGTAAGGCCACGTCAGGTTCATTACAGCAGGTTTTCTGGTCACATGAGAGAAGATATGAGATATTATACCACATGTTGCATGGGAAACACCACTATTTTTAAAACGCCTTACCAGATATTAGATCATTTGCAAAACTTCTTTTACAAGATACCAATTAGGTAAATAATAAATCCATGTTTTGCTGCTTTGTGCAAACTTCTGTTTCCAGCAGATCTGAGCCTGATGCATCCGACCGGATCCGTGATTGTCAATCAGAGCTTTTGATACAAAAGACTGAGTGTCATTTCTGTTTGTTTGTTTAATTTGCTACCAAACTCTATCGGGTAACGATCTGTCTGATCTAGTTCCATCCTTACAGCAGTTGAGAGGAACATAACAACTAGTTACGCAAGTTAACTTCCTGAAGAGATGCAAACGAAGCAAACAGGAACTTGTATGTTGTTGGCTCTCAGTGTGAAAGGTTAACAGTGGCCACCAGGATGATCATATTGTTTTTTTATGATTTAGAGATATTGTAACATTCCACGTGTAAAAAAAAAAAACTATGTACAGAGATAATGAGATTAAAAAAAGCGAAATCTTTTGAAGCACAGATCTTTACATACTTGTCTGGATGTCCTTCTGTCTGCATGTGTGATTTTTAATTGCAGTGTTTTTAATCATCATCTGTAGTACAGTGACTGAACGCGTGAAATAATTTCTCAGATTGATAAAAGCAGCATTATAAGTGTTAAGAGTGTCGCTCTTTTCAGAGCAAATACATATGCAAAATATATTAAAAATCCTGATAACACTTGAAGCCTTTATGTATAATGCATTATAAGTACATTCATAATGTGCATTGTAATGCATTATATCTTTTTATTAATAATTGTAACTAAAGTTAAAATGCATTATAGTTGCAGATTCCTTGTTACATTCCTTGGTTGTCTGTTGTGCATTTTAATGCATTTTACTTTATAAATGTGTACAAAATGAACAAAACAAAAAAAGTATTGTAATTATGCTTGTAATGCATTATAAGGTGCATTACAAGGCATAATTAATGCATTAAAATAGGGATGCACCGATAGCACTTTTACCAGAACGAGTCCGATACAGTCATTTTGCCGATACCATACCTGTATTTTCATTGCATTTGTATTTTTTAAAAACAGAAAAACTTAAATACTGTATATTTCCTGGAATTTAAGCTGCATTTTTATCATCTGAAACGTGCTGCGACTTACATATTCCAAAGCGACTCATATGCAATATGCAATGAATGTAAAAGAAAGCAAAACATGCAAGTCAAGTCAAGTTACCTTTATTTTTATAGCGCTTTTAACAATACAGATTGTGTCAAAGCACTTAACAGTATCAAATTGGAGGATAGTGTGTCAGTAATGTATAATGATAAGATTAAACACTCAATTTTCAGTAAAAGGCGTTTCATTATTGAATTCAGTATGTATGTGTGTGTATATATATATATATATATATATATATATATATATATATATATATATATATATATATATATATACACACACACACACACACACACACATTAGCACTTCCATATTATTGCTCTTTTGTTGGTTTTGTTTGCTTCTGTTGTCATCATTTGTAAGTTGTTTTGGATAAGTGTCTGCTAAATAACTAAATGTAATGTAAATGTTAACATTATATTAATTACGTACACGTACTTCGTAGACATCCTTAATGTCTAATACCTCCATTCTGCTGTCTGTTGTTCTGTTGATGGCGTTTCTTTATCTGAACACAGCTGAGCGTAAGCGGCTTTTGGTATCGGGGCATTTTCATGAGTACGAGTACAGGAGCGCAGTATCAGTATCGGTATCGGTGCATCCCTAAAAAGGCTTTAAGTATTACCAAAGAGTTTCATCTAACTATGTTTGTTCTGGCTTCAGCGTGAAACTCACATCAGAGCCATGGTAATAAACCTGAAAGTTTTGAATCGGTGTTGCCTTCACAGCCAATGGTGCTTCTGTTACTGAAGTAGACCAATGTCTGTGGCATGACACCAACTTCCTTCTTTTCTCACAGATTCTTTTCTCAAATCACGTGTTTTACTGGTTCTTCTCAGTGGAAGCGAAGCCTCTTGTCGCCCTCATAGAGTCCTTCTTCTTCTTCAGAAACCCGGTTTCCTTTAATACTGTGAACGAACCAGAAAATGTAGAAATGTGTGAAACTGGAAACCCTGATCTGCTCACGAAAGGTTAGTTAAGAGGGAAAACTAGGGCTGTTCTAAAACCTAGTGAGCTGCCTTGTAATGTGACACCTCATTAGTGAGTGAATTGTAAAAATCTGCATAGGCTACGATACTCAACTTAATAGATTTCAATTGAGTTTGAAAGTTAATGTGATGAAATGCATTGCACACATAAATACTGGGTAAAATTGTTGATTTGTATTGTAGTATATTGAGCCATTTTTATTGCTACTTTTTATGTACATTTCTCTCACTTCAACCACCATCTTTGGTGGAGCTTGTCGCAGTGCATTAAGAGATTGCCTTCATTGCAAAGAATAATGCAACGCTTTAAAATCTGGCTAAACTGAGGTGTCTTGAAGGCAGAATAATCTTTTATTACAGTTTTTATGCCATTTAAAATGATGCAAACTCTAGTTTTTGTATCAAATAGCATATCTTACTTGACTTCCTTCAGTGTAGTGTTGTTAATCAGGCCTTCAGACATCTGTTTGGCTCCATTAATGGTGAACTCGTTTTCTATTAGCCTATAGAGAGTTGAATGGATTATTCAATCCGTCAGAGCAAATATATCGTGCATACAGAGCAGAAATGATATCCTGATTTAATAGTTAATAAATTACCATGCATTATGTATGTTTAGATGTCTTGTTTCACACATTTTGCATCTGCAGCAGACATGCATTGAGCTTTCTGAGTGATGTTTGAGTTACCACATTGATTGTTTCCTTTAATAAATGTCCACAGGCTACAATGTATTTTCATGCAATTTTTGTCAAGCAAAGCATATGAGATGCAGCAAAAAACAGTATTTGCGTCATTGCATTTGCACTATTTGTGAATACTGTAAACTTTTTAAATCAGACACCAAAATGAGCTTGCACCATTTACATGCTGCAGATACCAGATATGTGAAACAGTTATTACTGTGTATTACTGAAATAATGAGGTATATTCGGTCATACATCAGATGTGTCAGAGCAGAGTTGGATCTGAAGGCATTCGCAAAGTCTGACGCTGCATCATCAGAGATTTTGTTCTGTATCAACCTGAAAAATAAGCACATTGAATAAGAATGCATCTGGGAATGATAATTAGAAGGTTTTATTTTTCAGATGCATGAGGAAATATGGCATGCAGTCGTACCAGAAGATCTGAAGGGTTGTGTTTTCCTTCAGTGCTTTTGCCAGACTTCTTCCACCGTGAGACGTAATGCCATTGGCAGAGAGACTAAACAGCAATGCAATGATCAATCTCAGATCACTCGTTCTTTATCTGACAGCTGAATTTCTCAGAATGGAGACAGGAGAGTCATTTCAAGATTTGCAAGATTTACCTGAGGTTGGTCAGGCTTGGGTGATTCTTCAGAGCCTCCGCAAACGCGTCTGCGCCCTCGTCTCCGATGGTGTTTCCCCACATTCTGCAACCAATTCATTTAATGTCACCAAACCTTTACCATAGTTTTAAATCATTTCTGTAAAATTCCGTTTAAAAACACTCAAAACAGGAATTCCATTGGCATCATTTTAAAGGTATGGTCTAATTATTCCAGTGCATATTCTTACCCCACATCAAAGATAGATTTGCTCTTGTGAATTGCACTGGCCAGGTATTTCCCACCCACACCTGTGATGTTGTTGCAGCCGAGCCTATGGCAAACAAATGATGAACTATGCATTCTACATACCCTGTGAGAATGTGTATGTTTACAAGTCGTTTTAAAGTGTGCATCATCTGGAAAGCATTGCAATCAATTTTTAATCCCATCAATAAATCAATGCACACATCGGAGTAATGTTTTATAAGGTGCAGTCAAGTCAAAACAAAGCAAGAACTTGCACACTTGCTAAATGATCCAAAAAAAAAAATGTAATGACAAGATCATGTGGTTAAAAAGTCAAAACGTTGACCACATGGTCTGTCATTAAAGATTTTTTTTGGAGCAATGGATTTTTAATGCCATATGTGTATAAACATTTTTAAAAGAGCAGATTTTCACATATTAGATAAAGATTCTTCCATTACCAACATACAAGAGATACCTACTTGACAGTCTTCAAGTGTGGACATTCTTCAATAATCTTTGCTACTAGTTTGGCTCCAGCGTCTGTGATGTAGTTTTTGTAAAGACTGTAAATAGAAAGAAAAGAGGGTAGAATAAGGTCTAAATAAAACCTGACAACATAACAAAGATGAACGGATGAACTCACCCCAAGACCTTAATGATTTTGTGTCTGATGAGTTCCTCTGCCAGAACCTCAATACTGCTGTCCGTGAGCTGATTCACGCAAAATCTGAAAGCAGCGCCGAGTAGATTACTTACAAATTGTAGTCCGTTACTGATTCCAAATTACATGACAAAAATTGTTGTTACTAATGTAATCTGTTACGTTACACATTTTGAGTAATACAATCAGATTACTTTTTTGATTACTTTTAGTTTACTTCTGACCTGACTCATTGATTTAAATAGGATAATTTTGTACCATATTGATATAAAAATACAAAGAGAAAGAAAATGTATTGCATTAAACATTACATTATGTCAAGGTTTCCCAATCTGGGGTTCATTAAGGAACTGCAGGGGTTTGTGAGTTTAATGAAAAGCTAATAATTAATTACATCATAAAAATGTAAAATTAAAATAAATCATTTTAAAATAACATCAATCAAAATAAAACACTTTTTATTTGTTTACCTGCATGGCATGTGACCATTAACCAGCGTCAGGGAAACGTGAACATGCAAATGTGATACTTAATTATTAGAATGTTAATTTTAAAATCTCAGGGGGTACTTCAAGTAAATATATTAGGTGAAAGATGTTCAGATGACAAAAGTTTGAGAATCCCAGCATTACATGTAAATAAGAAATAACATGAATTTGCGCATTTTAATATGTTTGAAAGACAAAAGCCTTCCAAAGACATAGTAATACATGGTTAAATAACACAAAACAACAAATCAAATAAAAATGAATGTGTTCATCAGTAGTTGATGCAATGATGACATTTTGAGATAACGCTCCTTAAAATTGAAATGATTTTTGTAAATCCAGTATCAAATGCTTCGTGGCCTCTTAATTTTCTGTGTAATTATAGCCGCCTGACTAGTGACTGGTCATTGTGTGACTGTCTTTTGTGAGACTTTCTGAATGTATATAAGCAGTAGCTATTTTAGAAATTAAAATCTAAAAGATGAAAAAGAAGAATTAGAAAGAGTCAATTATGAATAATGTATTGCTATTGTGTGAACATGTAATCCACAAAAAAAGTAGCCTGACTGTAGTCTGATTCCGAGAATTTTAAAATTGAATTTAATCTAATTACAAGTACTTAATCTTTTGGTTACACTTTATTTTAAGGTGTCCTTGTTACAGTGTAATTATACATTTGAGTACTGAGTAATATTAATTAACTACATGTACTTACTATATGGTAAGGGTTTGGCTTAGAGTTACTTACATGTAATTACGCATAATTTGTTATTATAATAGTAAGTACATGTAACGTGTGTAACCAGGACACCTTAAAATAAAGTGCTACCATATGTAATCAGTTACTACCCAGCTCTGCCAAAAGGTAGGAACTTCATTTGTTGTTCAGTCTGCTGGTAATTGCATTCAAACTGTATATGTTTTAGGTAAAGCCAAACCCTGCCTGGCTTTTCTTACCTTACTACTGTCATTTTGCTGAAAGATGGTCTCAGTTGCTTCACACCGTAATCGTTGATGTTGTTATTGTCCATGTCGACTCCCAGGTGCTTCCTACGATGGTGGAGGACAAAGTTCAAGGCGCTACAGTCGGCTGAGTAAATGTTACAGAAGGCGATCTTAATGTAATCCGCCGATATGCCGTTGGCCGTCATCTTGGCAACGTCCTCGCTGTTCGTTTCAAATATGCACCGCAGCATCCACAAGAAATTTGGCATTGCATGCACCTTGTCACCATCAATGTCTGTGGATGGATAACAAGGAAGACCTTTAAGATGTGTCTTCACGCTGTTGGACAGATAAGACTTGAGCATCTTGCGCTTTTTCTTCAATAACGGCGGTGGAACGAGATGCTCCAGGAGTGGCGCGTTGGGTTTAGACAAGAGGCCGCATAAAAATAAATTGGTGAACTGGAAGTTGGTTTGGAAAGGGTCTTTATCTCTAGGTCTCGACTTTCCCAGACAAGGCAAGCAGGAGAGATGCGACGACCTCTTGTATTCGCATTTGGAGAAGAACCTTAGAATAGATTCAGGAGTGATTTTGGAGTCAAGCACCAATGAAAACGCCGCTAAGAAGGCCTGGAGGGTCTCGTGGAGAAACTCGAAGGTTGCAGAGCCTCCGCATCCATCGTAATGAGAAGCAGGCCTCAGAAACCCAAACTGAAGGTCTTCATCTTCTAATCCACAGGATATCACTTCCTCCATACTGAACACAAGTCCACCGCGTTCTAGACCATGCAAGCCCAGTCGAGCAAAAGCCGAAAGCTTCCGCTCACCAGCTTTAAAGGTCTCCGCTGGACACCTCGTACTCTGTTTTAAAAGTCCAGGGCGTGCAATCGAGTGTCCGAGAAAGACCTCAGAAAGAAGCAAGAAGATGTTTGTGAGCGTAATGCAAGAATCCGGAAACTCAAAATACACCGAATGAAGATGCTTGAAGCTCTTGAGGATGATCCAGCTGAACAATGGGATGGAGCAAAGACCGCAGAGGTGAGGATTGGCGTCCAGCTGATCGGTCACCATTGTCTTGTGTTCCTTCTCTGGGAAATGCAAAGCCGTGTATCTCTTCAGGTTTTCAGGTGAGAATCCCTTCAAATAGACTTTCTTCCGGATCACTCTGCTTTGGACTTCGGTGCCACTTCGTGCACTCAGAATCTTCCGGGAACCCTTGAGCAATTTTCCGCAAAGCAAGTTCATGAGAAGCAAAAGCGGACGGGTCTTTTCTTCCGGGGAAACCGTTTCTGGCACGTTATCCAAGTCAAAATCCGTTTGGATTTCATCATATCCGTCAAAAGTGAAAAGCACCGTTTCTGGGAATCGTAAGATGTAGGTGAAGACTTTGTTATCGAGGTCGCCGTCTGGATAGCAGTTGTGTTTAAAGATCAGATCCTTCAGCGAGATCTCATCCGTTTCTTTAAAGGCGCTAAACATTCTGCATCTGAACTTGAAGAAGAACTTGGCGCAAGTCTTTAGCTCCCTTCTGGACCACAGGTTCTGCAGCTTCTGAAGAACGACGGATTTGCCCACGCCAGCGTCGCCGGTGATGAAGATGGTCTCCGCCTGTGGGTTGAAGACTCCCTGGTCTCCAAGAAGCTCATCCAGACTCTGTAAGTATCCCAAACTCTCACCTCTGTCGTTGAAGAGCTCCATCTGAGTGTCTGTGTAAAGATCCTCCAGCGGCGTCTCCTCGATCTTCGAGTACGACGTGATGAACTGAGTGTCTCTTTCCAGCTCGTATCTGAGCTTCTCACAGTACTTGCTAACTGCAAAGATGCGAAAACATTAGTGCACCAAAACAACTGGCAGAATTTTGTCATAAATATTCATGTGCATAAATGTAGTGTCCTACAGTATAACATGCCAATAATCTGACTAAAATCTTTTGTTCAAATTATGAACATTGATCATGGTTTCTGTATTTGTAAAATGTTACATGTGACCCTGGAGCACAAAAGCAGTCATCAGTAGCACAGGTATATTTATTGCAATAGCCAACAATACATTGTATGGGTAAAAATTATAGATTTTTCTTTTATGCCAAAAATCATTAGGATATTAAGTAAAGATCATGTTCCATGAAGATATTTTGTAAATTTCCTACCATAAATATTTCAAAATCTAATTTTTGATTAGTAATATGCATTAAGAACTTCATTTGGACAACTTTAAAAGGCGATTTTCTCAATATTTAGATTTTTTTGCACCCTCAGAGTCCAGATTTTCACAGTTGTATCTTGTGCAAATATTATCAAATACAATATATTCGCTTTCAGTTGATGTATAAATCTCAATTTCAAAAAATTGACCCTTATGACTGGTTTTGTGGTTCAGGGTCACATATGTTATTTTAAATTAAAATACTCACTGGGGTCTGTGTTAACTACTGGTATGACACTAATAGTGTCTAATGGTGTGTACCGAATTTCTTCAAACCAAGGCCGCAGATCAATGTAAGCGTCATATGCTTCATGAAGAACGTGTACGAAATATGCTGAGCACTCCTCTCCTTTACTCTGAACCAGCTCCAGGATTTTGCGAACCTGCGTGTCCAAAAATGAGGTGAGTTGATTTAATTGTCAAATATATATTGTGGAGAGATATTTACTATAACAGGGTGTCTTTATTCTGAACAGACTCAGAGTATATAACATATTTACTATAACAGGGTGTATGTAACAGGGTTTCCGCATGTTTTATGAAGGTAAATTTAAGACATTTAAAGACCAAGTAAAGACACAAAGTGTTGTGTTAGCTGCACTTTAAAAATAAAAAAAAATAAAGATTAAAAATACAAAAAAATACAACCAAAAAATCTCCCATTACTTCGTAATTCATTTTACAAAAAAAAGCCCCTAGAATATGGAAACACTAGAATATGGAAATGACTTTTACTCTAGCTTCTGATCACACTGCAAAAAAAATGTTCTTCTTCATTATTTTTGTATTGTTTTCCAGTGCAAATGTCTAAAGATTTTTTTTTAACCAATATGCATTTACTTGAGCAACATTAAAAATAACAACAAATATCTGCCAGTCGCCTTAGAAAAATCATTATAATTTAAAGGGAAAACAAGTTTTTTTTGACCGCAGATATTTGTTCTTGTTTTAAGCATAAACTAATTTTGATCAGTTTCTCAGAAAACAAAAGTAAATGTATCTTGATTTAAGGATGTCTAGATATTTGTACAGGAAAACAAGATAAAAATACAGTGGAAGATATTAATTTTTAGCAATGCATGCAACATTCAATATCATGCAAATTAAGACCTTTTTAGGCTCGCAGAAACCCTGTTTAAATAATTTTATAATTTTGTATGTTAGGAATTCATACATGCAGTATAATATAGTAAAATATCTACGAATTGCCGTGAGATCGGGGTGGAATTTGACTGAAAAGATGATGCACACTTTTAGAAAAAAGGGCTTTATAAAGGTAAAAATGCCCATAAAAGGTAAAAATCAATTTAAACTTATTGGAAAAGATTAATTTCTATCACTGCTGTGAACTGATCACCACAGAATATGCAGAATATCAAAAACTTTAGGAGTCAGCTGTCCACGGTAGTCCTTAAGATATCAGCACAATAACACACTCAGCAAAATATTGTCTAATTATCATTATCAATAAAATCCCAGAAAATATTGAGATATATTTTTTGTCAGTATCACACACCCCTAATATATTTAACGTATTGTTTAGAAAAAAAATTTAAATAAATATGAGAAGTGCATGTAACTGGTTACTCCCCAACACTGCAGCTGAGTACACTTAAGAAGTAGAAGTAGGCCTACTAAAGAATCATTTTAGTAGCCTATATTAAGTACAAAATTAGTGCGCGAAAATAGAGCACTTTAAGTACATTATGGAAGCGTTTTTTTGTTTTTGTTTTTTAACCTGGGCTATATAATAGCCTGATATAGCGAATGACTCTGACGCTGATGTGTGTGTTTGGAGTTAGTGCGGCACCTGGTCAGTTCTGGTGCTGCTGCGCTGTATGATCTCGATGTCTTCAGTGCAGATGAAGCCGTTCATCTGGAGATTGTCCAGAATGCACTGCGTGTTCTTCACCTGCTCCACCAGCAGCTCGCGGTGTGACGTCAGCAGCTTCAGGTGAGACCCCTCGCTCCTGAAAGAGCCCATTTCACCTGCTTAGCGCGAGACCATCAGCCCAGGCTCTCTCTGCACAGACACGCGGTCAGAAGGCGCGTCGCTGTCGGCGTCTGAGGCCAAGAATCAGCGCGAACCTCGAGATTCTCCGAGACCGAGTTTCACAATTCCGACATAGAGTTGTGTTTTAAGAAAGCGCAGCCGTCTCCGCTTCCTCGCGCAAAAGAAAACAGAAAACCAAAGAGTCTGACTCTGCGAAGGTTAAACAGAAAACTGAGTGTAGTTTCTTCTTCTTCTTCTTCTTTTGATGTTTTTTGGCGGTTTTGGCAAACCAACTTAAAGGTGCATTACCGCCACCTACTGATCTGGAGTGTGGAGTGAACATAGAATTGGTAGAAAGAAAATATATTTATATAATAATAATAAAAAAATAAATAAATAAATTAAAAAAAAATAAATAAATTAAAAAAAAAATAAATTACATAACCCCACCAAAAAATAAATAAATATTTACTAATAATCCTTAATTACTACAAAATTATATTCTTTCCATATTTCCTGTCTTTATTAGATAACTGAACACTTCTTCTTTAATTCTTGATTGCATTTGTCTATTCCCTAGTAATATACTAAGTGATACTTTATCATATCCCATCAAACCTAATTTAAGATTAAGTTGATTTCTTTCTCTTTCATATGCATCACATTCTAGAAGAATGTGCTTTACTGTTTCTGGATTCCCACATTTATCACATCTGCCAGATTCATGTTTCCCTATTTTGTGTAAATTGAAATTTAAAGCTGAATGTCCAATCCTCATTCTTGTTAAAATAACATCTTTCTTCCTACTCCCACATCTTATTCTCTCTTCACCTACACACCCCTGTATGTGGTAAAGATGCCTTCCTTTTGTTCCACTATCCCATTTCTTTTGCCATATCTTTCTTACTTCAATTGCTATTATTCTCTTGATTTCAGATTTGCTAATTGCTATATTAATTTCACTATATGAATGCTTCAGAGCCATCTTAGCCAAGTAGTCCACTTCCTCATTTCCCTTTAACCCAGTATGAGCCGGTACCCATAGGAAGTATACCATTATCCCTAATTGTCTAATTCTAAACAAGTACTGTAATACTTCATATATTAAATCTTGCCGTGATGCTGATTTTCCACTCACTAGACTGCTTAGAACAGACATTGAATCTGTACATATTACAGTATTATTTGGTTGTATTTCTTCAATCCATTGTAGTGCTAATATAATTGCTATTAATTCTGTCGTAAACACAGACATATGATCTGATATTCTTTTGGCTATTTTTGTTTTAAATGCAGGAATATATACTGCTGCTGCTGTCCTTCCAGATTCAGGATCCTTCGACCCATCCGTATATATCTGTAACTGTGAATAATATGCTTGATTTATATACTGTTGAACTACTATATTTATAGGAATGATCTTCTCCTTTTCATTTATTTCTTTTTGTATTTGAAAGTCAATCAAAGGCATTGGAAACATCCATGGTGGAACCACTGGAATAGCTACAGAAGGATTATTTTCATATTTATTCAGCCCTAATCTATCTGCCTCCTTCTTTACTGTCCAACCGAAGCTCTCTAAATCTTTGTATTCATATTCCCAACAGTCTTTCAAAAGATTTTTAACTGGATGATATTCTGAATGACCCTTTACACCTGCCCAATATCTCATCCTCAACTGTAACCTACGGAGTTCTAGGGGCATTTCTCCCATCTCTACCTGTAAAGCATTCACTGGAGAGGTTCTAAAAGCTCCACTACATATACGCAGAGCCTGTGACTGCACTACTTCAACTTTTTTAAGCAGAGTTTTGTTCGCTGAACAATATACTATACTCCCATAATCTATACTTGATCTTATTACTGCACTATATATTCTTTTCAATGATTGAGAACTTGCTCCCCAATCAGCGCCTGATAAACACCTTAATACATTAATCCCTCTTTTACATTTTTCAATTAATTTCTTTATATGTATTCCAAAATTTAATTTTGAATCCATCCACATACCCAGAAATCTGATGACCTTCACTTGCTCCAACTGATGACCATACATCTTAATGTTTAATTTCTGATTATTATTCTTATTCGAAAAACAAATTACTTGAGTTTTCGCCACAGAGAAACGAAATCCCCATATCTTAGCCCATCTCTCTACCTCAATCACCGCATTTTGCATTTTGCTTTCCACAAATGAAATATTCCGTCCCCTTTTCCATAGTGCTCCATCGTCTGCATATAGTGATCTACCTACTCCACTCTCTATACTGTAAAAAATATCATTTATCATCAAGTTAAACAAAATAGGGCTACTTACACTTCCTTGCGGGGTTCCATTTTCTATTGAATATATTCGAGAATACTCCGTCCCCACTCTAACTTGAATTGTTCTTCCAAACAAGAAATTTAAAATCCAATTATACATTCTTCCATTTATTCCCAAACTTTCTAATTTCATTAATAACCCCTCTTTCCACAGCATATCATATGCTTTTTCTACGTCAAAAAAGACTCCTACTAACACCTCCTTCTTAATTTGAGCCTTTCTTATTTCATTTTCCAGATAAACTATAGAATCCATAGTACTACGACCCTTACGAAACCCACTTTGATATGCTGAAAAAATATTCCTACTCTCAATCACAAATATTAATCTGTTCATGACCATCCGTTCCATAAGCTTGCATAGGTTGGATGTCAAAGCTATAGGTCTATAATTACTAGCCTTTGAATTATCTTTTCCTGGTTTTGCAATCGGCACAATTACTCCGTGCTTCCAATCCACTGGCATGATCCCTGTTTTCCAAATCTTATTAAAAAGACTTAAAACCACACCTAAAGATTCGTCTGATAGATGTTTAATCATCTCATAACATATTTCATCTTTACCTGGAGATGTCTGCTTTACCCCTGCAATAGCTCTCTTCAGTTCGTACAATGTGAAGTCTAATTCTAATGTACTACCAGTCTCGTTCTTTCTTTCAAATATGTGAATATTTTCTCTCACTTTTTCTTCCCTATGCTTCCTCATACTATCCGAAATATTCGTACTACTGTGTACCATTACAAATGTTTCTGCTAGCATCTCGGCTTTATCATTATCAGAAACTGCAATTTTATCATTATTTACTAAAACCGGAATATTATAGTTTCTCTGTATGCCTCCCATCTTCCTGATCATAGCCCATAAATCATTTATATCTATTTCGTCCCCTATTCTATTACAGAATTCTCTCCAGTATGTTCTTTTTGCTGTTCTTATTACCCTCCTCACCATTGCTTGAGCTCTCTTATAGTTAATATAATCCTTAAACTGTAATGTTTTCCTTGCTTTCTTAATTTCTCTGTTTCTATGTGCAACTGCTTTACTACATTCTTCACTCCACCATGGTACTTCTTTCCTTCTACTTGTGCTTTCCTTTTTACCTATTACTTCCTCTGCTGTATCTCTTAACATTCCACTAACTTTCTTACTTATTTCTTCAATATCTTCGCTAATTTCTTTATAATCTACCATTTTATTATGACACAATTTTGTAAAAAGTTCCCAATTTGCATTCTTAAATTTCCACCTTGGTTTTCTCTCTACCTTTGTTTGAGTTATTTCCACACCTATTTGACACCATATAGGATAATGATCACTTCCAATTGTACTTTGCTTTACAACCTTCCATACACTTTTACCAGCTAAGTTATCCGATACTAAAGTAATATCTAACGCTGAGTGCCGTCCATTGGAAACATCTAATCGAGTAATGCTTCCATCATTAATACATACCAACTGACCCCAATCTAGCATTTCTTCCACTATTAAGCCATTATAATCATTTTTGTTACTCCCCCATAAGGTGTTATGTGCGTTGAAATCCCCACACCAAACTACTTTATTATTATTGTTTCCTCTTATATTCTCCAATACCTTCTTACTTAATTTTCCACAAGGATTATAAAAATTAATTATTTTAATACTATACTTCCCTTCCCAAATTTCAGTCGACACCACCTCGTGATCTGCAATCTCCTCAACATTTCTGTATCCAATTCCTTGTTTTATAAATGTTGCTACTCCTCCACCATTCCCTTGTTTCCTATCTCTTCTAATCACCACATACCCTTGTAAACTAAAATTAAGTTGAGGTTTTAACCATGTTTCCTGAACACAAATTATATCCGGTTTGTTTTCATGATTAGATATGTGCTTTTTAAATTCTTGCCCATTTGCAATTAAGCTTCTTGCATTCCATTGAAATATTGTTAACACCATTATGACCCACCAGATCCTGTTTGAGTATTTGATGCTTGCATCTTTAGCCTGTCATTAATCATTTCCACTGAAATGCCCTCTAACTCTAAGTACTTTTCAGCTGCTTTGATTATAATTTTGATTCTCTCTGTCCGGCTTTCCGTTTGTGCAGAACAATTCACCACTTCCGCCATAAATGTGACAAATGCCACTTTGTCATAAATCCTTATACTCTCTTTTGTTGGTTCTTGCGCTTTATCCATCTTTTGATTAGAAACTATCTTTTTGTTCTCTTCTAGCTCTAGATTCTTTCCCACTTTTTTTAGTGCCTCAGAATATGACAATCCCTCTTCTATTCTAACAGTTTGCACTTGTGCTGCATGCTTCCTCACTTTACAGCCTCCATAACCCGCACTATGTTCTTCTCCACAGTTACAACACTTTGGGTTAACTCCTCGTCCGCATTTGCCATATTCATGCTCGCCTCCACATCTTGCACATCGTTGTTTACCTCTGCAAACAGCTGCCACATGACCAAACTTTTGGCATTTAAAACATCTTAACGGAGGAGGAACATAAAGTCTAACCGGGTAGCTAATGAATCCTAAGAATACTTTGTCCGGTAATTTATCCTCATCAAAGTGAATCATTACTGAAAGGCGATCAACCTTTTCATTATTTCTGACGTATTTCAATCTTTTGACCTCAATCACTGCCGCCCCAGATAGACTTTTCTTGATCTTTTCTACTGTCACTTCAGTTGGGATACCAGTAATTACGCCTTTGACCCATTTCTTTTCTTCCGGTATCGAGCAGATCACTTTTTGTCCACTAATCGACTTTATTTTCAATGCCACTTTTTGTTGCCTACTGTCCTTACAATATAAGATTAGTCTTCCATCTCTCAACTTCTTGACACTTTCTATCGATCCTATCGTTTCTTTAATTACTTTAGACAGCTTCAACGGATTAATTATCTTAAAAGACTCATCCACAAATTTCATCATTACCTTGAACTCCTCTTTCTTTCCTCTTACCTGATGATTTTCATTTTCACTGTCAGTTTCAGATGTATTACTCCAGAATTTCTTTCTTTTCCGATTTTCTACTAAACTCCATTCATTATTCCCGTTCCCTCCTTCAACCGCGCCAAACATTTCATCCTCCATTTCCGGATCCCTTCCGGACTCTACGTCACTACCTGCCATGCACACTCCAGTCACAGATCAGCTGCTGCCAAAAACCACGCCTCCACACTGAGTGTAGTTTCTTGGTTCCGCACCATGTTAAACTAGGAAGTGAAACTAAAAGATGAAATTTGACCCTGATTTGTGGAAACACCCTGGCTTTGCTCATTTCTGCCGCGTAACCCTAGAAAAAAAAGTAATATGTTTAAAATGCATTTATTTCATATACTAAGTATAGTTCAAATCTACGAATATGTTTTCTGACAGATAACTCGAGGGAAAACGCCCCGCTTAAGGACTCTCATTTTTTCTGTCAAACAAAAGTTAAATGTGTTCAGAAAAGTTATCTTAGTTTTAGTGACAATGACAATATATGTATATATGTATGTATATATGAGTATGAAAAATGTCCAGAGTTTTTAACAAAAATTAAATATGTTCCCAGTCTGACAAAGCAATTTGTTTTAAACATTTACAGCAAAATCAGAGTACAGGCAGTTTTTGCTTAAAATTAAAAAGAATATAATTATTAATTATGAATTACAAAAATATAATAGCCTACTTCAAACGTTTTGTTAGCTGATGATAACTGGCTAGCTAGCTAGCTACCTGATGCTAACTTGAGGTAATTTTTTAAATATAAAATACAAATATATTTATTCAACCAACTAGTTAGAATACATTTGATGGAAAAACAAAGGATTTGATGTTCAGAACAGAATAACTACAGTAATTGCCCATTTTACACCAGACTGTTTGGGCAAAAAATAAATGTCATTCTGAAAATAATTATATTTTTAGTAGTGCTGTCATACGATTAATCACATCCAAAATAAAAGTTTTTGTTTATATAATATGTACAGGTGCATCTCAATAAATTAGAATGTCGTGGAAAAGTTCATTTATTTCAGTAATTCAACTCAAATTGTGAAACTCGTGTATTAAATAAATTCAGTGCACACAGACTGAAGTAGTTTAAGTCTTTGGTTCTTTTAATTGTGATGATTTTGGCTCACATTTAACAAAAACCCACCAATTCACTATCTCAACAAATTAGAATATGGTGACATGCCAATCAGCTAATCAACTCAAAACACCTGCAAAGGTTTCCTGAGCCTTCAAAATGGTCTCTCAGTTTGGTTCACTAGGCTACACAATCATGGGGAAGACTGCTGATCTGACAGTTGTCCAGAAGACAATCATTGACACCCTTCACAAGGAGGGTAAGCCACAAACATTCATTGCCAAAGAAGCTGGCTGTTCACAGAGTGCTGTATCCAAGCATGTTAACAGAAAGTTGAGTGGAAGGAAAAAGTGTGGAAGAAAAAGATACACAACCAACCGAGAGAACCGCAGCCTTATGAGGATTGTCAAGCAAAATCGATTCAAGAATTTGGGTGAACTTCACAAGGAATGGACTGAGGCTGGGGTCAAGGCATCAAGAGCCACCACACACAGATGTGTCAAGGAATTTGGCTACAGTTGTCGTATTCCTCTTGTTAAGCCACTCCTGAACCACAGACAACGTCAGAGGCGTCTTGCCTGGGCTAAGGAGAAGAAGAACTGGACTGTTGCCCAGTGGTCCAAAGTCCTCTTTTCAGATGAGAGCAAGTTTTGTATTTCATTTGGAAACCAAGGTCCTAGAGTCTGGAGGAAGGGTGGAGAAGCTCATAGCCCAAGTTGCTTGAAGTCCAGTGTTAAGTTTCCACAGTCTGTGATGATTTGGGGTGTAATGTCATCTGCTGGTGTTGGTCCATTGTGTTTTTGAAAACCAAAGTCACTGCACCCGTTTACCAAGAAATTTTGGAGCACTTCATGCTTCCTTCTGCTGACCAGCTTTTTAAAGATGCTGATTTCATTTTCCAGCAGGATTTGGCACCTGCCCACACTGCCAAAAGCACCAAAAGTTGGTTAAATGACCATGGTGTTGGTGTGCTTGACTGGCCAGCAAACTCACCAGACCTGAACCCCATAGAGAATCTATGGCGTATTGTCAAGAGGAAGATGAGAAGCAAGAGACCAAAAAATGCAGATGAGCTGAAGGCCACTGTCAAAGAAACCTGGGCTTCCATACCACCTCAGCAGTGCCACAAACCGATCACCTCCATGCCACGCCGAATTGAGGCAGTAATTAAAGCAAAAGGAGCCCCTACCAAGTATTGAGTACATATACAGTAAATGAACATACTTTCCAGAAAGCCAACAATTCACTAATTTTTTTTATTTTTTTATTATTGGTCTTATGAAGTATTCTAATTTGTTGAGATAGTGAATTGGTGGGTTTTGTTAAATGTGAGCCAAAATCATCACAATTAAAAGAACCAAAGACTTAAACTACTTCAGTCTGTGTGCATTGAATTTATTTAATACACGAGTTTCACAATTTGAGTTGAATTACTGAAATAAATGAACTTTTCCACGACATTCTAATTTATTGAGATGCACCTGTATGTGTACTGTGTATATTTATTATGTGTATATATAAAGACACATGTATATATTTATATTCATATAAATTATATCACATATAAATATATTTAATATATAAACGTAACATATTTTTCTTAAATATGTACATGCGTGTGTGTGTGTGTATTTATATATACATTATAAATTTCCACAGTACACACATGTTATGTAAACAAATTTTTATTTTGGATGCGATTAATCGTTTGACAGCACTCATTTTTATTAAATAACACGTACTCCCTATCTACAGGCCCTACTGTTCTCATATCATATCATAACTGTGATGTTCTACAAAACAACAAGCTTTAAAAACTTATTTCTTACTGCTGAAAATGAAATCGTTTAGTGTGAAATCTGTTTTCTCTCCGGTACATCACCAGTGCAAGCTTCATAGTGAAAACTTCTACATCACTCTCGTCAACGTAGTCCATAGTTACAATAAAAATTTATCTTGACTTTATCTTTAGCTTATTTTGGGAAAAACAGTAGGGGGGTGTTTTCCCCCACTCTACCCTACTGATATAATAAATTTAAAGGGGTCCTATTATGCTCTTTTACAAAGTCTTGATTTTGTTTTGTGGGTGTACTAGAACATGCTCTCATGCTTGGTGGTTCGAAAAACGCATTATTTTTCACATAATTTACATTATAACAGTACCTTCCTCCCCAGTCTGGCACAGACAGCTCGATTAGTTTCGGGTTTGATGAAGGCTCGCCTTCCGAAAAACTAAATGTGTTATGATTGGTTAGCTGTCCCAGTGCGTTGTGATTGGTGAACAGCTAGGCAGAATGACTAAAAGCAAATTAATTCTCTGCCAGCGGGAGGCGCTGTTGGAGCGGGAGAGAGCGAGGTTTCTCCGGTAACGCTGTACACAAAGCAGAGCTCCGTTCACAAACGCTGCTTTATCAGACAGTACATGCAAGATGAAATGAAAATGACATCCAAAATTTTCTGAAGACAGTCGGTTTCCATCAGAAATACAGTGATATAAAAACACACGGTTTAGATTTTAAAACGTGCATTCGAATTTCAGGAGGCGGGATTTATTTTAATGATATTCTAATGGGCCAATTTGTGATGTCACAAATACAGGAAAACAACTTTGTAGTCCAAACGAGCCGTTCGTTGTAGTTCTTGAAAAGGGATTTTTTAAAAACTAAATATCTCCCTTTGGAGTGGACTTTGAGATTTGTAACTTTGTAGATATTTTTTATGCCCAATCATACACACTACACACTGACTAAAAATCAAAAAGTGAAAAAGCATAATAGGACCCCTTTAATGAAACTTTATTTGGAGTATTACATGTGTGCACAATGCCCATTTATTAATAAGCCTAAAATGTGTTTTAATGTCACTTTTGATAAGGATTGTATAATCTTTGAATAATATTGGTCATTAAAGCGTTCATATGATGCAATTTTCAAGTTTTCCTTTCTCTTTGGAGTGTTACAAGCTGTTTGTGCATAGATAAGATCCCTGAAGTTGCAAAGACTAAAGTCTCAAAACCAAAGAGATATTCTTTATAAAAGTTAAGACTCTGCCACACCCTCCTAAAACGGCTCATTCAAACACGCCCCCCACATCTCTACATCACGGTGTGGGGAGATTTGCAAAACACCGCCCAAATGTTTACGCAATGAAAGAAGGCGGGACTTTTATTCTCGCTGTAGTGTTGTTGCTGCCGCCGGCGCCATGTCCTGGAGATGCTGTGTTTCTTTGTGAAAGCGAAAGTACTTTGTTTGGGCTTCCAAAAGAGGACACAACTAGAAATCAGTGGTTAAGTTGTATTTACAACACTGTTCCAGAACAGTTCAAACCAAATATTCGAGTGCACATTTTACGGAGGACTATTTCCTGAAGCTGGGAGTAGCCTGCCAGCTGCTCAAAGACTGTTTCTATAAAGTGGAGCAATTCCAACTTTGCAAGGACAGTCTGGCGCTTCTGACTCACAGCCTGTAAGTATGTTTTCATATTTAAAGAATTTGCCACTGACTATTCAAACACGAGTTTTGAGTTGTGTAGAGTAGCGCTTGTTGTTTGTCGTTTCTCCGATCACAAATGCAGACATGGTAATGTTTACGCGGCACAACGCGATGTGTAAAAAGACAGTATAAGTCATTATAATCAGTAATTATGTCCCCACTGGATGCAACAAATGCCTCGTTTGTAATGGGTTTTATTGTTTTTGTGTCGTCACGCCGGGACAGGCATCACAATACAGTAAGGGGCATAACATTTCCGTCTCACGCTTGAGGTATTCGGCCAATCACAACGCACTGGATAGCTGGCCAATCAGAGCACGCCTCGCTTCTCAGAACGATGAGCTTTGTAAAAATCGACGCGTTTCAGAAAGGTGGAGCATAGAGGAGCAACAATAATGTACAGTATGTGGAAAATAATGTTTTTTGAACCTTAAACCGCATAAACACATTGCATTACACCAAATACACAAAATAATGTTCTTTTTAGCAACGTCATATGGCCCCTTTAAATGCAAAATATTTAAGGTGTACCTATACTTGCAATAGTTCCACTTTAGCACAATTAAATATATTAAGTCTTTAATTGGACTTCAGCACTACTTCCGCACAATTAAAGTGCATTACAAAATTAGTTATTCCAATTTTAGCAGACTTGAAGTATACCAGTTTAGTATACTAAAAGTACAATCGCAGGGCATTTTATTAAGTACACAAATATGAAAATGTATTTGTTGTATACTTAGCATGAAATAAATGTATTTCAAATACATTTAAGTATATTTATTTTTCGCTAGGGAAGGTTGTTTGAATATGAGTTGTGTGGCGAGGTCAGAGAAATAAAACGATAAAACAATTCAGTCAGTCATGAGATTTAATGTTGGTTATGTATTTTATGATGAGCTGCTTGGGAATTAAACGCAAAACTGGATAAATATTTACTAAACTTTACTAAATGTGGTGTGTATACCCTTACAAAAATTTACCACTGTAACTAGTTTCCAATAAGACATCACGTTTCATGTCCAACCCTGCTGAAAAAAAAACAAAAAAAAAAAACAATAGAAACCATCACAGAATTTGTAATGCCAATGGGACTTGTATTGGTTTTAATGGAAAATGTAATGTAATTGTTCACCTGCTATTGGTGGCTTGTTAACACCACTAAATCCTAATGGAATATGTCCCAAAACACACTAAAAAAAAAACATTTTTTTAATGGTTTTAATAGTTAAAAGTTGATAGTTTGTAATGTTTGTATTGGTATAGTGGGAACCATTGGAATTTCTGTGATGGTTTCTATTGTTTTGTTTTTTTTGTTGTTTGTTTGTTTGTTTGTTTGTTTGTTTTTTCAGCAAAACAGAATGTTGTCCTAATGTTCTTTTAAAACGATTCAAAACCTTTCAAGGGAACATCTCACAATTTTAACTAACGTTTTGGTTTTTTTTTTAAGTCAGTGTTGTGTTAAGACAAAACATTTATGAAGTAATGTTTATATAATGCTCTTATTACTTTATTAATATTTGATGTCATAACATTGAGAAAACATTGTTAGAACAACATTTATTGAATGTCTTCATGATGTTATTTTTACTTGAATGATTTAAAACACTGAAAAAAAAAATGTTCTGAGGTCAACATTCTCAGAACGTCCTTGTACTTAACTGTTCCTCAACTTTGAGACTAAACATTTGTAGAACAAGATTCTCAAAATATCCTTGTGATGCTATTTGTACTTGATGAGCTTTCAAAAAAAAAAAAAAACTTTTTTGTAACCTTTAAATAACATTCTAATCACAACAACAAAAAGATTTAATGTTCTCAGAATATTAAAAATAAACATTTAAATGTTATATTTTGGGTGATAAAGTTAGTAGAATGTTGTAAGAAACGTTTTTTGTAACCTTTAAATAACATTCTAATCACAAGAAAACTGGACATTTTAACGTTCTTAGTCTATTAAAAATAAACATTTAATTAATGTTATATTTTGGGTGAAAAAGTTAGTAGAATGTTGTAAGAAACTTTTTTTGTAACCTTTAAATAACGTTGTTAGTAATGTTGTTGTTTACTTTTAATTAATATTAAAAATAAACATTTAAATGTTATATTTTGGGTAATGATAAAGTTAGTAGAATGTTGTAAAAATGTTTTTGTAACCTTTGAATAACATTCTAATCACAAGAAAACTGGACATTTTAGGAGTCTTATTTATATATATATATATATATATATATATATATATATATATATATATATATATATATATATATATATATATTTTCTATGTGTGTGTGTATATATATATATATATATATATATATATATATATATATATATATGTGTGTGTGTGTGTATATATATAAAACATTCAAATAATGTTATATTTTGGGTGATAAAGTTAGTAGAATGTTGTAAGAAACATTTTTGTAACCTATAAAAAGCATTACAACCCCGACAAGAAAACTGGATGTTTCAACATTTTAGAAACATTTCAAAATGTTCTCACAATGTTTTTATAACCTAAATTTGTTACCTGGATAGCGTTTGTTTATGCCAATGGTGTAGGTTGACTTTGGCATTGGTGGAGCATAACAGCAGAGAACGTCTCGGTTACGTATGTAACCCTCGTTCCCTGAAGGAGGGAACGGAGACGTCACGTCGGATGACCGACGAAATTGGGATCTCGCCAGGGAGACCAATCCACTTCGAGTGTAACTAAACGAGCCAATGGACATTGGCATGCGATTATTGCATCCAGCTGCCGCTGATCACAGCGTGAGCATAAGAGGCAGCTGATGCACCGCATCAATTATGTTTTCGCTGAGGAGCCGAGCCGGCGACCCGGCAGCTCAGCGGTGGTACAGCGACTGTGGCGACGGGACGTGACGTCTCCGTTCCCTCCTTCAGGGAACGAGGGTTACATACGTAACCGAGACGTTCCCCTTTCAGTCGGTCACTCCGAGTCACGTCGGATGACCGACGAAATTGGGATCCCTACCAAAGCGCCACAGGAGCTGCCCCTTCCAGTGCCCTGTGTAGGGCTCCTGACCCTTCCTATAAGGCAGACGATAGGACCGGGCTCTACACAGAGAAGGTCAACTACTGGTGTTCCTTGAGCAACCCAAACAGTAGGACTAGGATAACACTGGGAAGCGTGCCCTTCCATTTGGAAGAGGCACACTGCGGAGTCACCTCCTCCCAAAGGGGGTTTAAGTGACATTCAAACATGTGAAGTAACCCAGAGGGCCCTTTTGCACATGGAAGTCTCTGAGATGGCTCAGGCTGCATCTTTAGAGATGGCAGAACGTGGTCCGCCAGGGGAAACACGGCTCTAATAAGAATACCGTGGAATACACATATGGGATCCCGACAGGGTCTCTCATATGGGCACTAGCCTCGCACCAGTTTTCAAGAATTCATTGGCTGAAGGCCTGGCGCCGGACGCTCCGCCGTGTCCGGACGCCGGAGTGCTGGAGGACTCAACAGGGTTTGCCTGGTTAAGGAACTCTCTGGAGAATTAGGCGTAAGGACGCCGCAAGCCGACTCTGAGCCGGCCCTCTCAGTGCCACTACCCGTTTGAGGTGAGAACACAGGAGGAAACCGGTTCGACACGTAGGCTATAAAACCTAGCGAACGTGTTGGGAGTCGCCCAACCCGCAGCTCTACAGATGTCTGCTAGCGAGGCACCACGAGCCAGCGCCCAGGACGATGCGACACCCCTAGTGGAGTGAGCACGCAACCTGAGCGGGCAGGGCACACCTTGTGCTTCGTAGGCCAAGGTGATGGCATCCACTATCCAGTGGGCCATCCTCTGCTTGGAGACAGCCTTCCCCTTCTGCTGTCCTCCGTAACAGACAAAGAGCTGTTCTGAGGTCCTGAAGCTCTGAGTTCTATCCACGTACTGACGCAGTGCGCGTACAGGACAGAGCAAAGCTAGGGCTGGGTCTGCCTCCTCCAGGGGCAGCGCTTGCAGGCTCACTACCTGGTCCCTGAAGGGCGTGGTAGGAACCTTGGGCACATAGCCGGGCCGGGGCCTCAGTGTTGCACTGGAGTCAGCCGGCCCAAACTCAAGGCACGATTCGTCGACCGAAAATGCCTGCAGGTCCCCCACCCTCTTGATTGAGGCCAATGCAGTCAGGAGTAGGGTTTTCATAGAAAGAAACTTCAACTCGACTGACCGCAATGGCTCAAAGGGGGCAGTTTGTAGGGCTCTTAGCACCAAAGCCAAATCCCAAGAGGGAAGGGAGGGAGGCCTCGGAGGATTTAACCTCCTGGCCCCCCTAAGAAACCTGACGACCAGATCGTGCTTCCCCACCGATCTCCCCTCTATGGGGTCGTGGTGGGCAGAAATAGCAGCAACATATACCTTAAGGGTGGAGGGGGACAGCCTACGCTCCAACCCTTGTTGCAAAAAGGAAAGCACGACTCTGATCGAACATCTCCGGGGGTCCTCCTGGTAAGAGGAACACCATTCGACAAACAGGTTCCACTTCAGCGCATAGGCCCGTCTTGTGGACGGTGCTCGTGCTGAAGCGATAGTGAACGCTACCTCCTGGGGCAGGTCACCTAGAACCTCCGCGTCCCGTCCAGGGACCACACATGAAGTTTCCACAAGTCTGGACGCGGGTGCCAGAGGGTGCCCCGTCTCTGAGAAAGCAGATCCTTCCTCAGAGGAATCGGCCAGGGAGGGGCTGTCGCGAGGAGCATGAGTTCCGGGAACCAGGTCTTGTTGGGCCAATATGGAGCCACTAACAGGACCTGCTCCTCGTCCTCCCTGATCTTGCACAATGTCTGTGCTAGCAGGCTCACTGGGGGAAACGCATACTTGCGCAAGCCCTGGGGCCAGCTGTGTGCCAGTGCATCCGTGCCGAGCGTTGCCTCGGACAGGGAGTAGAACCACTGGCAGTGGGTGGTTTCTGGAGATGCAAACAGGTCTACCTGAGCAACTCCGAACCGACTCCAAATCAGCTGGACCGCCTGGGGATGGAGTCTCCACTCCCCAGGAAGTGCCGCTCGAGACAGCTCGTCGGCCACCTGATTGAGCACTCCTGGGATGTGGATGGCACGAAGGGACCTCAGATGCTTCTGACTCCAGAGGAGGAGGTGGCGGGCGAGTTGCGACATGCGACGGGAGCGCAAACCGCCTTGCCGGTTGATATAGGCAACGGTCGCAGTGTTGTCCGTACGGACCAGAACGTCCCTGCCCCGAAGGCGCCCTCTGAGGCGGCACAGGGCAAGGCGTACTGCCAGCAACTCGAGGCAATTGATATGCCAACGCAGAAGGGGGCCCGTCCAAACCCCTGATACTGCGTGCCCGTTGTACGTGGCACCCCAGCCGGTGGCCGAGGCATCCGTGAATACCACAGCATGCCTGGATACCTGCTCCAGGGGCACTCCTGCCCGAAGGAACGAAGGATCTGACCACGGGCTGAAGGTCTTGCGGCAGGCCGGTGTAATCTGAACCCGGTGAGTACCGCGTTTCCACGCCCACCTCGGGATTCGGCCATGGAGCCAGTGCTGAAGCGGTCTCATATGGAGCAGACCGAGCGGAACTATGGCCGCAGCTGCAGCCATATGCCCCAGGAGCCTCTGAAAGAGTTTCAGTGGGACCGCTGTCCTGCCTGATAAAGTCTTGAGGCAGTTCAGCACCGACTGAGCACGTTCCTGGGTGAGGCGTGCTGTCTGGTTGACCGAATCCAACTCCATGCCGAGAAAAGAGATCCTCTGCGTTGGCACGAGTTTGCTCTTTTCCCAATTGACCCGAAGGCCCAACTGGCTGAGGTGCCTGAGCACCAGGTCCCTGTGTGCTCACAACAGCTCTCGAGACTGTGCAAGTATGAGCCAGTCGTCGAGGTAGTTGAGAATGCGCACACCCTGTTCTCTCAGGGGAACAAGGGCCGCCTCTGCGACTTTGGTGAAGACACGAGGCGAGAGGGACAGCCCGAAGGGCAGGACCTTGTACTGAAATGCCCGACCTTCGAACGCGAATCGCAGGAATGGCCTGTGCCGCGGAAGAATCGAAACATGAAAGTACGCGTCCTTCAGGTCGATCGCTGCAAACCAATCTAGGGGACGGACGCATCCAAAAATGCGTTTCTGCGTCAACATCTTGAACGGCATCTTGTGAAGTGCACGGTTCAAAACTCGCAGATCCAAGATCGGTCGTAACCCACCGCTTTTCTTGGGCACAATGAAGTAAGGGCTGTAAAACCCCGACCTCATATCGGCTGGAGGGACCGGCTCTATTGCACCCTTCGCCAGTAGGACTGCAATCTCCGCGCGCAAGACAGGGGCATCGACGGCTTTGACTGAAGTGAACCGGATGCCCCTGAACTTGGGGGGACGCCGGGCGAACTGAATCGCATAGCCGAGTCTGATGGTCCGCAGGAGCCACCGGGACGGGCTGGGGAGCGCTAACCAGGCTCCGAGAGACCGCACCAGTGGGACCAACGGGGCCACCGACGCGCCCGCGGTGGGGCAGCGAGGTGGAACACAGGGACCGGCCCCAGGGCCTGTGACGGCCTGGCCTGTGACGGCAGGGGGCAGGGTCTGGGTGTGTAGTGTAGCACTCACCTGATTTCCCCTGGCATGGGAGGAGACACAGGAACCCGGCTTGAGGCTTGTGACAGCCCGGCGTTTGACGACTTGAAGCGGGGAATGGAGTGCTACTACCCTTACCTGGTTCCACGAATGGGCAGGAGGGGTGCTCTTGGGCAACCACCCGCTGCCTGCTGGCGAGAGAGGAGGAGGGAAGCGCTCCTGTGATGCACGGATCACCCCTCTCCTCCTCTTGAGACCCAGAGACTGAGGAAACCGCTCTTTTACTGATGTTTTGGGTACCGCTGGCTGCTGGGCCAGCGGCGGAACAAAAACAAACTGAAACACAGGATTCTCCACCCGGCCCTCCACCGGGGGAGGGAGTGGTGCGGTCACCATCTCCCGGAGAGCAGTCTCCTCCATCTCTGGGTCGCCCGTCTCAGGGCCTCTTGCACTTGCGCTTGCCGCCAGGTTTGGCGGGGGCCTGGACGGGCTGGGCGTCCTGCCTGCGACCGGCTCCACGACGCGGCCTGGTGGAAGGCTGCTGCGGCCGCGCGGGAGCGGGGGCGGCCGCAGGGGGGCGCCCACGGCGACGAGCAGGCTGAGGGGCTGCAGCCGGAGTGGAAGCAGCAGGTTTCCTCCGGCGCATGATGTGTTTGATCGCCTCAGTCTGCTTCTGGGCTGCCGAGAACTGCTGGGCAAAGCTCTCGACAGCGTCGCCGAAAAGGCCGGTCTGTGACACGGGAGCATTCAGGAACTGTGCCTTCTCCAGCTCTCTCATGTCAGCAAGACACAGCCAGAGATGGCGCTCCTGGACCACTAACGTGGACATCGCACGACCCAGAGACTGTGCGGTCACCTTCGTCGCTCGTAGCGCGAGGTCCGTCGCAGCGCGCAGCTCATGTAGAACCGTCAGGTCGTGACCACCCTCGTGCAGGTCTTTCAGTGCTTTGGCCTGGTGGACCTGCAGCAACGCCATAGCGTGGAGGGCGGAAGCCGCCTCCCCACAGGCTCTATAAGCACTGCCAGTTAGGCCTGACGAATACTTAGAGGCCCGTGAGGGGAGACACGGATCACCCCGCAGGGTGGAAGCGGCTGTTGGACATAGTTGCATGGCCACAGACCGCTCCACCGAGGGGATGCCCGCATACCCCAAAGCGGCTCCACCATCGAGGGTGGTGAGAGCGGAAGAACTACAAGATTTGTTTCGGGCAGTGAAAGGTGCCCTCCACGATCTTGTCAGCTCCTCGTGCACTTCCGGGAAGAATGGCACCGGAGGGGGGCGCTGAGAACCAGCGCGACCCCCACCGAGAAACCACTCGTCCAGCCTCGAAGGATCGGGACGCGGTGGTGGATTCCACACGAGCCCGACATTCTCGGCGGCCCGGGAAAGCATGGCCGTCATCTCTGGGTCTGGCTCGGACAACGCTACCACACCCGAAGGGGGCAGCGCAGCCGAGTCGTCATCCCCGGAGAGAGAGGGCCCGCCCTCCGATGCAGTGATCGACATCTGGTCGTCAGGGGGACCACCGAAGGAGACGCCTGGTGCACCCCGAGCAGAGGGCCCAGCACGCTCCTTCGGCAGCACCACCGGCTGCGGAGTGCTTGAGGGGCGAGGAGCTCCACTTGGGGAAGCCCTCACCGTAATCCTCAGATCACCTCTGCCCCCACCGGACCCAGCGGCGCGCACGCTGGACCGCGGCAGAGGCAGAGGGACTCCGCCATGTTTGACATAGCGGAGTCTAAGACGCAACTCCGAGATGGTCATGTCCCCACAAGAAGAACATGAGCCATCCACGAAAGCCTCCTCAGCGTGCTGAATGCCCAGACACGTGAGGCAGCAATCGTGACCGTCCTGAGGCGCCAGGAAGCGACCACAGCCAGAAACGCACGGGTGATAAGACATCTTTAAAAAGACGCGATCACCCGTGTACTCTCTTAGAGAAATTTGCTCTTAGAATGCTCTTTTTTTTTGAGGTGCTGAAGCACGCAGGGGAGCTTGGCCACCGCACACTCCGAGTGTGGCTGCCAGCGGGAAGATGATTCAGCTCTCCCGGACACCGTGACCACCGCTGCTGCACCGTAACGCCCGCACTCGTTCACAGAACACTCTTCTCGGGAAAGGGAGCAGTAGCTTCACTACCGCTCGGCTCCGAAGCGAAAGGATAATTGATGCGGTGCATCAGCTGCCTCTTATGCTCACGCTGTGATCAGCGGCAGCTGGATGCAATAATCGCATGCCAATGTCCATTGGCTCGTTTAGTTACACTCGAAGTGGATTGGTCTCCCTGGCGAGATCCCAATTTCGTCGGTCATCCGACGTGACTCGGAGTGACCGACTGAAAGGGGAACAGAAATTTAATTGTTTGATCAAAATTATTGCTAGGGACAATTTAGTAGAGGCTGATATTGGTAGGAACATGTCATAGCATCTCTACTAAATTCTACACCCTTGAAAATCATAACAAGCGATGACCAACTTTGCAAACTATAGTTACATACACATATATTTACTTGGTTGATCAAAATTATTGCTAGGGACAATTTAGTAGTTGCTGGATATTGGTAGACATGTCATAGCATCTCTACTAAACTCTACACACTTGGTTTATGAAGTATGAGAACTTGCCTGATAACCTTCAAAAATATTTTTCTGCATAACATTGGGACAAATGTAAAAGTTGTCAAGTGTAAAAGTATGGGATCGCAACCATTTTAGCAGCCTGACGGCAACATTAAATGGATATTCACCCAAAAATTAAAATTCATTACTCACCACCCTCAAGTCGTTCCAAACCTCTGAGTTTCTGTCTTCTGTTAAACACAGAAGAAGATTTTTTTGAAGAATGTTGGTAACTAAATAATTGACGCTAGCCATTGACTTCCATAGTATGGAAAAATACTATGGAAATCAATGGCTACCGTCAACTTTTTTTCAGTTTCATTTTTGAGTGAACTATCACTTTATATCAACTGTGTCTGTCACTTGTGGAATTGTGCATTTTCAAGTTGGAAAATTGGTTTTCCATTGCACTTTTCCAAGCAGGAAGTTGGAAATTACGATTTTCTGATAAACCATAAATTCCATTAAAATCAAAAGAGAATAGAAATATTGTTAAAATCCTAGTCCTATCTATAAAATATGACTGTTGAATCAGCTCTAATTTTATTTTATTACATTTTGACATTACCTCTTAAAAATGAAGGTTCCAAAAATTTTGTTTTTACGACAATCCGAAGTGAAAATAACAAGCAAAACACAACACAAAGAATGCCAGTAAAAATACTTTATGCAATTTTGTTTTGCTACCATACGTTACAAATGCTGCACATTCTTCCCCTCGTCTGCATAAACAGAACTATTAGCATTGTGCTGTGGTGTACATTCTGTAGACTACAGATAAGTGTGCACATAGACTCCATTTATGAGGGTGAATCCGACGCTAATCATCAGATTGAATCTCTTCTGTCCTTTCTTTGGATTTTTTCAAAACTTCCTCCAGTTCTTCCATCACAGGCAGAGGTCCCTCGTATTTGTTGGTTTCGATAGACCGTAGTTTGTCCTGATAGTCCTCCGGCAGCCCGTTCTGCTCCGCACCCATCACAATAACCTGAGACACAGAAGGTATTTCATTTCTACTGGCATCTTGAAGATATTTCTGTCATTTGAGTTAATCTAGAAATTAAGGAATCTAGACTTGCGTTGACAGACTTTTGAGTGTCATCATAAAATGTAGTTTATTCCAGACAAGAACAGGAATATTCATCATGTAAAGTGAACAGTGTGTCGTTTTTGTGTCAGAATTTGTGTCAGATTTTTTCTATTACAGTTTTAGGTTTTAGATTTTTGGTTAAAAACCTGCTTTTATTTGTCTTCTGTAAGTGCAAAGTGCATAAATGAGATGTAAATTAAATGTAGGGTAAAATGTAAATGAATATCTTGGAAATCTTGGGTCCTGACACGATTTCTTTCAACTTCTTCACGATTTTTAATCTAGAGTTTCTGGATTTAAAAAATCTTAATTCAGCCTTCCACAAAGTAAGGACTTAAAAGGTCTTAAATCAGAGCAGAAGATATTAAATTCTTGAAGTCATGGCATTAAATGTTGCATGCATTACAAAAAAATTACAAAACGTTTACTGTATCTTCTGATCACAATGCACAGAAGTTCTTGAAGAAGTGAAGTTCTTCCTCAGTATTTTTGTCTTGTTTGCCAGTACAATTATATAAACATCCTAAAATAAAGATAAATTTACTTAAAATGCAAAATGAAGATATAACGTCTTGCTTTTTTTTTTTTCTTTTTTTTTTTTTGAGAAACTGAACAAAATTAAATGAGTTTATGCTTAAAACAAGAACAAATATGTCAATGCGGAATGAAAACTTGTTTTACCAAGAAATAAGTAGATTTTTCTGAGCCCATTGTCAAATATTTGTCCCCTTTTTATCATAAATTCACATTACTTTAATAAATATTTTATTATATATGATTTTTGCATCTTGATTTGAGAATTTTTAGAAATTTGCACTGGAAAACAAGACAAAAATACTGAAGAAGAACAGCATTTTTGTGCATTGTGATCAGAAGTTACAGTAAAAGTTATTTTATTTTCTAGTTAAGCTATTTTTGTGTGTAAAATGAATTAAAAAGTAATGGAGATCAGTTAGAACTTTTATTTTCAAACATTTACATTTAAATAATTTTGACATCAGTCGGCTCAACCTATGCCCATTACTACTGCACAGGTCCATTAACCTCTAGAGAATTTAGATACTAAAAAATCACCAGGAATCGATCAAATTGAGCCTTCCTACGATTGGCAGCTGATCTTGTAGCAGAACCTATAGCCTCTATATTTAATTTAAGTCTCACCTCCAACGTAATACCAAAAATGTGGAAATTAAAGGGGGGAGATCCTGCAGACCCAAAATAATTACCGCCCCATTTCTAGATTGTTGGTCTTAGCAAAAGTATTTGAATCACTGATAAACGATCAATCAAAACAATTTTTGTCAGTTAAAAATATTCTTCAGGATTATCAGTCAGGGTTCAGAATGGAACAGCTACGTTAGTCTCAAATGATATTATAACCTCTCTAGACAGTAAAAAGTCCTGTGCCGCTCTATTTATTGATCTGTCTAAAGCTTTTGATTTAGTAGATCACAAATTAATGTTACAGAGACTTAGGTTTTTAGGTCTCAGTGAAGCTGCTTTAAAATGGTTTGAAAATTATTTTTCAGAACGTGCTCAATGTGTGTCTGTTGAAAACTACAATTCACCTTTACTTCATGTAAATACTGGGGTTCCTCAAGGATCTGTTTTAGCCCCTTTGTTATTTTCTATTTATATTAATGATTTATGTCATGGAATAGACTCAGCTAAAATACATTTATATGCAGATGATACAATTATTTATACAGCATCTTCTTTAAAACAAGCTTTACAGCAACTACAGAATGCTTCTGCAGCGCTCCTTGTTACAGTTAAAACTGGTTTTAAACTCAAATAAGACAAAGTATATGATTTTTAGTCGCGGTCGCACTAAGGTAACAGATCTGACAATTACAACCTTGAACGGTTCACTTATATAAAGAGTTAGTTCCTATAAATATCTAGGTATTTGGATGGATGAAAGATTAGCTTTTGATATACATATTGAAAAGTTGTTGAAAAAGCTTAAAATTAGGCTTCTTCTATCATCTAAAGAACTGCTTTCCCTATAAGGCCCGTAAGAAATTAGTAGAGAGTACATTTTTATCTATGATTGATTATGGTGATCATTTATATATGCATGCAGCTTCTTTACGTAGAAAATTAGATTCTGTTTATCATGCAGCATTACGTTTTGTCACTGGTGCGGAGTCACGGACGCATCATTGTATTTTGTATGAATCTTTAGATTGTTATCTTTACATCAAAGGAGAAAGTTACATATGTTCTTATTTATCATAAAGGCTTTTTTAGGTAAATTACCATCTTATATTTCTAATCTGTTAACGTTCCATATAAATAGTCATCATACTAGATCGGGTTCTTGTATTCGGTTAACAGTCCCAAGGGCATTGTCAAAATTGGGTAAAAGTGCATTTTCCTTTTATGCTCCTTGGGCTTGGAATGAATTGCGAAATTTAATTAATCTTGACACACTTCCAACATTGAGTACTTTTAAATGTCTTTTGTATAATGTTTTAAACGATACTAGTAACTGTTTTTCATGATCTGATTTTAATTATGAATTGTGATTGTGTAAATCGTGGTAATGTCTCTGTGATTCTCTTTGTATGAAACTTTATGTGCTGCCGTCTTGACCAGGTCTCACTGGAAGAAGAGAGAGCAATATCTCAATGCGATTTCCTGGTTAAATAAAGGAAAAATAATAATAATAATAATAATAATAATAATAATAAAGAGAACATACAGTATTGACAGCGTGTTCCCTTTATTTCTTAAATTTTCTTTAATTGGTCAAACAGGTCTTAAAGTCATAAATTTGCAGAAACCCATAATCACCATAATTTTTCATCATTACATGGTGTTGCGGTGTCATAAACTAAATTTGACACCTTTTACAGTACAAATTGTTTAATGTGAATGTGACAAGAACAATATGTTTGCATGTAAATGTTTATGACAGTATAGAGATTTATTTATAAATTCACAAGCACATGTGCTGCTTGCCTATTTTTGTATACTAAAAGTGGCATGTCCAATTTAAATGGATAAATATGTAGAAGTTATCTTGTGGCAGAGACTCTTATATTGTATTATGAAAATTAAGGTGCATGTTCCGGATGCTTCGGTTTGAGGTGTTTTTGTTGTATCACTGACCCAGTTGCTGGCGGTGCTCTATTGTCTCATACAAAGCTGTCCGGAGCAAACGCCAGAAAAAACACCACAACATTGTCCTTTCGCCAGCAGCACAAATAACAAACACATTCTGTTTTGAAGAATGATATCATATTACTCTGTTTAGAGGAGCATGTGCTTGTGCTGTTGTTGTCGCTGTAATTTGACACACAATAGAGGCTAGGAAATCAGAATTGGGTATCTAAATCTCCTCTTAATTCAGAAATGTTCAAACAGTAATTGTGGCGGATCTTTCAATGAATCAGTGGATCCAGTTCACAGAATCAGTCTGAATGATTCGTTCATGAATCGAAGTGAGCCGAGTTCAGCTTTCTGAATCAGTGATTCGACCGAAGCAGTTAACAACCCACTGGAGGAAGTGATTATTAATGAATAACCATTTCATTTTCAGTCTGTTCCTCATACAAAACTATCATGTGACATCCTATGAAACTGGTTTTGTGTTCTTTTTGTCTCTCTTTTTTTACTCACAATTACCAGATAAAATATTTTAGAGCTTGGCATTACTAGAATAACATTATACTTTATAGTTATGCTAAGCTCTAAAATATATTATTTGCTAGAAATTTTGAGTAAAAAATATTATTCTGGTTATGCCAAGCTCTGAAATATTTCAGCTGGTAAAAACTGAGACTAAAACAAAATATCTTTCTAGTTATGCCAACTCTAAAATATAGTATTTGCTAGAAATTGTTTAAAAATATAATTCTGGTTATGCAAAACCCAAGAATATTTCATTTGTTAGAAACTGTGAGTAAAAAATATTATTCTGGTTATGAAAAGCTCTAAAATATTTAATTTGCTAGAAACTGTAAAAAAAAAAAAAAAAAAAAAAAAAAAAGTCTTTAAAAAAATAACTAGAATAATCTATATTTATAAAATACATAAAAATGCACACAGAATTATAAGTTTCCATTGATTTCCATTTGGTCAAAATTATGAGTAAAAAATATTATTCCAGCTATGCCAAACTCTAAAATATATTATTAAAAAGAAAAAAATTACAAATATTTTTTATCATTTTTTTTATATTTAAAATATATATTTTTAAATAACTAGAATAATATATTTTTATAATGCATAATGCATAAATTTCCAAGGTTTTTCCAGGTCTAGATATCACACTTTTAAAATTATACTTCCTTATTTATCCTAAACTCTGAAAATCCTGGTTCTTCTTGTTAAGGGGTTGAATTAAAATAAGAGATATCTTAATTTTTAAGCCTGAAACACACTGCACGATTTTTGGCTGTCCCAGACTAAAGATTGGCACTTTTTTTCAGGACACATAAAAACTACAGCTGCTAAACGTGTGATTTATCATGATCTTTTTGTTTACAACTAGCGCATGCTGATGACGTTTTATTCTTCAATAGTAACGTGCGTCGTAGCGTACGAGTCAATAGGCGTCATCATCTTACAGTCTACACGCATGTCATAGCCACGTTTATTAGATCCATGTCACACAGAGTGACATGCAATGATCTTATAGCATTGCTAAAATCGTGCAGTGTGTCTCAGGCTTTAAGTAATTGTAAGCCATCTTGCTTCCCTTTTGAAAGTCTTCCTGCATCTTCAATAAACAAGCTACAGGTAGTCCAAAATGCAGCTACTAGAGTCCTTACCTGGTCAAGAAAATATGATCATATTACCCCAATTTTACATTCTCTGCACTGGCTACCTATTAAGTTCCGTATCAGTTACAAAATATTACTACTTACTTTTAAGGCCCTTAATGGTTTAGCTCCTGCGTACCTAACTAGTCTTCTATCATGCTACAATCCATCACGCTCCCTAAGGTCGCAAAACTCTGGACTCTTGGTAGTACCTAGGATAACAAAGTCAACTAAAGGAGGTAGAGCTTTTTCACATTTGGCTCCCAAACTCTGGAATAGCCTTCCTGATAACGTTCGGGGTTCAGACACACTCTCTCTGTTTAAATCTAGATTAAAGACACATCTCTGAATGTATCTCATCAATGTATCTCATAACCTTGTACTTCAGTTACATCTGATCAAATGCAAATTAACATTCTTTTGCTTGGGTTGAACACGTCATTTTTTGCTTGCTGCAAAATTCTGCTAACTGCATGATTCTTACTGTACATTTCTGCCATATGGACATCAACACTGATAAGCTATACTGAATATAATGTAGAAACTTTAATTTTCTGTAAAGCTGCTTTGCAACGATTTGCATTGTGAAAAGCGCTATACAAATAAACTTGAATTGAATTGAAAAGTGTTGTGAACCACTGTCCTGAAAAAAGCCGTATTTCTGTGACTTGTTAAAGCGTGCAGGAGACCGTACCTGTAGATACTGCGGTGAAGGTGGTGCATAAACGCAGCTGTTCATGATATATGTCCGACAGCTGAGGTCCTGTCCGCTGGTGGAGACGTTCACCTCCACTGGGCTGTAGGTGCCCATTTTCACATTCTCCTGCCTGCAGAGGAACATCCAGCACACATGAAGAGCTCCATCACTCACTTACTACTGCTACGTTTCTACATGAAGACCTCTCACTAAAAAATACTGGGTTGTTTCAACCCAACTTTGGGTCAAATATGGACTAACCCAGCTGTTGGGTTAAATTTTTACATTAAGTGTCACCCCTCATTTTTGAACATAGATGTGAAAGTGCACTATCCAGACTTAAATAGTTAATTCATGAACGCTTTGGAATACAGACCTAAGGTTGGACTAAGGTTTTTTTATTTATTTTTTTTTTTTTAGATTACTGTAGAAGTGGAATCATTTCAAAATATTAAAGTATCAAAAAGTTATAGAAGTTTAAATTTACTGTAAAGAAAATTCACTGTACTAATTTTTGTTTAATTTATATAAAATAAATATTTTACAAAATTTTTGAATTGAAAATTGCTATAAAATTAAAGCCTTATGTCTAAATAAGTTATGTCCCAAATTTGAAGTTGATAAAAAAAAAAAAAATTGAGCTTCCTGTGAGATTTTATTTAGGGCGTTATACCACAAACAGCCACCGGGTACCATCAAAACTCCATTGAATTTTTTTATTCATTTTTCTGTCACAAATGTCTAAATTTCTCAGTCAATATTACTTCTATCAAACAATAACCACCAAATATGGAATTTTGAGACTCAGACCTTTCCAACAATATGTATTTTGTCAAGATTATATAAAATTTTGATTCTAAAAGACCGTAATCTATTTTGTAATACGACACTGGACTCCACCCACTAAGGGGAGGAGGCTGCTAAAAGATTTTAAAGTACCATTTCCACAGTAATGTAATGTCCAATTTAAAAATGGTTTTCACAGGATGAATTCTGAGGTTTTAAGCTTTAATTATTAAAATATGTGATGGAGAACAAACACAACAAACAAAGAGCGCCATTGAGCCCGCCGGTGATACATTTTTAACCCAAAAGTTGGGTTAAAACAACCAAGCATTTTTGAGTGTACTGTATGTGTGTGTTTGGGGTCTGAAAGCGTCTACCTGTCGAGGGACTCGAGGTCCGACATGTTCATTGTCCACACGACGCCCCAAACCTCGTCCCTTGGGCTGTGTTCGATGGTCGCGACGCCGCCGTGCCAGCGCTGACTCGCCAGTCCTTTATGATTCCCGAAGACCAGTTTATAATCCTGGAGAGGAGGACCAGTCAGTTACATGGGTAGATAAATACAGTCAAACCAAA
>CM077226.1:37547105-37572105 GCA_039654775.1 Spinibarbus caldwelli | reverse complement strand
AGAGATTTATAAGTTTGTGGGTTGGTCATTTTTGACAAGTGTAATAAGTTGGAGGAAAACGTCCCACAATATATAAAAGTTATCAAGAATTTTTTAGCAAGTTGTTATATCCAGTGTGAGTTTTAGTTCAATGCGATAACTCTGACTAGCATTTTCAGCAAAAAGAAAATCCTCTCCGGGTCAAAATGACCAGAACACAACATATGAGAGTTAAATAATAAAAACTGACAGTGTCTCAGAGTTAATAGTTTTTCACCTTTTGTCTAGTCTGATGAGATGTGAAGAGTTTGACTCACCTGCTGAGCTCAGGAGGATGAATCCAGCGGCGAGCAGCGTGAGGCTGATGATGAAGCTCTGGCAGGAGAACATGTTTGTTTCAGGGTTCATCTGGTTCTGTGTGGATAGAGAGACGGCTGGAGCGGGACATTTGGACCAGGGGGAGGATCCTGACCCGCCCTTTTAATCTCATCAGACCCCCGACGGGTGAAATGCATTTGAAGAAGTGTGAATGTGTCAATGTCATCCATTCACACATCTTCACATGTAACCCTGGAGCACAAAAGCAGTCATAAGTAGCACAGGTATATTTGTAGCAATAGCCAACAATACATTGTATGACTCAAAATTATCCATTTTACTTTAATGCCAAAAATCATTAGGATATTAAGTAAAGATCATGTTCCATAAAGATATTTTGTAAATTTCCTACTGTAAATATATCAAAACTTCATTTTTGATTAGTTAAATGCATTGCTAAGAACTTCATTTGGACAACTTTAAAGGCGATTTTCTCAATTTTCTCAATTTTTTTTTTTTTTTGTATTTTTATTTTTTCACCCTCAGATTCCAGATTTTCAAATAGTTGTATCTCAGCCAAATATTGTCCTATCCTAACAAACCATACATCAATGGAAAGCTTATTTATTCAGATGAAAATAATTGAATATTTGTATTCAATTTCAAATATTTGACCCTTATGATTGGTTTTGTGGTCCAGGGTTACATATAGATCACAGACAGACACTGAATCTCCACAGGGGTTTGATGAATCAAAACTGAAATTCAGAAAGACAGGTTTTGTAAAAGTTGCATGAATAAATGTCAGGTAAATATAAATGTGAGTGTAGACACTAAGATGACTAAACACATATTTTGTAGTAATTTAACAGGAACAAAATGCACACACACACACAAAATATTTTTTGGTTATGTTTTACAAGAAAATACTTTTTCTACTTAAAAAAATTCTTGTTTAGTTCTGTTGCTTGACATTTCATTGTAATTAATTGTGAAATGTGCTACTAATTTCTGAGTGAAAATAGATTCTACACCAATTTTTTTTCAGTGACATTAAACTTGATGTGTTGTACATTAAAAACAAACATTCGTTCTTTAGTTTGGAGCAGTTAATATTTGCCCGGATATCTGTATTTTTGTCAATTCGTCTTAAAATTTGTAATACTTCTGAAGATGAGATAAACAGCTTTATTGATCTCCTTTAGAAAATTGAGCTAATGTTAATAAATATTAATTTTACTTATTAAAAAGTGTTTAAAAAAAAAAAAGAAAAAAAAAAGGTTTTGCAAGAAAAATCTGAAATGCATTTATCATGTGCACATGCACTCTGAGTTGCGATGCCAACAGATGGCACTGTTACACAAACCTAATGCACTTAATAAACAGTTGCCAGACTATAAACAAAATATGCATGGATTTTAAGCTTTAATTCCTTTCTTTAGAATGGCTTCTGTGAACAGTTGCTTTGTTCTTGTGAATGAATATTTCATTTACCAATGGCAAGACCAGCTGAAAATACAAGGTTTATGCACTGAGCTCTATAGATCAAGGACTAGTCACTAGATTTTTGGCATCAAATCTGTGAAATGCATGCAAAACTAATGTCTTAATAACTAATGTATAACTATGTCTCCCTTCCCTTGTGGTTTCTGTGGTGAAGATCAGACACGGGTTGTTTTGAGTTTAGTTTCCCATGAGTCATGAATCCAGCAATACACCAACTTAATGACCATTACAGATAGTCCCTTTTGTCCTAAATACCCACTTCTGTTATATATGTGATACCCAGCTGACAGATTTGCATCCAGTTTGTTATGCAACAGTGTCCTTAAAGAAATAGTTTACCCCAAAAAACAGTGATGGACTGGAGTGATTGTTTATTGTGATGTTTTTATCAGCTGTTTGGACTCTCATTCTGACGGCACCCATTCACTGCAGAGCATCCATTGCTGAGACACTGATGCAGAGACACATTTCTACAAACCTGATGAAGAAACAAACTCATCTGTATCTCGGATTGCCTGAGGGTGAGAACTTTTTCAGCAAATTCTCATTTTTGGCAGAACTATTCCTTTAATTGCAGTTGCATGAACCGATCATTAATGTGAAGTGACATTGAATGGTTTTTGTGTTTAACAAAGGTCACAAGGTCACACTTCCCCACAGCGTTTTGGCGGCAGCATGTCAGAGCCTGTCAGGACATTTAGCGTGATTTACCACATCTGTACAGTCGGGTAAGAGTCTGCGTTCATGTACTTGTTTTGCCCGGAGATGTTTATGCACCTCCCATTGAGCGGCTTCACGCTGGATCCTCCATCTGTTTGTCAGAAAAAGTTCTCTCCTGTGTTCCAGAATAATTATAATCATTGATTTGAACGTCATCACTTCAGGACTCCAGCAGTGAAGCTGCTGAGACATCAAATAAACGTGCACATCAGTCCTGGAGCAAATGCATGCGTTTGGGTGTCTGACCAGTGGGATGAATGTGGAAAAACAAGTCTGCATGCAATTATACAGCTGTGTCGCCCGCTGTGACCCTCCGCGGCGCTCACACTGTGTGATCCGCCGGAATGAGAGCATCTGCAGATGAAAACACACCTGTCACTGAACACTTCCATGTTTCCCTTTATAGCGTCTGTCCCAATTTGACAAGACAAATACTACTCACTTTGTCTCAGTAACCCCCAGTTATTAGACACTTTTATGGCAGAGATAATGTTTCATTGATATACCAATATAGTTTTCATTAATATTTTGAATTCGTTTTTATTTTATATATATATATATATATATATATATATATGTATATGTATTTTGTTTTTCTTTTAGTTAATTTTTGTAAAGTAATGAATTTAGTAATTTTAGTTTCTTTAAGTAATTTTTGTCAGTTTTATTAGTTTTTTTTTTTTAAATCTCTATGTATATCTTTTTTATTACTATTTATTTCAGTTCTAGTTTGAACTTATTTGAGTACTTTAAGTTAAATTAAATGAAAATTAGAAATGTTTCCTTGGCAACTAGCTGTTATTTCAGCTAGTAATTAATAATAATAATAATAATAATAATAATAATAATAATAATAATTTGTTTTACTTCAGTGTAATATTATTTATTATTAATAATAATAATAATAATAAGTTTGCTTTAATGTTAATAATAATAAAAATAAAAATAATAATAATAATAATAATAATAATAATAATAATAAATAATTGTTTTATTTTAGTTTAATTTATTACTCAATAATAATAATAATAATAATCATCATCATCATGTTTTTTTTATTTTATTTAAGTTAACCTTTTTTTATCTCAAATAACAATTTAAAAAAAAAATGGTTTTGGTTTTATTTAGGAATAAGAAAAATTTAAGAACCTGATTTGTAGAATAAATTATAGCAGATGTGTGTGTGTGAATATAGTATTTCTATATGCCAGGGACTCCCAAATTTGTAGGCCAAACCCTTTGAGCTAAAATATTTTGTTAAAGAGATCTTAATTCAATAATTTAACAACACATTTGCATGTTTATGATACTCTGATGTAGACATATTATCACATGACATGCAATTAAACAAATAAAATATTTCACATTTTTTCGTAAGTGTATTATGCAATTATTTATTCAATTTAATTTAGCTTTTTTATGATGTAATTGATTATTAGCTTTTCATCAACTCACAAACCCCAGTTTGGGAAACCCTGCTATATGTCATCAACAAACAGAAACATTTGGTTTTGCATGATGCTGCCTCCACAAAAGCTGTCCATCTTAAAGACAGATTTAAAAATGCATATTCATATCAGTGCCATAATATGCACTGCAGACACAGAATGTCTGAAACAGGCCTGAGTTTTCTCTGATTTAATAAAGTCATCAAGGTCAAACACCTGTGAAAACAAAACAAAGCATGCTTTGCACTGTCAGATGTGCAGAACAATTTATACGACATCCACAGCCTTTGTCATTTAATAGATTATTAGAGGAAATTTCCCTAGTAGCTTAAATAAGACGTTTCCCAGCATTTTGTTAAAGGTAAATCAGGTTTGAGGTGTGTGACCTTCGTGACCTTTGTCACCCTGATGGGGTCGTGACACAAGGCTGTTTATTTACCCAGGAAAAAACACTGGTTTCTGAGGCTTGTGTGAGTGACTAGCAGAGGATGCTGGGAAATAAGTAAATGAGTGAAGGTTAGTGAGGACAAATTCTAGCCTGAACATCTGACATAAGTTAGATGGGGACAGCCACTGAAGTTCATAACATGTCAGTCACATCATTCTTGATTTACATGCATCCAACGGGCATTAGATATTCTTCACATAAGACAGTATTTGAAGTGAAAGATTAGGACGAGTTTGTTGTTCTGGTCTGAATCAGGAGAGAAATCTGCACAGATCAAGCAGCGTTTACAAGCCAAAACAGCTCTAAACAAATATGTGTCTGGATTTTGATGTGAGAGACAACAGCAGATGCACTTTTTCACTGGAGGAAGCGTTATTATAGATTATGGACTTGTATTTGAGTTAAAAACGTCTCGATGGATTTGTTTCAGGTTTTGTCTTCTCCAGATGTTAACTGATGGACTGGAGTGCTGTAGATTATTGTGATTATTATTGTGATGTTTTTATCAGCTGTTTGGACTCTCATTCTGACGGCACCCATTCATTGCAGAGGATTTCTCCAAATCTGATGAAGAAACAAACTCATCCTAATCTTGGATGGCCTGAGAGGGAGCACATTTTCAGCACATTTTCATTTTTGGGTAAACTGTTTCTTTAAGCTGTCTTCATGCTCAGGTAAATCAATGTTTGATAGAGAAATGACTGTATGGTGACTTTAAATATTGATTGTGCTATAGTAAACTTCTCCCACAGCTTGATTTATCACTAAATGATAGACTCAATCTTTACAGTATGTTCTTGACTCTTTCACAAACTCAGCAATAAAAGATGTGATAATGAAAGTTTGAGGAGATAAAACACTACGACCAGTGACTCAATCAAACATTCACCTGAATTATATAAAATGCAGCCAGTTAAACTCTGCGTCCCTCCCTCCGGCTTCATTAGAAAACTCCCACTTCACACTGAGTTCAGCTTACTGGACTTTGAAATATTCCCAGACTGTCCTGGGATTTGTCTGTTTCAGACAGCAGACTGATTGTTTGTCCCTTCAAATCGAGTTGAAGGACATTACAATCATCATCATGAGTAAGGAAGCCCGTCCATCCTGGGACAATCCCATGCAGTTTGTCCTGGCGTGTGTGTCTTATGCTGTGGGACTTGGGAACGTCTGGCGTTTTCCGTATCTCTGCCAAATGCATGGAGGAGGTGAGAGGATTCGTCTTTTACTTCACATCTCCTCATGCTTGCATCTGAATGTTGTTCTTTTGAGCTAGACTTTGATAGAGCGCTTGATAACAACAGCAGCAGAACAGGACAAAAATATAATGTGATATTTGCAAGACTGCAAAAAAATCTAAAGAAAAATAGATTTTTCTTTAAATATTAGAAATATCAAAAACAACTCTATTTAATTGAAGAAAAAAAAAACAGGTTGGTCCTTCATAAATTAAATTCAGCTATGTATATATAAAAAAAAAATGCCAGGATGATTATATATATTTTGCAGCATATATGTTACCTTTAGGCTCCATAATGATAAAGACTTTCCAAAAATTATCCAAAAAAAATAATAGATTTTTTTTCTTTTTAATGCTCAAATATATACATAAAACAACTCTACTTCATAATGAGACTTTGCAAAAATTCTCAACAAATTAATGGATTTTTTCCCCCTCTATTTATAAAAAAATAAAAAAATAAAAAACTCTACTTCATAAAAAAAAAAAAAAATTAAAAAAAAAAAAACAAGATTGGTTCATCATAAATTAAATTCAGCTATGTATAAAAAAATTGCCAGGGTGATTATGTATTTTACACCATTATCATTATCAGGCTCTTCAGTAAAAGTTTAAGTTTAATCCTCTCAATAACATCCGTTATAATGCTCTAAACATTTGGACATGTTTCCATATTAACTACAATGCATGCAGTATGACGTCTAATAAAACATTAGATGCTGATCATTTAATGCCTTTCATTTGATGAGCAAAAATATATACTTCATAATTCAGTTTATTGAAGCAGTTTTGTATTTAATAGGACTAAATCAAGCTTAATACATTACATTATTAAAAGTTTTTAAAGGGTCAGATCAGGTAGAAATAATTAATTATAGTAACAAATGCCAATATTTGCTTTTTACAATGTAGTTACTTTATTTTTTTTATTACTTAATGGACATTTTAAATTACTGTAATTTTCTTCATTTTAATGTGTCATTTTTTTAAAGAGTCAGATCAGATATAAGTAAAGTAATAAATGCCAATATTTACTTTTTACAGTGTGTTTGTTACTTTATTTATTTACTGTTGGAAATTGCTTTTATTTTCCTCATTTTAGTTTGTCATTTTCTTAACAGTCAGATCAGGTAGGAATAATTAATTATAGTAATAATTCCTAATTATTATTATTACAGTTGTTAGTTTATTTTTATTAACTAATTAACTAAGAGTCATATCAAATTGAAATAATTCATTGTAGTAAAAAAAATATTTTTATTTTATTTTTTTTATTTTTTTACTTTTTGCAATGTGGGTTTTTACTTTATTTGTATTAATTAATAGCCTTTACTAATTTTTAGTGTCATTTTAAGTTATTAGATCATAAATCATGGCGTGTGTGTGTGTGTGTGTGTGTGTGTGTGTGTGTGAGAGAGAGAGAGAGAGAGAGAACATGCAGGTCTTTTCAGTTTTCTTTCAATGAAATTGCTAAGAAAAGTGTTAGTAGTTCTTAAATATTCTTGAATTCTTTCCTTTAATTGACTCTTCAAGTGCAAATGATGAGTGTAAAAGTGAACAAACACAGCAAAGACAAACGACTCTGGACTGAACTCAAGAAACAGCTTGAGATGTTTGTACAGAAAGTCCCAGCAGCGTCACACAAAGTTTTATCGTTCTTCAACTTCCCTGAGCGTCTCATCCAGATTCCCAGCACATATTATTTGTTCTACTTCCCTGCGTTTCATGCATCTGCTAAACGTCTGTGGTTATGCATTCAGTGCATCTTTGAGGAGCATTGCGTGAATAACAATCACAAACCTTTTGTTCAGCATTTAGCAAAGTGATCAAAGTGCAGTTGTAAAGGAGGGGACATTATGGCAGTCATTCACAGCTACTGGTTTGCATGATGCCGTCAACTATTCCTAAACTCCCTCTTTATCCACAATAATCCGGAATTGCTGTGAGGATTAGAGTCAGAGCTGCTCAAGTATGCAAATAACTGAACAGTTATGAATTTACTTGACATTCAGTCAATAAAATCTTAGTAATGCATTACATAAATGCATCTGTTGTATTTGCATATTTTTAAAATCATATCTATGAAATCAGGCTGCAAAGTCATGAAAAACCTGTAAAATTAAGTTTTAAAATAGTAATTTCATGAATAATATTAATAATTGGTTTTCCACCAAAAGCAAGAAGCCACATTTTCTATGGAGCCACTTTACAATTTAAATGAACATTCTGATCATTTAAATCTATTAATTTCATGGACATATGCTCCATATATCTCTATAAACTTTCCTTATCAAATAATTACAGTCAAAATTTATTACAAATGTATGCATTTATGAAGTAGAATTTAATAATAGCAAATGGGACATACATAAAATTAAGTGAACGTGCATTTTACCAAACATTTTCTCAGAAATTAGTCAAAAGCATTTGAAAACCTCTGTAAACAGAAACTTACTTTATCCCAAAATTACAAATGGCTGAAAAAGGCACAGGAAAAAAATCATGGAAAGTCCTTCTGGTCCTCGAATCTGATTGGCTGAGAAGTCTTTCCACCCATGAGATATTCACCCAACAATGCCACAAAAACCGTTTCACCTTTGGTATCACTCCGCTTGCTGTATTTCTCACAGCGAGTGTCATGGCAGACACCCAAATCCACTTTAATGTTATAAATTATACAGTTTTTTTGTGTCATGGAATGTAGTTTTAAGGTGTGAATGTAGTTGATTAGACTTCAGATATGTGGTTTGTTTATAAAAAATAATGCCTGTTTTAAAATTTGCTTTGACGTTTTCAGAGACGTAAGCTCCAGATGGTCAGCGGCCGTTCAGTGCTCCTAAACCTGCAGAGAGAGCGCCTCACCTCGGCCAGATATTCTGGAATTTACTGCTGGCTCTGATGTCTCTATAGTGGTTAAACTAGGATGAGAACTAATTAAAATTAGATATAATTTGTTTTGGGTAAATCTAATGGGCAGTCTTTGGTCTGATTAATCTATTATTTGTTCCAGAGTAAATAGTTTTGGCTGAGGGCAAAATCTTTGCACGTTATATTTTATGTAACTTTAATGCTGTGTATCAGAGCACTGTCTTTGTAGGCTACTTTTGACACTTTTTTGATGCCTGTTGTTGTTTATTAACTGTTATTATTCAATAAATAACATTTTTCATAAATAATATTAGTATTTAATAATAGTATTTAGTATTGAGAAACTGTTTGTGTTCATGATGATTTTAGTTACATTGTTCTGCCATTGTTCGGCGACAAGAGACTTCTTTTATGAGTGAGTCAGCAGTAAAGACTTTTATATTGAAAGAGACTGAAACAGGTGCTGCGTCCCAATTCATATACTATGCGTCCTAAATAGTATTCGAAAATAGAATTAGTATGTCCCAAATCATAGTATGTTGAAAAGAGTATGCCAAAGATTCCCGGATGGTCTACTACTTAAGATTAAATTTCAAAGTGCAGATCAATGCACACTCTAAAGGCTAATATTGCCTACAACACATTGCACAGTGGATGAAGATTCGATTGTAACTACAAACACGCATAAAAAGTGTAAACAAGGAAGTTATTTTTACTTTCAACAACAGCTTATAAGACGCAGCCAACAAATGCACTGAGCAGTCATCAGTCTGTCATCAGAAATCTCCCTTGACAGATGAAAGAATAGTACGACAAAGATATCGCCTGTTCCTCAGCGGACATTCAAACAAATGTTTTACTGTGAATATGAGACCAATCTGAAGAATAAATGCTGTATCAGATGCAGGTAATCACACTCGCTGAGTCAATCTCTCTCTCTCATAATACTCTACTCGACATAATATACTAACTTTTAAACTGTCAAACTGAGATTTGAATCCGTGGCGGAAGGAAGTAGTTCCGCACAAAAAAGGGTTTTTAAAGACACTCTATTGTTGTTTCTTATGTATTTATACACTCATGCAGTCGAACTGTTGTATAAATGCAATATCACACTCATAGCAGTGTGATACGGCTGTATATCGGCATGCTGTGATTCAGCCGATAGCCGTAGGTAATGACAGCATGCCTTTATACAGCCATATTGCAAAGCTACGAGTGTGATGTTGCTCATATATTGTTCATATTTTTATGCATTTGTTTTAGTTACATTGTAGTTAAGTTTATTTATTTTAAGTAATACTATTTTTAAAGGTTTTAGTTATGGTTGATGGGTGTGTTTTTTGTGATTGTCCAGGTGGTTTTCTGATCCCGTATCTGCTGATGCTGTTTCTGGAGGGGATTCCTCTCTTCTGTATGGAGCTGGCCATTGGTCAGAAGATGCGTCTGGGCAGCATCGGCGCGTGGACGGCCATCAGCCCATATCTGGGTGGACTGGGTCAGTCACCCTTCATTTACAAGATGTTTAATGCCATAAAATGACCTGATATCATCATTATATGATCATCTGTGCTTTACAGGTATTGCCAGTGTTGTGACCTCCATGTACCTATGCCTATACTATAACGTCATCAACGCCTGGAGCTTCTGGTATCTCTTCCATTCATTTCAGGTTAGTTTACTAAAAAATCTAATTCGCTTTCAACAAAAGGTACATGTTTCTCTAATACCAAATTTCAGTGAATAATGTTTAAAAACTGGTCTTTTATGTGCCAATTTTGGAGAATGGATTCAAAATGTGGATTTTGTATTATTGATTTCTGAAAACATTATCAAATCAGTCAAAATATATGTTACACATGCACATGTTTGTGTAGTTGTAATGTATAATTTAATAATAGCAAGTAGGATGTACATAAAATTAAGTGAACGTATTTTACGGAATATTTTCTCAGAATTTAGTCAAAAATATTTGAAAATATGGAAGCTTGTTTCCACCACAGGATAAAAATAAAAAAAGGTAAATTGTTACTTTTTATCTCAAAAACTGGACAATTCTGAGAAATGAATTGCGAGAGATAAATTTGCAATTGCCTTTTTATTTTTTATTTCATGGTGGAAACAAGCTTCCATAGTTTTCAAATATTTTTGACTAAATTCTGAAAAAAAAAAAAACAAATAAAAAGAATTCAGAGAAAATAAAGTCAAAATTGTGAGATATAAACTCAAAACTGCAAGAAAAAAAATTCTGCGTTTGTGAAATAGTCGCAATTACTTTTTTATTTTTTATTTTTTAATTCTGTGGTGGAAACAAGCTTCCATAGAAAACAGAAAATGTGCCATTTTCATTGACAATTTTGCAAAAAAATTATTTTCTTTAGTATTTTTTTTTACAGTACAAATATCTGAAGATTCTAAAGTCAAGACATATTTACTTTAAATACAAAATGATATAAAAATGATAAGAAGTCTTGTTTTCTGAGATTTATTAACATTAAGTGACTGTTTATGCTTAAAACAAGAAAAAAAATAGTAAATTACGTTATGTTTAAAACAAAACAAAAATATCTGTCATTTGGAGTCAGAAAAATAAACTTTTCCCTTTGAATTAAGCTTATTTTTCTGACCATATTGGTAGATTTGTATTCATATTTTTCTTTAAGCATAAACAATCACTTAATTTTGATCAGTTTCTCAAAAAACAAGACAACTTATGTAATTTTGCATTGTGAATAAATGTGTATCAATCTAGGAATGCTTATATATTTTTACTGAAAAACAAAAAAAAATCAATAGAGCAGCACTTTTTGATGTATAAACCAAATTAAACCAACTTTGTTTCTGGCCTATGCAGGAAATGGCTAAATAATCTAAATATCTGTCCAGCGTTGGGGAGAAACTAACTAAAAGCAGAAATGCTACTAGTTTTTCTGAGAAGCTTGTAGTGTAGCTGCTTTCTCAAAACAGTTGTTTGATTGTAGTTGAACTGCTTCAGTCTTGATGTGTAGCAGGTATCCAGGAATTGTTCCCCTCACTAGTGGATCAGTGATGTCTTGAGTTCATGTTTTCTGGTGTGTTTCTGCAGTCGGTGCTGCCGTGGGCCGAGTGTCCCGTCAATGCGAACCGCACCGGGTATCTGGAGGAGTGTGAGGTGGCTTCATCCACTCAGTACTTCTTCTACCGCGAGACGCTCAACATCTCGTCATCCATCGATGAGAACGGAGGCCTTCACATGGGTCAGGCGCTCTGTCTGCTGCTGGCCTGGATCATCGTCTACCTCTTCATCGTCAGAGGCGTCAAATCCACCGGCATGGTCAGAATATAACTGCCTCATACACTAATTCTTTTTAATATCATTCTTCTGAAACATTAACAGGGAGCTTCATACAATTACAAAATACTCTTTTTCTTCCATATTAGCACTTTCTGCCAAAATAAATTAAAACATTAAAATATTTGGTAACACTTTACAATAAGGTTCATTAGTTAACATTACACTCTTAAAAATAAATGTTCCAACAGGGTGTTTTTGCAGTGATGCCATAAAGGAACCATTTTTGGTTCCCAAAAGAACTTTTCAGTGAACAGCTCCTAAAAGAACCATTTTGAACAACATTTAAAAAATTTAAAGAAACTTTTTCGACTATAAAGAACCTTTTTGAAAGGTTCCATGGATGTTCAAAGTTCTTCATAGAACCATTGATGCCAATAAAGAACCTTTATTTTTAAGACTGCTTTAGTTAACATGAACTAAGAATGAACAATACTTCTACTGCATTTATTAATCTTATTTCATGTTAATTTCAGCATTTAGTAATGCATTATTAAAATCAAAAGTTATTCTTATTAACATTAGTTAATGCACTGTGAACTAACATGAATGAACAAGGTAACACTTTACAATAAGGTTGTATTAATTAACGTTAGTTAATGCATTAGTTAACATGAACTAACAATGAACTATGCCTGTAAATAGCTTTATTTAATAAGCTTTATTTAATTATACTACATTCAGTATATACACATAAGTTTATGTGGCAGCTAACACACACAATGGATAAACAATACTAACTCCTCATTTGGGCACTGATTTGGGCTATTGGTAAACTTGGAAACCATCTAAACATCAACGGATAATGTTTCTCATGATTGTAGACTGTTTATTAACATGACTTACCATTAACAAAGTGTTTACTAAGGGAATTTGTGAACCTTATTGCAAAGTTTACACTAGTTCAACATTAACTGATGTTTTACTAACATTTGTAGACTGTTTATTAATATGATTTAGGTATATGACTAACAAATAATAAACAAACAAACAAATAGATTTAACAGTTTTGTTCCCTTGTGACAGCACACCACACACTAACAGATCAGACTGTAAACGCGGGAAATCTCGCGCTGATAAACGTGACTTTAGAGTAAACAAATGGCGGACGACGTGCAAGAAGAAATGGCGATAATAATATTTGGATTTCTTTTATTTACCGAAAGTTCGCAGGGTTAAAAAATAAAAATATTGTCGTGGAGATTGTGCGAACGTGAACTTTATATGTTACAGCGCGAGCTGGAGGTGAGTAATGCTTCCGTCAGCTCGTTTTCTGATTGGATATCGTTTCGTTCCACGTGACTATCTACCGAGCGCGCGCACGTTTGTCCTAGCGGGGGTCGCCCGCGGGACCAGGACAGATCAACACCGCCTGATAGAGTGGATTTACCGGCTTGGAAAGCGGGATAGAAATGCTCCTCTTGGAAGACTTTTCAGTGACATTCATCGAAAATAGCAGCTTTAAAACGCAAAGGTGATTACCAACTATTTGTCCAGCTTAACCTGACCATGCTTGCTCACTTCCAGTTAACGTTAGGAGAAACACCTCCTTCTTCTCTGTTTGTTTATTTATTTAATGAGTTGATTATATAATATAAATGTATATAATGTATACCACAATTATGTAATAATATAATATGTAATAAAGTTTCTGAAAATCTAAGTGATGCATGAATGGCTTTCACTCATTTAAGGTCCAGTAAAATCAATAAAGACTGCTTTGTTATTACGTTAACCCACAAATGTTAGTAAAACATCAGTTAATGTTGAACTAGTGTACACTTTACAATAAGGTGCACAAATTCCCTTAGTAAATACTTTGTTAATGGTAATTCATATTAATAAACAGTCTATAAATGTTAGTAAAACATCAGTTAATGTTGAACTATAGTGTACACTTTACAATAAGTTTCACAAATTCCCTTAGTAAACACTTTGTTAATGGTAAGTCATGTTAATAAACAGTCTACAATCATGAGAAACATTATCCGTTGATGTTTAGATGGTTTCCAAGTTTACCAATAGCCCTAATCAGTGCCCAAATGGGGAGTTAGTATTGTTTATCCATTGTGTGTGTTAGCTGCCACATAAACTTATGTGTATTTACTGAATGTAGTATAATTAAATAAAGCTTATTAAATAAAGCTATTTGCAGGCATAGTTCATTGAGTTGAGTTGAGTTGAGTTGAGCTTTATTGTCATTCCGCTACATGCGGGGGCATACAGTGGAACGAAATGTCGTGCCTCACAGGACCACGGTGCTACATAAATACAGGCATACAGCAATGAAGTAAAACAATATAAACCTATACACAAACTATCCTACTGATAGATTTTGACTATAAATATACTATCTATATAAAAAATTTACCTATACATAAACTAAAAAATACAAACTATACAAACTATACGAACGCTTCAGATAAATACTGTACATGTGCAAAGAGAGACAATGTGAGTTCAAGCAGCTGGCTGGGGAACAGTGCAGGATGATTTGTAGTGCATGAGCATGTAAACATACATATATTACTGATATTACTGAGTCTTTTTGTGGGATTTGTGTACTCACAGCAGTGTGTGTGAAAAGTGACTAGTGCGCATAGAGGAAGAGAGTGTGCTACTATAGGTGGTTTGTACAGGCCCACTCACCTGTACCACCCTTCGATTCCACAAACAAAGTTCCATAAGTTCCAGATGGTCCATGTATCAGGAGGTAGGGGGTTTGTATGGGGATTCAGAGAGGGGCGGGGTGACTTGAGTTCAGGGCTCTCACAGCCTGGGGGAAAAAGCTGTTGAGCAGTCTGGCAGAGCGGGCTCTGATGCTCCGGTACCGTCTACCTGATGGTAGGAGCTGGAAGAGACTGTGGGAGGGGTGTGTGGAGTCCTTTACGATACTGTTATTGTTATTGTTAGTTCATGTTAACTAATGCATGAACTAACGCATTAGTATATGAATAAGTTAACATGAACAAAGATTAAGTAATGCTGAACAGATGCGTTGTTCATTTTTAGTTTATTTTATCAAATGCATTAACCACAACGTTAACTAATTAATCTGTTAATGTAAAGAGATGCATTAGTAAATATGTAAATTAACATTAACAAAACATTAAGTAATCCCGAACAGTGGAGTTGTTCATTATTAGTTCATGTTAACTAATGCATTAACTAACGTTAATTAATACAACCTTATTGTAAAGTGTTACCATGAACGAACAATGAATGACTGTATTTTCATCAACTAACATTAACAAAGATTAATAAATACTGTAATAAATATATTGTTCATTGTTCATTCATGTTATTTAATACATTAAACTAACATGAACTAATGGAACCTTATTGTAAAGTGTTACCAAATATTTAAAAAAGTAAAAATAAAATAATAATAATAATAATAATAATAATTTTAAAGTGTGTGTGTGTACTGGTATATATGGTTTACGAGGACACAAATGTGTATAATGACATGGGTACTACAACGTAAACATGGTTTATGAGGACACTTCCCGTGTCCCCGTAAAACAAAAGGCTTAAAAAACATACAAAACGGTGTTTTATGAAATTAAAAAATTGTCAGTAGTTTCCTGTAAGGGGTAGGTTTAGGTGTAGGGTTGGTGTAGGGCGACAGAAAATACAGTTTGTACAGAATAAAAACCATTACGCCTATGGAGAGTCCCCGTAAACCACAAATTCAAGTGTGTGTGTGTGTGTGTGTGTATTTATATTTACATATAATTTTATATATATATATAATATTTTTAGTTTTATTTAAATGTGTAAAATTTCATCTTAAAGTGTTGATAAGTCTATAAATATGTTAATGCATATATGTAAATTTAGAATTAATTTAAGTAAATTATTGATAAATCATGATTTATGAAAACATTTGCACAAAGATTTCATGCACAAATTTGTGCATATGCACGTTTAGTGAATGACACCCATTGATTATAAAAAATAATCTGTCATTGATTACTCTCATTCAGTTCCAAACCATTATCTTCTCTTCAACTCCTGTTTGCGTTCTGCTCTTCAGTGTCTACAGATTAGATAATAAGTCAAACTGCAGCTTTGACTCTCGACTTTCCTCCTCAGGTGGTTTATTTCACAGCTACGTTTCCATACGTGGTTCTGATCATCTATCTGATCCGCGGCGTCACTCTTCATGGAGCCTGGAACGGAGTCAAGTACATGTTCACACCTAAAGTAAGAAACACCTGCTGCTTCTCTGATCCGTGAGCGTTCAGTTAGAGCTGAGTGTGTGTTAAAGGGGTCATGACATGAGAAATCAAATTTGCCTTAATCTTTTGGCATATGAGAGGTCTTTGTAGCATTAAAACATCCTGCAAGTTCCATGGTTTAAAGCATCCTCCTCATTATAAACAAATCATTTATTTAATCAAGCTCCAAAAATGGCTTGTTTTGGTTCTGAGGGGCAAGATGACATCACCTGGGCACAAACATTTGCATAAACACCGCCTCCAGAGCAAGACATAGACATAGGCCCCGCCCACTAGTGTTCAGTCGCTTAACGGCTGACACTTGCACCAAAAGCAAATAGAAATGACAATCCTTGCCGCTATCTTGTCTACACTAGATACAGTACACAGATGCGTGTTCACTTTCTGACGCAGTCCACGCTTGAGTCTGTCGTCAATATTTCACTTTGATGCGTTTGGTTTAAACAACTCGTTCACGTCTTTGTACAGATATCAGAAGGATCCCAGCGTAAGGAACAAGTGGATAGTCTAATTTTAATGGCATTCTGGATTTTGTTTTGTAATCGAGGCACAGTGTTATGGAGAGACGCGACAAGATTTCAGTGACAGGCAATTTGGGCAACCTGGTCTCATGGCATAAACTTACCTGGGGGCACTTCTTAGCGAGACCATTTTTACGTACCTTACTGCACGTTTCGCCGCAGTTTCATAGAGAAATGTCCATTGAGTGGCGCTAAAACATGGGTTCAATAGGTAACCCCTGGCACGTTTTTATTATGTTGATATAGGTACATATTGCTATGTTTTTATTACGTTGCTTCAGGTACGTATTGAGGTGGTTCAGAATTCAAATATCCGGGGACTGTCACTAAAAATGAATGCTCTATCGTGTTGGAAATATGCCCTACACCAAACCCAACCCTAAACCTAGCTGATAGTGCTGACAAATGCAAAACTGATATAAAAATGCATTTGTTGATGCAACCATGCTATTTGAACTTCCTTATATGCAGGTTTGAACTGTTTTACAGAACTACCAAATTTCGCCGTAAGTTAAATATATTAAGTTTCTACAATATATAAATATATAATATATATGCAGCTGGAGCAGCTGGCGAATCCTCAGACGTGGATCAACGCTGCCACTCAGATCTTCTTCTCTCTGGGTCTGGGCTTCGGCTCTTTGATCGCTTTCGCCAGTTACAACCATCACAACAACAACTTTGAGAAGCAGGCGGTTGTCATCTCGCTCATCAACAGCGGCACATCTGTGTTTGCCAGCGTCGTCACCTTCTCCATCTACGGCTTCAAGGCCACCTTCAACTACGAGAGCTGTTTGGAAAGGTACAGACATCAGCTTCAGTCAGTCTGTGATCGCAGCAGGTCTTACGATACACAGAATGTTGATGATTATTCCATCAAACACTAATCTGAATGCTGGCAGTCGGCTCATTTTACAATTGCATTTCTAAGTTTATTTTTAAACTGGTTTCGTATGAAGTCTTTCAGAATGGTTTTGGATTGTCATCTATGGAAACTATTCACAGTATGAACATCAATTATTCACAGAACTACAGAGAGAGACTGTAACAAACCAGAATTGGAAAAATAATGATGGTTTTCAGACAAGTTTTCTGAACTCTCTCCTCATCAGCCCTTATTATTGTTATTATAGAAATGTTATAATATAAAATATCATTAAAATGTTATTACCGGTAATAAAATTATTATATAAAATATTATTAATAATTATTATTATATCATAATTTGTTTTATAGTATAGTAATTATTATAATTAATTATTATAATTATCATTTTTATATATTAATATTATTAATACTACTACTAAAAATAATTATTAGTAATTAGTAATATAAATATTTGTATTATTAACATCAATATATAGAATGATATTTATTACAGTAATTATTCATTCTAATATAATAATAATAATAATAATAATAATAGTAATATTTAGTATTATTATAATATAAATAATTAAGATAATAATTAATATTATTATTATATTTATAATAATAGTACTATCAGTAGTACTGACTATTACTACTACTACTAATAATAATAATAAAAATAATAATTATTATTATTAGTGTTGTTGCTGTTATTTTTATAATAACAATTGTTTTTATTAATAATAATTATTGTTATTATATCGTAATTATTGTTATATTTACTTTGATATAATAAATTTTATATTTAATTTATACATTAATATTATAAATACTACTAATACTACTGCTACTTATAATTATTAGTAATATAAGTATTAGTATTCTTAACATCAATTTATAAAATTCTAATTATTATAATAAAGAATTATCAATTATAATATAATAATTATACAAAAATAATACATTATTATTATTATTATTATTATTATATAAAATAATAAAGATAACAATTATTAATTATTAATAATATTATCTTTATAAAAAAAAAATGCATGAAGCTTGAGTTGCCTGAATGTCCAACTTACAGCACAGCTACTCATCTGTTAGCACCCATAATTCCTTGCAGTCTGAGCATGTGCATGTACAGTATTGATTTTGAGTGATTTTCTGAATGAGTTTCACATGCAGCAGATTTCTCATTAAAACAGGCAGATTGCAAGGGTGGATTCTGAATCTGAGGAATCAAAATATTGTCTTAAACCGAATCAGGACATTTCTCAAAACTCAGTAGTAATCTGAAAATTGCTCAATTTCAAAATAATATCAGAGTATTGATGTGCATGTGAACGTAATCATTGCCTGCATCAGAAGCTGACATGTCGGGCCGCTCAAACAAACAGATCCAAAAAATAAGATGCAAGAAATGTTTTAACATCCTTTCATATGCAATGTGAGCAGTGTTGGGTAAGTTACTCTAAAAAAAAAAATTAATTACTAGTTACCAATTACATCTTCAACAGTGTAATTAGATTACCATACAAATTACTCTTTCCAAAAAGGAATTAATTATTACTAATTATTTTCTAAATCCTATATCAACCTTGACAAGATATTGATACAAGGATAGACATGAAACAGCTCTTATAATTCTTTCAAATAAATAATAGATAACTACATAAATTATTCTGGTCACACTTTAGATTAGGGTCCAGTTCTCACTATTAACTAACTGTTAGCTGTGACTTTTGCCTTAATATACTCCTAGTTACTGCTGATTAATACTTAGTAAAGTAGTTGTTAAGGAATTGGGTAGGATTAAGGATTTAGAATAAGGTCTTGCAGAATAAGACATTAATATGTGCTTTCCAAGTAACAATATACAGCCAATATAACAGTGATATTCATGCTAATAACCAGCTAGTTAATAGTAAGAACTGGACACTAAAGTGTTACCAATATTCTTATTAACTCACCAAAGTATTTAAAGTGAGAAAAAGCATGCATTTTAAGGTTAGACTTTAAATTTTGATGTTAAATCCTCTATTGTATTGTATATAAATGTTCTACAGTCTATACACAGTATGAAGCTCAATTACATAAGAAGTAACTGTAATTAAATTACAGATAAAATAAGAGTAATTCCTTGCTTTACTTTTTCAATGGAAAAGTGATTAAATTACAGTAACTAGTTACACCCAACACTGAATGTGAGTTATGAAGTGGATAGGCGATGCAGATGAACAGACTGATGTTTGTGTTGCTCAGGATGAGGCTGCTGCTGCTCAATGCGTTCGATCTGTCGGAGGAGAGCGTCAGCGCTGAGAACGTCACGGCGTGGATCCATCATCTGAACATCACTCATCCAGAGAGGTTTGCTGCCATCGCTTCAAAGATCGAGCTCTGCAGTCTGGAGGCTGAGCTCGACACGGTAAACGTTTACACCTTATTTTAACCTCTAAATTTACATTTTGTAATATGATTTTGATGTACCATTTCCATGGTAATGCAATGTCTGATTTTAAAATTGCTTACACAGGATGAATTTTGAGATATATACTTTATGATGATTTCTAAAGCGTGATAGGGAAAAAGGCAACGAAGAAAGACTTTTTGTGACAGAGGCCAGAACTTCTGTTATGATGTAGATTTTTTTAAGGGTACACTCTTGTCATAAATTAATCTATTACTGTTCCTACATAACTTGTAACAAAAAACAGTGGTAAAACATCTATAGAAGACTTAGACCTTTCCATAATATATAGTTTTTTCATGATTAGATTAGTATTTAATTGTTATATAGTCAACAATTAGGCGTCCCGCTGAGGGGACGGGTGACAGTTAACTGCAGGTTTTTTTAGTTTCATTTTGTCTCACATGAGCATGGATCACACACAAAAACTGACTGACTTTATGTGGGTGTAATTAAAAAAGTAACAGATCTTTCCCTCACGGGTCAATTTGACCCCACCATAGGAATGCTTGGAATGTTTCTTCAGGATACAAAATCTGACACAATCCAGAAAAGATTTATATCCAGATGAAGGGCTGAGTCTAGAGAATATTTCCAAAGCCAGAAAACCATGCGCGCGCACACACACACACACACACACACACACACACATACATGTTACACACACTCACATAGAGACCCGTTATAACATGAACAATTATGGTAAACAAAGAAAATAAAATAAAATGAAATGAAAATCACCAAAAAGTACTAAAAAATCCTACATGAATAGTAAGAAAAAAAAATAATAAAAATGGATGAATATAAGCTTTTGTTACACTCTCGGGAGGAGAGTATAAGTGTTAATTGTATATGAAGAGTTTATTTGCAAAAATAGATATTACAGATAACTAAAATTTTCAAAAATCATGTTTTTTTTTATCATGTTTTTATTGAATTAGTTAGCTGTATTTTTTGTAATTTTTACTTAATCAAAATAACCCAACGGCAGTTTGATTGAGATGAATTGGAATGCACAATGAAAAACATGATTTTTGAGTTATCTGATTTTGCAAATAAACTCTTCATATGTCTTTGGTTCTGTTTATGCTATATTGTATAACTTTATTTTATTTTTTATTTTTTGGCTTTTATTTTTTATTTATTTATTTTTTTTAATATTTTGTTCTTATTTATATTTTTGTTTCACTCTCTTTCCACTTTTGTCCTATTTCTAGGTTTCTTTTTCTTTACTCTATTTGTCATACAGCAAAAACATATTTTTAGATATATTTTTAGTGTATTCCAAAATATTACAAAAAAGCCAAAATGGATGGTAAAAAATATATATTTGTATAAGTATATATTTTAAATGTTTACCTATATTTTCTCATACAATTTTGGCCATTTAATGTAAATGTATTTATATTGTCCAAAAATACACTGCATAAATAATTTTTTGGGAAATTTACCTACATTTTTCTCATAGATTTATGTGCAAAATTAATTTTATATTTATTATATAGTTATTAAATTATATATTTATATTAACTAACTTAATTTAAAATATATTTTGTTATATTGCAATAATTTCAGATTCAATCTTCAAATTAATGTACAAACAACATAAAGACACTATATTTTAATATTTGTTTAACAGCATCTTTTTTATGACTGAAGGCCAGTATCTCTGATACCAATTAATACTGATTTCTCTATAAAATTCTTTTTTCCAGCTAATATTTACTCATTGATTATAGCCATTCAACATTACAGTATAATTGAGACCTGTCAATTTTAACATTTATTAGACTTTAAAAAATAACAACTTCTAATTTAAGTGAACTTAAAACAGCCTTCACATAAACCCATTATAATAAATGTCATATTTAGCTGTGCCCTTCAGCAGAAATATACAGAAACTGAAGTTATCAAACACTAAACTCTAAATTAAATACAGATGAATCCGTAAAGCTATAAAAATTATTTATTTCCTCTTTTTTCTTTTATTCTTGATAAACAGGCATCACAGCAGCTGGTTATTAGGTTGTTTTTGGGCTGCTATCACTTTAAGAGCTGCCGCTGCTGATCTGACACGCATTGTATTTTCTCTCAACTATATATATAGAATTACTTATTTTTATTTTTTGGCCATGTATATATGAATGCAATGTATTTTAAAGTATAAAATATATTTTAGGATTTAAAATTTATTTTCATGCCCCTACATTTTCTAATCTAATAGATTGTGTTTGAGGGTTTAAACAAAATTTTACATTTATATTTTAAATTTTACCTTGTTATTTTTTGAAGCTGTTCACCACATATAGTTTGCATATTTTCTACTTATATGTTGTCCAGAGGTTTTGAATATTTTAGTCCGTACGGCTGAAGTTGTGCTGTGTGTGTGTTGTTTGCTCAGGCGGTGGAGGGCACGGGTCTGGCGTTTATCGTGTACAGCGAGGCCATCAAGAACATGCCGCTGTCTCAGCTCTGGTCTGTGCTGTACTTCATCATGCTGCTGCTCTTAGGGATGGGGAGCATGCTGGGAAACGTCACGGCCATCATCACTCCGCTGGCGGACATCAAGCTCCTGTCGCGCTCCCTCAGCAGCGAGAGCATCAACGGTACGACAGCTGTGAAGATCATTAGACCCGCAAAACCAGCTTCAAAAACTCGTTTAACTTCTTATATGCTGATAATTCATTTTTACCAAGTATGTTTTTAATCATTTTTATTTTAACATGATTTATTTTCATTTTGCATTTTTTATGATTTAATTTAACATTTTTTATTTTCATTTTACGTTATTAATTTCAGCAAGTGTTTTTGATTTTTATTGTAAAATTATTTTAAAGTTTTGAATCTACATTTTTATGATTTAATACATTTTTAGTACTTGTTTTTTTATTGTTTTTTATTTAAACATTGTGGATTTCTATTTTACATTTTTATGATTTAATATATTTTTTGTTAGTGTTTTTGATCATTATTATTCATTTACTTTTTATTTTTTTACATTTTTATGATTTAATTTTTAGTAAGTGTTTCTTATTTTAACATTTTTTATTTTCATTTTACATTTTTATGATTTAATTTATTTTTAGTAAGTGTTTCTGATCATTTTTATTTTAACATTTTTTTAAAAGTTTATTTTACATTTTTATGATTTAATTGATTTTTGATGTTCTTGATTGATTTTATTTTAAAATATATTTATTTTCATTTTTCATTTTCTAAATTAATTTTTAATGAGTGTTTTTGATCTTTTTAATTTAAAAGTTTTCATTTTTATTTTACGTTTTTAGTTTTTAATTTTTAGGGTTTTTTTGTATTAAATGAGTTTTATGATTATTTGTTTGTTGTGAATTGAGTAAATATTGCTTAAAAAGTTTCATTTAATTTCCATGCATATGTGCGCATCTCAGTTGCTATAATTAAATTGTATAAGCCTGCATCACAAAACCATCCACTGTTTTGCTCAGCAGATGCTCTTTATATCTCTGTTTCTTGCCAAGTGAAATCCTGTATGTTGATCAGTTTGTGTGTTTCCTGAGCGCTCCTCTCAGATCTAGTCTGGTCTGTGACGCTGGTTTTCCTCTGCTCTCTGGCAGGTCTGGTTTGTCTTCTCTGTTTGCTGCTGGGTTTTGGTTTCACCAGCCGCTCGGGAAACTACTGGTTCACCATCTTCAACGAATACGCGGCTACGCTGTCGCTGCTCTTCATCGTCTTCATTGAAGTCATCAGTGTGTGTTACATCTATGGACTGAGAAGGTGAGCAATTCAACGGCTTTTAAAAACACTTCACACAAAGAAGGAACAAATTAGTGTGCAAAACTAGTGTGCATAATTAGTGTTTTTTTGTGTGTTAATTAGTGTTTATACTGATAAAATTTACTCGTACTGAGGGAAATGGTTGTTAATAGACAAAAATATTAAACTAGTTAATATAATAATGCATAACTGTTAGCAAGGAATATTTATTTTATTATTTTTATTATTATGTTATTTAAACCAGTTAATTTAATAATGAAGAACTGTTTGCAAGGAATATTATTTTTATTATTATTTTATTTAAAAATGATTTTTTTTATTTGATTTTGTTCTGATTTTTATTTTATTTTATTTTAAAAATTTCAGCAAGGATTTTTTTTTTAATTCAAAAATGTGTTTATTGTTTTGTTTTATTTTATTTTGTACATATATTTTATTTTACTTTAAAAATTTATGTTATTTTATTTTATTTTATTCAAATGTAAAAAAGAATCTTTAGACCCTTGTTAAACTAAAAATGAAAAAAAAAAAAAAAAAAATCCTCCGTTGCTCAGATGTTCATGTCTCGGGTGATTTTGATGTTGCAGATGTTTGTGCTGATTTATGGTTGCTCGTGATTGACAGGTTTGAGAAGGACATCGAGGACATGTTGGGTCATCGGCCGAACTGGTATTGGAAGGTGATGTGGGCAGTGGTCAGTCCTCTGCTCCTCTTCAGTCTCTTCGTCTTCTACATCATTAACTACATCCAGGGAGGCACGCCGACGTACCAGGCCTGGGACAAAGATCTGGTACGATCCGGCTTCTCTAACGTCACCGTTTACTAAACTCAGCTTCGTCAAAAACTGGTGGTTTGTGAGGAACTACAGGGGAGGCATTCACCAAAAGTGAATCGAATCATAAAAATGTGAAATGAAAATAAATAGTTTTAGAATAAAAAACAATCAAAAACACTTACTTAAAATTTATTTAAAATAGTAAAATGAAAATAAATAAATTTTCAAATAAAAACAATTTTTTAAAAAACTAAATGTTAATTAAATAAAAAATGTAAAATTAAACTAAATAAATACATTTAAAATAAAAACAACCAAAAACACTTACGAAATATTAAATATTAAAAATGTAAAAGAAAAATAAATAGTTTTAAGATAAAAACAACCAAAAACACTCACTAAACATTAATTAAATATTAAAGATGTAAAATGAAAATACAGTTTTAAAATAAAAACAACCAAAACACTTACTAAATATTTTTTAAAATAAAAACCATTAAAAAACTTAC
>CM077226.1:37262105-37542105 GCA_039654775.1 Spinibarbus caldwelli | reverse complement strand
TGTGACTTTTTATCTAACAATTTGGACCTTTTTTTTCAGAATTGTGAAATAAAAATGCAGAATTGCGAGAAAAAAAAGTACGAATTATAAGATATAAATTTGCAATTGCAAGAAAAAAATCTGAATTGTGAGATAAAAAGTCGCAATTACCTTTATTTTTATTCTTTGGTGGAAACAAAAGAAAATAGTACTGCAAAATGTAAAAACTCAAAATTCAAAGGAAAAAAGTCTAAATTGTGAGATATAAACTCAGAATTGTGAGAAAAAGTCAGAATTGTCGGAATTGCGAAAATAAGTTTTGCTTTTCATTTATTCTCTTTCCTATTACTTGTTTGACTTCTCTTTCAGTTTTTATAACCATTTCTTGTATGTTTGGCAGTTATTTTTTTAGGATTACTGTTAAACTAATGTAGTTTGATTTGTATATGTTATCTATTTTAATTTTAGTTACAGTTGTAGTAATATTTGTCATTTTATTAATTTTTTCTATTATGTCTGTATAAGTTATTTATTAAGTTTTAGTTTTATTTAATTTGAGTTATTTTAGTACTTCAACAAACTACATGGAAATGAAATAATATTGAATTTATGGATATGCGTGTGTGTGTGTGTGTGTGTGTGTGCATATATGTCTGTGTGTGTGTACATACATGTAGTTGTTTTTGGTGTTTGGCTTAGTTTTATGTTAGAATCATTATTACACTCATACCTTTTGTTCTCTTAATATTTTGAATTGTTTGTAGCTTTATTTTGTTTTCATTTAAATGTTAAGTTTAGAAATTTTGTCATGCGTTTCTCATTTTTATTTAATTCATTTTTTTAATGTGTGTATATATACTATTCATAAAGTTTTAGCTTTTAGTTTTGGATCAGTTTTAGTTGTTGTAATACTACAATTGATTGTTTCTGTTGTCCTCATTTGTAAGTCACTTTGGATAAAAGTGTCTGCTAAATGACTAAAAGTAAAGTAAGTAAAAGTCAGTCAGAATTGTTAAACTCACAATTGTGGGGAAAAAGTACACATTTTTGGATAGAAAATCTAAATTGCGAAAAAAAAAAAAAAGAGTCAGAATTGCGAGAAATAAGTCAGAATTGTTGGCTAACTCAGAATTGTGAGAAAAAAAGTCTACATTTTTTGATAGAAATGCAATTACAAAAAAAAAAAAAAAAAACCTGCATTGAGAAAGAGAATTACAAGAAAAAAGTCAGAAAAAATAAAAAATTCTCAGCCATAAACACCAGAAAAATTGTATTAAATTGTGAGATAGTCAAAATTATTTTTCCTTCCGTGGTGGAAACGGACTTCCATACTTCGTCAATGTTAGTTAATAAAAATTCAGTTGTTCATGTAAAGCTGACAGCGCATTAAACAGATGCAACTTTTAATTTTAAAAATGCAGTAGTAAAAGTAGACATTAACATTAATGAGGTAGAATATAGTTGACTGATTTAGTTAACTAATGAAACCTTATTGTAAAGTGTTACAACATGTTTATTTTAAATGCATGTTTTGTCTACACTTTTTTTTTTTCATTAGAAAACAAGACCGTGATTCTGAGGTGACGGCAGATACCCAAACGTCCCGCGCGTGCGACTCAACACGAACCACGAGGACAGGGCCGAGTCCCTCATGGTCCCGATCTGCACTGCATCTGCGAAGCTGCCCGAGAGCCCATGGAATTATGGGATGTCTGAGAGATACGATCCTGGTGTGGAGAGCAGCGGAGCGTCCCGTCTGGCCCCTGGCCTTCGTCCTCCTCCTCTTCCTCCGGCGGCGCGGCGTCAGTACAGACTCCAGGCCTGAGAGTAGGACAGCACTGAGGAGGAGGACGAAGACTCGGCGGGACCCAGCTGCTTCCCACACACGCAGGTTCAGTCCATCTTCTCCTTCTGCACCAGTTTGGGCGCGTCGACGAAGTCCCGGCCGTTGAAGAGGATCACGCCGGCCGTCACGAAGCTCGCCGAGCCCCAGAACAACACATACGCCAGCGTCTCTGTCCAGGTGTCACCTGGGAAATACGAGAACCGTTAGTAATACCATAAACACTATATTAACCCTGTAAAGCAGTGGTCAGCAACAGGCCAAAACTGGCCCTCCAGCAATAATATCTGGCCCACGCCCGGAGCCAGATTATTCTGATAGCGGCTGGTTCTGAAACAGATCTGTCATGACAGCAACAGTTACTCACAATCAGAGTATGTGAGCGGAGCGGTGTGAGTTTTAATGGAGGGAGGAGTGGATTTTTTTTTTTTTCGTGGTTTTCACTTGCTCCAAGAGCGCTCCACCACGAGTACAATTCATGCCAACGACCCGTAATATATCTGCATATTTAGCACGTTAAACATATTTAGCTAGCTTGATAGAGAAGGATCACTCAAATCAGAAAGAAGGTGAAGGCTATTGTAGAACTTTCCAGTAGGGGTAACTATTAATATATATATATATATATATAACAAGTGATGGATGTTATTATGTTCTGGGGTATAATTGTGTACATTTACCGCCTTATTTCAAAAGCAGGCATATTTATGTTATATTTCATATATGTTATAATCTTACTAGGTTACAAGTTTGTTTTATTATTATTCCTGGTCTCCTCACTGTGTGTCTGTATATGCTTAATTAGACACAGTGTGCTAGCGCGTCGCCTTTAAGTTTCATTTTCATTTAATTGATGGTCAGGACTGGTACGCCTTGCCGGTGAGTGACTATAAACTGGCATTGGTAGTAATACAGATCGAAAAGATTGATATCACATGATTGTGTAACTTCATTAGTTAATTCTGGTGAATGTTTTTTTTTTATGTTTTCATTGCAGGTTTATAACCTAACCCAACTAACCTACCAGATAGCTAACAGGCTAGCGTAGCGGTAGCATTAGGCTATCTAGTTTCTGGATGGTTATTGTGTATGTGTGCACAATAAAAGCTTATAAAGCGACTCGAGTTGTATCCGCCGTGCTTGTCCTGAAACCCTTCCAGTGGGGAGTTTATTGAGCTATAGCAGGTAGCTTAGTAGAGAACTGGACAGTTATAAACCGCCGTCGGAGCCGTGCTGGAGAGAACACGGACCCCGAGCGGAGGAGAGATGTCGTTGATGACCGGCGCCGTGATCGGAGACCCGGATTCTGGGGATAGAAGCGGCCGTCAACAACACAATTACAACGGATGAGCCGAAACCAAGGGCTAACGGAGCCGTTAAAGGGCTGAATATCTTCCACAACTGTGAGTAAGACTGGGTGGATAATAATAATAGCTGCTGGGCTGATAAAGTGACTTTGTGAACAACTCCGCTACCAGCCATAACAGCTGGCAAAGACGTCTGTGTTGTTCGCGGACGAGTCGATTCTTTTGAACGATTCTTTTTGCTAAAAGGTGATTTTAGTGATTCTGTTCACCGGAAAAATTAAAAGGAAAAGAAAAATGGCAGATGATAAACCAGATCTAGAGAGTTTAAAGCGGAAACGCTCAAATGCGCAACGAAACTTTACAACACGAATAAACCGCCTTGATGTCAGTGCTGGCCGTTTACGTGAAGTTGAGTTGTCAGAAGAGTTAGCAAGATTGAAGGATGATTATGACAAACTCCTCGATGTTAGTAATGAATATGTAGATGCACAGAGCCAGATAGACCCTACGGGTGAGGACAGTGAGTCGCGGGATGCCCTGGCGAGGAGAGATGCCAGTGAGCAAAGGTTCCTTGAAGCTGAGAGTAAGATCATGGAATTGCTGTGGTCCAAGTTTGCAGCGCCGGACATAGACGCTCTTGTAAAACAGTTCAAGTCTGCTTTTGCTCGGGCTGAGGTGCTCGGGGAAAGTAAAGTAGTGCCATGGACTCAGCAAGGGGTCGAAAGTGGTAAACTAGATAGGAAACTCCATGAACTCAGGGAGGCTGTATACACTTGGAGAGACTATCGGCCACATGGAAAGGACAAATGGATGCTCTTTTTATCATTGAGGGAGGACAAGGAGCAACTGATGGATGGGTGGACATACCAACGCGAAAATGAGGTCATGAAGAGGAACAGTACAGAACTAAAAGACGATGGCGACGGTAACAGAGGTGAAGAGGAAGAGGTTGAAGATGTGGGAGGCGATGACGCGGTCGGTGAGCATGTCACAACGTCTATCGACAGCCTTACAGCTGCAGATAACATCACCTTTACCCAACCAGTAACCCTTGCTATTGCTACTCCACCTGTTAACAACCGGCCTGCTGTTGTCAATCCGTCCATTAATGGGAAGGGAAACGTATATGTCACGAGCTCTCCTTCATTCATGGCCACAGGCAAAGCATGCATCTCTACCTGTGCTGCTCAAGATGATACAGTCACTAGTCGACCTCAGAGCAGCTATGTAACAGCTACCACACACAGTACCCCCCAACAGACGTTACAGCCCACCCTGCAGTCAAGACGGTCTGATGGTGGACTTGGTGTCAGTTTCGCCCTACCTCCAACCCTTGCCAGCACGCCACAATTGTTGAGTGTTCGTACCGCTCCGCCTGTCGATCTCAGCATGGGACAAGGTAGTAGCATGCCATATGGAAGCCCTGGTTCATACGCCGGTGGGGATAACAGATCTCAGTGGGTTCGACCTAAAATAAGACTCACACCCATAAGTTTGCCTAAGTTCTCTGGGGACAGGAGAGACTATTGGCGCTGGAAGACTGAATGGGAGAGTATCCAGGCGCAAGCGGAACCTACGGGGTCGAGGGAATGCAAGAAACTTCACTTGCTAGACAGTATAGGTGAGTCTGTGAAAAGCGAACTCAGACTGTTGCGTTGCAGAGATGCAAACGATGTCTTCAGGGAATTAGAAAACCGTTATGGTGACAAAGCACAAACGGCAGAAGAGATCGTGTTGGAGCTTCAGTCACGACCTGCTGTAAAGAACCACCAGCCACGAGAGACGTTAGAGTTGATTCTAGCAGTGGAGAGGGCTGCATTGGACCTCACAGACCTGGGGTGCGCAGACGCTGTACAGAATCAGCTGGTGATTCGGTCTTTGGAGAGTAAACTCCCTAATGTTATGAAAAGAGAGTGGCTCATGTGCGTGAGAGACCCTGTTAACAACGTCCACCCAGGAAACCGTTTCAACAGACTCTTGCAGTTCCTGGAAGACCAAAAATCGTTGCTCGTGAGGTTGGAGCAGTTGCTGCCCAGCAAGCCATGGCCTGCTAATGCTCCTGAGAGACCAAGCTACCGGGAGAAACCAGGTGACAGATGGAGGGAGAAGAAGTCGTTCACTAAGGCTACAGCAAGTGAAGTCAAAAGAGACTCCAAGCAGTTACCATGTGCTATGTGCGGTGATGAAGAACATGGAGGTAAACTGTTTCGCTGTAAAACTTTCAGAAAGGCCAGTCTGTCGGAGAAGAAAGCTCAGGTGAATAAGGTAAAAGCATGTTCAAAGTGCCTGGATGTTCACGGGGTCGATAATGGCTGCACTCCAAAGTTCCTCTGTCGTAAAGAGGAATGTAAGAAAGGCGACACTCCAGCGGATCACCACTATTTCCTCTGCCCTAAGGCATCAACAAGGAAGGATGCTGCTAAGAGGGAAAACAAGGCAGAGGAAAAGAGGGGACCTCGTGGTCCAACAGAGGAGCAAGAGGCTGTGTTCGCCGAGTTGGGACTGACTCCCCATCAGTTGGAGGCTGTCCGCAGAGCCTGTACTAACAAAGCATCATCGACAGTGTGTTCTGGCAAGGGTCTGATAGAACAGAGTGGCTTGAAAGAACATCCAGTCCTCATGATGCTCGTACCTGTCACGACAAAGAGAGGAGACAGCCTTGGAGCTTTGGTCGATCTCGCTTCTGACACGAATTACATTACACACCAAGCTGCGGAAAGGCTCGGACTGACTGGTGAACCAATCACCCTTGTCGTGTATGGAGTCGGCACGATGAAGGTGAAAGTTGATACAAAAAGGTATCTCGTAACGATAAAAGTGTGGACCTCACGAGGAACCCTGAAGTTCCACGAGATGATCTGCTACGGGATGGAAGACATTGCCAAGGTGGATCGTGTGGTGAGATCGAAGCGGCTACAGCAGTTTTTCCCTGAAGCTAAGCCGGGTGAACTGGCCCGCCCAAAGAAGATCGATCTATTGATCAGCACTCGAGAAGGCCGTTTAGCTCCGCAAAGACTGCAAAGGGTCGGCGACCTGGTGTTGTGGGATGGTCCTCTGGGCAAGATCGTGAGTGGTGTGCATCCAGACCTCTTCGAAGAAGTGGAGATGACCACATGGCAGTCGGAGACGCATTTCGCTCACTCAATGAGGACAGTAGCCGTCAAAGTTGAAGAACACTTTGTGGGAAGGCCAGGAAGCCATTTGGAGAAAGAAAGCAGTGTAGAAGTTCGAACGACAGCAGCATGCAATAAAGAAGTCCTTGAGTGGCTAAAATGGGATAGCATCGGTGCTGCCTGTGACCCTACCTGTGGAGGGTGTCGCTGTGGTAAGTGCCCACCGGGGGGAAAGGAGATGTCCCTGGCTGATGAGAAAGAGCTGGAGATAATAAAGGCCGGTCTAACCTTCAGAGAGAGAGATGCCCACAGCGACAAGCCACACTGGGATGCGAAGTACCCCTGGAAGGAAAATCCAGCCTCTCTTCCCAACAACCGAAAAGCTGTGGAAGCAACATTCCTGAGGGCTGAGAAGCGGCTCATGAAAGAACCCCTGTGGAAAGAGGCTTACATGAAGCAAGTCCACGAGATGGTGGGGAGGGGAGCTGCTGTTAAGCTCACTAAGGATGTGATGGACAGCTGGAATGGTGCTGTGTGGTGGGTGAGCCACCTAACCGCTCCAAATCCCCATTCAGTGACTACACCAGTGCGCCTCGTCTGGAATAGCAGCCAGGAGTTCGGAGGGGTGAGCATGAATAGCATTTTGCTCAAAGGCCCAGACGTCCTAAATCCCATCAGAGCAGTGCTCCTCAGATTCCGGGAAGGAGAACATGCAGCCATCGGAGACATCACCAAGATGTACAATTCGATATGGCTGGAAGAACAAGAGGTCCATGTACATCGATTCCTATGGAGAGACTCACCGAAGGATGAGATTGAGGATTATGCTGTCGTGAGGGTGAACATGGGGGACAAACCGGCTGGGTGCATTGCACAAGTTGCCATGCGAGAGACTGCGAAGTTGCCCCAGTTCTCTAATATGAAGGAGGAAAGAAGGGTCATCGAGGAAGACTCCTACGTCGATGACCTCCTCACATCCCACAATGACCCACACTGTCTAAACGAGATCCTAGGGGGAGTGGAGTATATATTGAAAACAGGAGGCTTCTACCTCAAGCCTTGGGTCCGGTCCGGTCAAAGTGGGAGGCGGGACGGGACAGAGTCCAAGCCGGTGACTCTGACGTTGCCCAACCAGCTAAGGGAAGAAGATAACAAAGCCCTGGGGGTGGGTTACCTCGTGCAAGAGGACAAACTCTTTGTGATGGTCTCCATCAACTTCTCCAGAAGGAAGAAGAGGATGAGAACTGAGACTGACCTCACTGAAGAAGAAGTGGAAGTAAAGACACCAAACCCACTGACTCGTCGTGTTCTACTGAGCCAGATCGCCGGGCTGTATGACCCGATCGGTCTAGTGACACCTGTGAAACAGAAAGGAGTGATCCTTGTTAGAAGAGCCTTCCAGGAAGCTGGTAAGCTTACTAAAGACACCTGGGATGAACCTATGTCTGACGAGCTCAGAGGAAAGGCAATTGAGCTGTTCAAGGAGTGCGCTCGTCTAAGTAGAATCACGTTCTGCAGAAGCCTCACACCCTCTGACTGGAAGGGTAAACCCTGGGGAATCACGTTTTCTGACGGGAGCTGTGAGTCCTATGGCGCCGTATTGTACTTGCGATGGGAGACGTCAGATGGTGTGGTCACCCGGCTGGTAGAGTCAAAGGCCAAGTTAACCCCCCTCAACCAGAAAGGTGACGCAGTCAGGGCTGAGGTATGCGGGGCTGTCTTTGCCATACGTCTGAAGGGATACGTATTGAAGCATGGACGATTGGACGTGGAGAAGTGGTTCCACTTCATTGACAGTCAGACGGTGCTGGGAGCCATCCAGAAAGAGAGCTACGGATTCCAGACATTCTTTGCGAACCGAGTCGGAGAGATTCAGAAGGCTGGACCCGTGACTGACTGGTGGTGGATACCAGGCGAGGTCAACATCGCTGATCTAGTCACGAGGGGGTGCTCTCCTGAACTGCTGGGTGAGAACTCTTTGTGGCAGAAAGGTCCCGAGTTCCTGACTAGTCCAGTCGAGGATTGGCCAATAAAGTCCGCTTCAGAAGTGGCAGCTGATGCTAGGGAGGTGGTGAGTAGACTCCAGAGAAAGGCCTTTTCAGCAGTCCTCACCAGAGCTCAAGCCAAGAAGTTGTTAAACCCTGACAGTCCTGGTGGTGAAGATCCAATAGTCACAGGTGGAGTTAGCGGGGCTCCAGCGTCCTCAGAAAATGGGATGAAATTGACCTTATCTGAGACCAAGGAAACGGAGACACTGTGGGGAGCCACGCTCATAGACCAAGTGGATCCAACAAGGTGCAGTTCTCTAACTAAGCTTTGTGGAGTAGTCGGTTATGTCCGCAGAGCTGTAAAGAAGTGGTTGGCCCGTGTAGGCAGGGCCCCTATGCCAGCAAAGTGGGAGGCAGTATTGACAGTAAAGGAACACAAGGCTGCATTCCAAGACCTGTGCCTAGCCGCCCAGAAGGGAGTTACGTTTCCTGTGACTACACTAAACAGACTCGTTGTCAGCAAAGATGAGGCTTCAGGGCTCCTGATATGCCATGGTAGAGTCCAGGCCATTACCCAGGGAGAGACCGGTGTGCCGCTGATCCCCTACAATGCGTGGATCAGCACCCTTCTTACGCGAGAGGCCCATAAAGCTAACCACGAAGGCGTTGCTGGCACACTCCTCCGTGCGAGGACTAAGGCATGGGTGGTGCTGGGACCAAGGATTGCCAGAAATGTCATTGACTCTTGTATGCACTGTCGAAAGACCAAAGCGAGAATGTGCAAACAGGTGATGAGTGAGCTCCCCCTCGAACGAACTGAACCAGCCACACCCTTCGAGTATACATCATTGGACCTTTTCGGTCCCTATGTTGTTAAAGATACTATAAGACGTAGAACAAAGATGAAAATCTGGGGTGTGGTGTTCAGTTGTATGGCTTCGAGAGCAGTACATGCTGACATTGTGGAAGATCTATCGACGGAAGGATTCCTGAATGCATACCAACGCTTCACAGCTCTCAGGGGTCACCCAAGAAAGCTCTGGTCGGATCAAGGGACCAACTTTGTGGGCGCCAGGCCCGTATTACAGGAGCTTTATGAGTTCCTAAGTAGCATCGACAAGGACCAGATCCAGAAGAAGGCGGTAGCTGTAGGAACCGACTGGATGTGGGTGTTTCACCCGGCGGACTCTCCCCACAGGAATGGGGCAGCTGAGGCAGCAGTTCGCGTACTCAAGAGAGCGTTAAGCAGTGTTGGCATAGAAGAAAACCTGACAGCACTGGAGTTCCAGACCCTCCTGTACCTGGCTGCTAACCTGTCAAATGAGAGACCAATCGGTGCCAGAGCCCAGGTACAAGATGAGACCGTGGAAGTCATCACTCCCAACTCTCTCCTGCTCGGTCGCGCAGGACCCAATGGGGACTCTCGAGGGTTTGAGTATCCAACTTACCCAGTTGTGCGTCTGAGAGCAATCCAGATCGAGGTTGACAAGTTCTGGAAGCGGTGGAGCCAGCTGGCAGGTCCGGGCCTCTACATCCGTCAAAAGTGGCACGCGCCTGCTAGAAACGTTGCAGCAGGGGACCTAGTGTGGTTAGCCGACCAGAACGCACTGAGGGGCCAGTTCAGGCTGGGTCGAGTCGTGGAGGTGTGTCCTGATGTGAAGGGCGTAGTACGAGATGTGAGGGTGAGAACATGTCGAAGCTGTCCAGTTTTTGGCGGACAGCCCAAGAGAAACCGAGGTATGGAGAACTATCCCTCCACCATCCTTCACAGGGATGTTAGGAGGTTGGTGGTTCTGCTTCCAGTGGAGGAGCAGTAAAGGATCCCCACCATGGTGTGTTTCGGTTGGTAAAGGACAGTAAAGGATCCCCACCATGGTGTGTTTCGGTGAAGGATCAAGACCCTCCCCACTACCATCCTCTTGGAGGCTGGTGGTGTGTTTCGGTGAAGGATCAAGACCCTCCCCACTACCATCCTCTTGGAGGCTGGTGGTGTGTTTCGGTGAAGGAGGTCGTAATGTCATCAAGGACAATGTGTGTTGTTGATGGACATTAAAACTACCTTGAAGATAGTTATTCATGTTGTGACATAATACGTTCATATCTATGCATGCATCGTTGTTTTCATGGTCACGGGGAGAATTTCATATCTAGAAGATTAACTGTTTGGTTATGGTGGTCTACTTGGATTCTAGAATCAGTAGACCAAGTGGGAGGTGTAGAACTTTCCAGTAGGGGTAACTATTAATATATATATATATATATATAACAAGTGATGGATGTTATTATGTTCTGGGGTATAATTGTGTACATTTACCGCCTTATTTCAAAAGCAGGCATATTTATGTTATATTTCATATATGTTATAATCTTACTAGGTTACAAGTTTGTTTTATTATTATTCCTGGTCTCCTCACTGTGTGTCTGTATATGCTTAATTAGACACAGTGTGCTAGCGCGTCGCCTTTAAGTTTCATTTTCATTTAATTGATGGTCAGGACTGGTACGCCTTGCCGGTGAGTGACTATAAACTGGCATTGGTAGTAATACAGATCGAAAAGATTGATATCACATGATTGTGTAACTTCATTAGTTAATTCTGGTGAATGTTTTTTTTATGTTTTCATTGCAGGTTTATAACCTAACCCAACTAACCTACCAGATAGCTAACAGGCTAGCGTAGCGGTAGCATTAGGCTATCTAGTTTCTGGATGGTTATTGTGTATGTGTGCACAATAAAAGCTTATAAAGCGACTCGAGTTGTATCCGCCGTGCTTGTCCTGAAACCCTTCCAGTGGGGAGTTTATTGAGCTATAGCAGGTAGCTTAGTAGAGAACTGGACAGCTATGATAGTTCTCAAGGAATTAGTTTGTTTGTTCCTTCTAGATACTGAATATTTTCAGCTGAAAGCATGATTTAAACAAGTACTACAACACTTATTCACACGCAGTCGCTCTCTCAATAATGCATTCAAACAAATGTAATCTTACAGTGCTACTTCATCTGTATCCGATTTCGAATGAGCAGAAATCTGTTAGAAATGCAGCGATCCGTAGGTAACATAACTGACGAAAACGTAGTTATTTTCATCACAAATAAAATTTGCACTGCAAAAAGCAGCAATTATAGCCTACCTTTTAATGCAGACAACCATGTTATTAGCTTGTCATGTGGTGCGAAACAAGTTTGCACACTAGCCACTTTGAAACTCTCCTGTTATTTTATTTATTTTATTTTTATATAAGTTATGAACAGAACTGTGATATTTCAAACCCACTGAAATACTTTAGACACGCGGAGCGGTGTTTCTGATATCAGCAAGCGCCTCTAGAGCGGAGTGATTATTAAATGCTCAGAGCACGGAGGGAAATTGTTCATATAAAAATCTGCCGGACACCGTCACACAAATGAGGATTTTTGTTAATGACGGTCCTCTTACAGGATTTAACACAGAGTAACAGCTCACTGACAGTTACAAAAGACACTGTAATAGTCTGTCAGGCAAGTCTAGTTGCATTTTTCATCAATTAATTTCTTAAATTATACTTTGACTATGTTCTGGCCCGCCATCTAGTGGCAACATTTTTTTTGGTCCGATGCGGAACTTACTTGCAGACCCCTGCTGTAAAGCCTGACATATTAGAGATGTAATGATATTATCAATATCGTGGAGTGACCTGCCCAACTCAATCCCAGCAGCTGAGTCCTGAACCATCTAAAAACACATCTCTTCCATCTTTATTTGACCCTCTAACTCTAGCAATCTCTATTCTAATTCTATTCTTAAAAAAAAAAAAAAAATTGCCCCTTTTAGACTTGCACGCTATTGATTTACTAACTGCTTGTTTTCTTTAAAAAACAAAAACAAAAACTAACACTAGCTTCTCTATTCTTTTTGTATTCTATTTCTTTTCTTTTTATTTATTATACAATGAACAAAAGCCAAAAAAGGCCTCTAGCACTAGCTTGCTCTATTCTTTTTCTATCCTGTTTTCTTTTTTTATAATATAATAATAATAAAAAACCCTTGCTACGTGTACTGCGTTAAGCTGAGACTTGTTATAGCACTTGCATATCATTGCGCTTTTGTTGATTTTGATTGGTTCCATTGTCTTCATTTGTAAGTTGCTTTGGATAAAAGCGTATGACTAAATGTAAATGTATATCGCGATAGCAAAACTGTCTGGATATTTTCACGGTCACATGACGATATGAAACGATAGGTCTTCCAGGCAGAAAGTTCACTACTCGTTTATTACACATGCTGTGAGTTTATTGCGCATTTGTGTGCAAAATATCACTTTCAAGTGTAGAAATTAGGAAAGAAGTATTGTAATTTCCCTACTGTAGTGTAAAGCAAAAATAATATACCTATGAAATATTCATTTTCATTTATTTTACAATGCAATTGTTTTACAAAACATGGCTACTGCTGTCATTGTTATTATTATTCTATTCTAATATTGTTTGTCTTCCTAAAACTCCAGTGTGAATGTGTTTTAGACTGAGACAGTATATCACTAATAAAAAGAGGGTTGAGTCCCCTTTAAAGTTCAGATACAAGCCAATTCACTGATTTTTTTTCGGACTTAAGTTTTCTTAGTTAAGAAGTTAAGGTTGAAGCTCTTAATTTTGAACTCTCAGAATGCATTAGATTAGAATAATTTAACTTTAAAATGTACTAAATTTTCGTTTTTTTTCCCCCCAATTCTTCATTTGTCTGTTTTTTAAAATATCGCAATAAATATTGTATCGTGGACTTCATATTGCAACATTATCATACCGTGAGATTTTGATATCGTTATATCCCTATGACATATGAAATATCAGTAAGAAAAAAAAATCTAAAAATCTGTTTTTGTTGAGTGCCATATTTGATGCATCAGGCTTTTAAGGCTCATATAGTCTGATACAGTGAGAATATAGAGGAAAAAACACAATCTTATTCAAAGATTTAAAATGAGCAAAAATATGGATTTGCTGCAGATGCTGATATTTATATGTGACCCTGGAGCACAAAACCAGTCATAAGGGTCAATTTTTTGAAATTGAGATTTATACATCAGAATAAATAAGCTTTCCATTGATGTATATAACAATATTTGGCTGAGATACAACTATTTGAAAATCTGGAATCTGAGGGTGCAAAAAAATCTAAATATTGAGAAAATCACCTTTAAAGTTGTCCAAATGAAGTTCTTACCAATGCATATTACTAATCAAAAATTAAGTTTTGATATATTTACGGTAGGAAATTTACAAAATATCTTCATGGAACATGATCTTTACTTAATATCCTAATGATTTTTGGCATAAAAGAAAAATGGATAATTTTGACCCATACAGTGTATTGTTGGCTATTGCTACAGATATACCTGTGCTACTTATGACTGCTTTTGTGCTCCAGGGTCACGTGATGAAATTCTGCTGCTTGTAATGTAAATCAATGAGATCTTTATAACAGTAGAGCAGATATTAATACTAATCCGTGTCTTACCAGCCATCAGGAGACATATGATGCACATTGAGAAAGCAACCACCATGATGATCGGCAGCTGAAAAGGGAAAAAATTTATAACTAGTTATGACATTAAAAAACATAACATTAAAAATATGCACAAATGAATTGTTCATATTAAGATCAATAAACATTCATTTAGAAAATAGATGATATTTCATCTACATTTCATGTCAGCTTTAACAGATGTAGTAGTATAAATCTAATGGCCAAAAAATCATGCTAAAATCCTTGCAAAACTCATGAGGTCACAGTAAAATTAATGCAATCAAATCATGTATATTCAATATATCAATAAATGTTCTGCTCTTAAATTCTAAATTTATTAATAACTTGAAATCATGTTATATGTGGACGGAAGCAAACGTAAGATCCTCCCTTTTTTCTTTTTAATAACCATAATAAGGGCCATGCATTACAGTGATTTTACCATGGTAAGTGATGTAAGTTGTAATACAAATCAGAAAAATAACAGTAAATCCTCTAAGTGGCTTATTACTTTTAAAAAGCGGCAATATGATAAAAGTCGTCTAAGACAAGAGTGTCGGTGTGTTCAGGGACACAACAACATTAATCTGCAAAGAAAACATGTTTATCTGGGTTCACAGCTCAATCTGGTTCTTACTGTGAGGAACTTCCAGTCTTTGGGCTCATGTAGAGGAGTGTTCATTTCCGCCTCTTCCACAGCATAATTACCCAGAAACAGGTCAATGGAGTCCTGCATAAAGACATGAGCCTCCATAATCAGATCCTGCACTCTTCACCCACAGCAAACAAATCAAACACAAAACACGTCTTCCTGCTACATTAGCAATTTTAGTCCCTAGAGAAGGCTTTCCAAACTGGGGTTTGTGAGTAAAATAACAGATCAAAATCAAACAATTAATTAAATCATAAAAAAGGACAATTAAAATAAATAAAACATGTAATTACAAATAAAAATATTTCATAATTAAAAAACATGAAAAATTAATTATATCATAAAAATAATGTTTAAATGACTTTAAAATAAAAAATATTTAAAAACGTAAATTTGTAAAACACAATCATAAAAATGGAAAATCTAAATAAATATTTTTATAAATGAAAATAAAAAAAATCAATTACATCATAAAAAAGTAATATTTAAACGACTTTACAATAAAAAATATTTTAAAATATAAAACGTAAAACTCTTACTCAAGAAAATAAATATATATATATAAATTAAAAATATTTTAAAATATAAAAAATATGCAAAACACTTACTGAAGAAAACAAATATATATAATAAATGTATATTATGTTGTGTATATATATATATATATATATATATATATATATATATATATATATATATATATATATATATATATTTGTGTGTGTGTGATAAAATATAAAAATATATATTATTTGTTGTATATCTTCATGTTATGTGACCATCAACCATCAGAGAACCATGAACATGGAAATGTGTTGTTAAATCATAGAAATATTAACAGAAAATCTTGAAGTTCAAACTGTAAGTAAATATTTCAGGTCAAAGGGGTTGAGCTGACAAATCAATTTGGGAATCTCTAGTCCAGATACCGAAGATGATTCACATAACAATGATTATTAGACACTGATTAATAAAATTAATAATTAAAAAAAAACAGGGTTATTATAGTTTACTATAATATAGTTATAGAATACATATATACATTATACATAAGGCAAGATTTCTCATTTTTGTTTAGTTTAACTTTAAGCACTAAAATAAACAAACAAATATATACAAAATAAAATGAAAACTATACAGAGAGATACATATACATATATATATATATATATATATATACACACACACACACACACACACACATATATATATATAAAATAGATAAAAACAAAATTACTAAAACTTTAACTAAAAGTGAAAACAGAAAATATAAAAATAAAATCTAATTTGAAATATTAACAAAAAATATAATAGTATATCAGTGATATATTTAAAATCAATAACACTGCTCAAAATCACTCTACTGAATCCATCAGCTATAAATCTTTAAAGTTTGTTAAAATACTGTTGAATCTAAGAGAGGTTTGTGTGTCAGTAACACTGTTTGTGTCACCTGTCTGAAACCGTCTGAGAAGTTGTTCTTGTAGTATCTGATCATGGAGTTCCAGCCGTCCATCAGCAAACCCCACTGCGTTCTCTTCCCTGTCCTGAACACACAGAGAACCAATCATCTTTCACAACCCAACCCAACACTCCTCTCAAACCAGAGGTGCAAACAGGTAAGGGAGGAAAAAAGGTGAGAACATTGCGTGGATCAGGGGCATATGCTCCACACAAGATATTTGCTTTACATGCTCATTTGTAGTTACTTTAAAGTATTTTTAAATTATTTTTATTACCTTATATGTCCAAAAATGTAATTTTTCACACACACAAAAACATTTTTTAACATCTTGTTGCAACATTTTATAAAAATACTCAATATATTTGGTCAAAATCACGTTATAAACGATGAAGTGCTATGCAGGTAGGGGTGTGCGATATTGAAAAAAAATTATACCTCGATATTTTTTGGGATTTTTTCGATAACGATAATTAGACGATATTTTGCAGAGAGTGTTATTGTGCTGATATCTGACTACCGTGGACAGCTGCAGTTTTTGATATTCTTCATATTCTGTGTGGTCAGTTCACATCAGTGATAGAAATTAATCTTTTCATATAAGTTTAAATGGATTTTTACCTTTTATGGGCAATTTTACCTTTAATAAAGCCATTTTTTTCTAAAAGTGTGCATCTTTTGAGCCAAATTGTTACATTTAATCAGTCAATTAGAATAATAAGACATTTAGGCTGTTACCAAACAAATGAAACCAGTATCAACAAAATGAATCTTTGCAGACGTTGCATCTGAAGTGGCATTTAGATGTGTTTACACACTGTTTAATGCAGCTCAGAGGGACATGGAGTGCTTTAACCAGTTACAAATGCATGTTTTGATATTTTAAACATAAAACATTGAATACTGATATCTGAAATTATTTTAAAAATTAAAAGATACTTTAAATGTGAAATTAAAACCGCCAGCAGGTGGCAGCAAGTCACTGTTCACAAGTGAGTCATTGCGACTGAACCGAATCATTTAAACGGTTGATTCATTCAAGAACAAAACACCTTCATGTTGCTCAGAGATGCAAAACAGCGCTGTAGCTGTTTGGAATTATTTTTTGTTGGCAAAATGGAACAAAAACAGGCAATATGGTGTCTAAAATGTAAGTCTCTTAATATTAATTTATTGTTTTTTGAACTGTTGTATAAAATCAGTATCACATTTGTAATCTTGCTGACTTTTGAAGAAAAAGCGGCATTCTTCGTGTGATTTTAACTATATGAAATTATATATACACATTTTCTGCCCCCATATCTTGACTTTTGTGATCTTTCTTAATGCATTTTAATTACAGACTGAATCATGCAGTGAAAGAACACACTCTAAATGCGCACGCGCACTGTTTAACCCACTAGACTTCATCACGTAATGTATGCATGCACTCCGTAGGTGTTTTGTTTGGTTTTTGCAAAATACTCGATAATGTCAAATTGCACATCGTTAAAACAACAATTACGATATTATCGCAGACGATATATATCGCACACCCCTATATGCAGGCTATTTAAGACAATATTGGCTGATTAGACCTAAAATGCAAACTGTTTGCCCTCTCTCTCTTCACTGTTCCCACATCTCAGACCTCAAATACATCAAATATTACCCTTTTTAGACAGTTTTTGAAGTAAAGAGTAAAAAAATACTATAGAAAACTTATTGAAATAACCATGGGCCAGCTGCATTAACTTAGCCACCATGTTAAGACTGTGTCTTAAGAACTAGTTTGACCAACTAGCAGTTGCTAAGGGGAAATCAGTCTTACTTTTCCAATAAAAATAAGACCAATCTACCTTTTCATAATTGTAAGTACCCTTGAAAGACACCCGCCTTTCTCACTGGATCTAAGCAAATCTCATAGGTGACCTATTTTGATCTCAAACAAGTGAGTTGTCACTGAAAGGTGAGGAGTTTGCATCTATGTCAAACACAAGCGGAGCAGAAGACGCTCTGTTTACCGTGTGAAATCGGTCTTCAGGGCTCCGGTCCCGGCGTACTGTTTGGCACAGGCGTTGGCGTTATCCGCCCATGCTGAGGGAATAACGGGTACGAATGAGAAAGTCTCACATAGACAGACTACTGACTATCAGTGTTAGTGTTTGCTTACCGTTCTTGTATATTTTTTCAAAATCCGCCTGTTCTTCAATCCGCTGCCCCACATGAAGAACTCCTATCCTCTACAGATAAACAAGACATCAGATATGAGTCAATTTCGGAATGAATCAGCTGTTTGAACAGATCGAGTGAGTCAGTGATTCAGTGATTGAATCATCTTTCGGAATGAATCAGCAGTTTGAACGGATCAAGTGAGTCAATGATTCAGTGACTGAATCATCTTTCGGAATAAATCAGCTGTTTGAACAGATCGAGTGAGTCACGGAATGAATCAGCAGTTTGAGCGGATCGAGAGAGTCAATGATTAAGTGACTGAATCGTCTTTCAGAATGAACCCAAAGTTTGAAACGGATCGAGTGAGTCACAGAATGAATCAGCAGTTTGAGCGGATCGAGTGAGTCAATGATTCAGTGACTGAATCATCTTTCGGAATAAATCAGCTGTTTGAACAGATCGAGTGAGTCACGGAATGAACAAGCAGTATGAACGGATCGAGAGAGTCAATGATTCAGTGACTGAATTGTCTTTCAGAATGAACCCAAAGTTTGAAACGGATCGAGTGAGTCAATGATTCAGTGACTGAATCATCAGTCGGAATGAATCAGCAGTTTGAACAGATCGAGTGAGTCAATGATTCAGTGACTCATCACCAATGAAATCAATCTTCAGATGGAGTGAGTCAATGATTCAGTGACTGAATCATCATTTGGAATGAATCAGCTGTTTGAACAGATCGAGTGAGTCAATGATTCAGTGACTGAATCATCATTCGGAATGAATCAGCTGTTTGAACAGATCGAGTGAGTCAATGATTCAGTGACTGAATCATCTTTCGGAATGAATCAACTGTTTCAACAGATTGAGTGAGTCAATGATTCAGTGATTCATCATCAATGAAATCAATCATCAGTCAATAAAAACTTCACATTTCAGTTCTGGTGTATAATGGTTTAACTGACAAATCACTTTGCTCAAAATTATATTATTACATCAGAATTATTGCACTCACATATTAGCACAGACATGGTTTATTTGACCTCATTTAGTTTCCTAAGTTACTAAATTATTGGAAATATAAACACTCTCTACATTATGAGAACTGGCAAAAACCAAAAGTGAAAACAGTGGGATTCCTAATATTAATTCCAATAATCATCAGTGATTTTTCTGTAATGTGGAGAGAGCGTGCAAATGGTTGCCAGGTTGTGAAGATAAATTAAACACAGGACATAAAATGTGTGCTGTTAAGAGAGAAGCTCTGATTGGAGGATTTAAACTCTTGAGATCTGGCAACCCTAGCATGAAAATTCACGGAGGTCTAGCATTTTTTTGCTTTTTTTTGTTGTTGTTGAAGAAATTTTGGATATAGAGATTTTTCATTTTTTAAATTTAAACTACATTTTAGTCTCGTCTTTTTTCTTCAACAATCTTGCATATCTCGTCTTAATCATGCATAAAAAGTATGTCAAAAAATTTTTTTGTCATAGTTTAAAAAAAATAAACTAAAGTAACACTACACTACACCGGATATTGCAATAATACTGCTGATATTCAAAGTATGGCCCAGCCCTGCATGTACATGTATTTTGGCCCAGTGATGATCCCAATAAAGATAATAAATCCCATCATCATCGCACCTCTAACTGTGACTGCAGCGAGCGGCGCGCCAGCAGACTCTGGATGACGTTGGTTCGGTCCAGACAGTCCATGCAGTTGCTTCTAAACGTCCCGTCCTGCTGTAACTGGACCGTCCCGTCTGAATCCACCAGGAAGTAGCTGTTGAAAAACATTAAACAATAAGAGCATGCAAAAACCTCAATGTTTAGAATGCAATATAAAGCACTACGAACCCCAACTAGTGTAAATTTTGGCAGCCATTTTTAATTTAGTCTTAGTCCTGTCTCAAATGTACATTTTAGTTATGATCATATTTAGTCAACCTTGTTTTTGTTTATTCAAGTTTTAGTCGACGAAATGTCTGAGCATTTTGGTCTAGTTTCAGTCAATGAAATCTTAGTCACATTTTCGTCATGATGTATAATGGTTAAACTGATAAAAAATGATTTTTGCTCAAATTATAATCGTAATGATTGTTGTCATTTGAGAATTTTACTTTTGCATTTCAGGTATTGCACTTTCATTAGTAAGCACAAATCAACACAATGTTGACTCGTACATGTGTTTTTTTATTTTTATTTTATTTTTTTTACCTAATCTAACATACTGATTATTTATTATATTATATATTATATTATTTTATATAGGCTATTTATTATATAAATTAATATTAAAGACTGTCTAAATCATGAAAACTGATATTCACATCGAAAACAGCTATTTTAAATTATAACAAAATTTCACAATTTTACTGTTTTTTCTGTATTTCTTGATTAAATAAATGTAGCCTTGGTGAGCAAAAAAATCGCAATAATTCAAACTTTTGGCCACCAGTATATATTTGAATGCATTAATAGATTTAGATATGAAAATGAGCATTGTTTGATTGACTTTTAAACACTAGTATCTCAAATGTGTTGATATCTGTATTCCGATATGAAATAAGAAATTTTGTATTAAGAATATTTGTAAAACTGGTAAAACAAATGAAAAATATTATAACAGTCAAATTCATAATAATAATAATTCCAATCTTTCCAAATTGCAATAGTCTATCTTTTTCTATTAAAACAACAGAGGTTGAGTAAGTGCATTTATTCAGAAACCACAAATCGCAAACAATATAGTCAAGATCTCATGGCAGCTGAGTGGCACTTTCATTTAGATCGCTAAACTCCAGCTTATTTGTTTTCAGATCATCGGCGAAGGGGCTTCCACAATAAACAGCGAGCGAGTAATTGCATAAAATAAGATTTCATAAAATAAGCAAAACACCGGGCAGATAATGTATCCTTGTAACAGAGAAGCTCTGATTCGGGGATTTGAACTCTTGATATCTGGCAACCGCACTCATGAAAGCTCGTGTAGTAGAGGAGTGTACAGTAGTTCACAATAATATTTTGTCTCCCTTTTTTTGACGAAAATAAAAAGAGATTTTGGTAAAGTTTTTAGTTTTTGAACACATTTTAGTCTCCTCTTTTATCGAAATTGCATGTTGATGAAGTCATAGAAGGGCTGGACGATTAATCGAAAAGAAATCGAAACTGAAATTCAGAAGCTCTAACCGATGTATTTTTCCCATGTTGGTTATTTCGGTTTTTTAATTCTATTAATACTTTCCCTTTAAAAACATACTACCGCGTCGGCGCTATACAGACGTGTATGACCGTTGCGCTCGCGTGTTTTGCAGTGTCTCACACATGAGTGACGTGTTAAAAGAATTTAAACTTTTACACGCAGCGTCGCTCAATGTCAGTTCCAAAACAGTGGACCAATCAGAAGACCCCGGAGGCGGGGCAAGCGTTGCGAGCTTTTGTTTACAGTAGCAGGTTGACACACAACGGAGTAGGCATTCTGCACTGCGCTTTTTTTAAAACCATTCCTGAGCGCTGTGTCTCACGGTTTTAGACACAAAGATGTGTTCTGTGTGAACGGCCAGTAAGAACCTAGAGTAAATATAGCCTACATATAGAGTGACAGGACAAGAGCAATGAGATGGTGCCATGCTCTTTCTCTTAATCAGCAGTGTTCTATTTACATTCATTATTTAAAATTTTGTTTACAGGAGATGCAAGTTATTTTCTACTTTTCACATTGCATTATTTAAAATAATAGCCTATTAATTTAGAAGAGATACAAGTTATTTTCTAATTTTCGCATGACAATATTTAAAATGTATTTAGTTTGCAAGAGATGCTGGTTATTTTCTACTTTTGACATGGCAATATTCATTTGTTTTGTTTGCATAAAAAATGAAAGTTGCTTTCTGTTTTTTTTTTTTTTTTTTTAGGAAACTTGCTTTTTACAAAACTGAAATGTGACTTTTTTTCATAAGACGTCTTCATTTCAAGCAAGCTTTGATTTCAGTTGTTCGTAATATTCAACAAATGACCATAAACAGTTTGTTTCCTTTAATCATTTTAACATCACAAAGATAAGAAATACACTCTTTCATTAGAAAAAAAGAAATTCCCACATTTAATAGAGGAGTATTTTTACACTACAACCCTTTAATGAACTATGAGGGCAAAAAATAAATAAAATAATCGTTAAATAATTGTAATCGAGGTAAAGTGTTCAATTAATCGAGGTTTTGATTTTAGGTCAAATCGCCCAGCCCTAAGTCATAGTTATTGTTTATTGACCTTATTGTCATCTCTTCATCGTCTCGTTTTAGTTATGGGAAAAAAGCTCATCAGCAAACATTTTTCATCACAGTTTTCGTTAACGAAATTAACACTAACCCGAACTCATTCTGCATTTTGGCCACCATGTCCACCAGGATCTGCAGGCGATGCCACCTCATACGGCTGCACTCCTTGTGGAAGTCAAACGCAACGTACCTGCAGATGAACACAGATGTGAGTTTGGCTCTTGTGCTTCAGCATTAGTGTTTGATGAGATTTCCCCATCAGCTCACTCACTTGATCATGCCGTTGCCCAGACTGTCCACCATCTTCGCGAAGGCCTGTTCCAGCGGCTTTTCTGAGCCCTTTTGATTCACCAGGTTCAGAATCACTTGTTTGCCGTATGTGATGATCTGAGAGTCGAAATGCCTCTGAAAACCATCCAGCTGTGAGAGGAGAGACACAAATAAACACACAGAATAATGTCAGACTAACTAATATAAGTGCTATCTCACCAATTTTACAAATATTCTTGATACAAAATTTCTTATTTCATAACAGAATACAGATATCAACAAATTTGAGATACTAGTGTTTAAAAGTCAATCAAACAATGCTCATTTTCATATCTAAATCTGTTAATGCATTCAAATGCATACACTGCATACACATTTTTTGCTCACCAAGGCTGCATTTATTTGATCAGAAATGCAGAAAAAAAAACAGTAAAATTGTGAAATTTTATTATAATTTAAAACAGCTGTTTTCTATGTGAATATATGTTAAACTGTAATTAATTTCTGTGATGTGCAGCTGAATTTTCAGCATCATTACTCCAGTCTTCAGTGTCACATGATCTTCAGAAATCACTCTAATATGCTGATTTGCTGCTCAAGAAACATTTCTGATTATTATCAATGATGAAAACAGTTTACGTACTGGAGTAATGTTGCTGAAAATTCAGCTTTGCATCACAGGAATAATTACATTTTAAAATATATTCATATAGAAAACAGTTATTGTAAATTGCAACAATATTTCACAATATTACTGTTTTCCTGTATTTTTTAATCAAATTAATGCAGCCTTTGTGAACAGAAGAGACTTCTATCAAAAATTATTTTAAAAAACCCAATCATTTCAAACTTTTAGCAAGTGGCTAGTCATTCCAAGATCTTAATGACATTTATTTATTTATTTTTCAACATTTTTGTCTCTTTTATTACAATTTCTTTGAAGTACTGAAGCAGATTTATTCCATTTGAAAAAACAAATTAACATTGGTCTGCCAAATCAAATATTTTTCAGTCAAATCAAAACTTTAGTTGAAAACAACATAAAATATTTTCAGTACTTTACAACATGGTTTCATTTGTTAACATTATTTAACTACATTAGATGAACTAACAATAAATAATACTTCAAGAGCATAATTTTTTTTGTTAATATTATTTTCAACATTTGCTAATGCATTTTTAAAATTAAACGTTCTCCCCTTACGTTAGTTAATGCATTGAGAACTAACGTGAAATAACAACGAACAACTGTATTTATAACTAACATAAAGATTAATAATGCTGTAAATTGCTCACTGTTAGCAAATGCGTTAACAAATGAGACCAGATGTTTAAAACCACATCACACAATCATGAACATCCTTATTTATCACTTACTTCTAAACAAAACAAAGAAATAAATGTTAAGAAAGTGAATCTCACATGATTGATGCTTTTGCTGATCTGTGGTTTTGGTTTGTACTTCAGGTTTGGTCTCTGAGACCAGTAGAACGGGATGGAGCCTCGAGTCTGTGGAAGAGGTAATTCATTCATTAATAACATATCTTATTAGAAATGTTGGGATTAATGCTCCTCAAATGACATGGAAACTACCAATTCACATTCAGAATGGACGAATGCAAACAAAACAATAACATTCCAGTAAGTTTCCTCTGGCGAATCTGGGAAAAGGCAGCTTTATGGTCTGAATCTGAATGCCCTTTGACTGCATATCTATTTATGGATTCAGATCAAAAATTAGCGTTTATTTATGTTATCTGTGGTTTATGACCCATCAAACCTCTGCGACATTAATCTCTGCTGCCCAAAGATGTTATTTGTGTTCGTACTCCTGAGAACCGACCCGACTTTTGCTTGATATTTCAAAATAAAAGCTCACAACATCTTCCTCTTAGACCATCTACTCAAGAAACTAACATCATTCCAGTTGGTAACCATAAGCCTGTTGTGTGGCTTTGTATGGTGTAGCACCTACAGCTCTGAAGATCAATCTAAAAATGGACATTTAATTTTACAGAAACAATGTTTTTGATCAAAACTGTCTCCTATTATTTAAAAATGCACAACTGAAATAAAACTGAAATCATAATATGGTTTAGTGTAATAATCGAATTGCAAAAAATGTGATTTAATTAAATGAATATATGCATGGCATGTTTCATTTATATGTGAGCAGCTCTTTATCCACCGGTGTTTACATTATTTCATCTCCGTTTGAAAATAAAAATTACTGTTGGTCTACAATAATATTTCCTTATTTGTTTTTATTTAGTAATTTTTCAGTTCTTAGTTGTAGTAATAATAGTAATAGTAATATTATTATTATTATTACTATTATTATTATTAGTAGTAGTAATAATAATAATAATAATAATAATTATTTATTTTACAGCCGTATTGATATATAATTACAAATTGTGAGGCCCTATAAACAAGCAAAGCAAACCTGGATTTTTTTTTATTCAAACGGCATTTTAATCACAATTTAATTTCACAATCACAAAAATCACGATTAGTTTTTTTCCCCAAATCGTTCAGGGTGCCGACCATTTTTTTTTTCTGTTACTGGATAGAAATGGTAAAGCCACACTATCCCATTTTTATACGATAGTATAATATTTTTTTACATTTTTTTTAACATTTGTTTTATCAATCTGGCTGATTTGGTTTTAAAGACCTGGCAACCCTGATCTGAGCAGTTTTCATTATGTTAGACTCGACTCACAACCCATAAGTTAACAAATTGACATTTGTCAAGCCCCAAATCAAATCACTCAATGTAAATTGCATTAGTGAATCAAAACAAACCATCTACTAAAGAATAAATATGGAATATGAAATATATTTTTCTGCATGTGGTGATATTTATGTGGAATATTCTTCACATTAAGCCACCAAAACAAAAATAATAGGAACAAAGATCATGATTTTCATATTTTTGTGGTTTCTTTGTCTAACCCAGCAATCCTGCATTGACAAAAACTGGATGATTTACTGGTTGAAACTTCAGAGACTGGAAAGTTTCAAACTGGCAGAAATGTGAAAAATGTAATTCCTGAAGCAATGTTTTTTTTTTTTTATGCAAAATACATACATCTCTGAGGCCTGTTTAATAAGAAAAAAAAAAACATCTACATTAAAACCTCAAAACCATGTTAAATCCACAAAAGTGTGACTTTTACAAGTGTGGTGAAGTTTGCTTGATTTATTTAACAAGCTAACCTATAAAAGGGTGAATCTCACAAAACCCATCAAGAACACGACACCCTAAAATATTCAAATATGTGACCCTGGACCATAAAACCAGTCTTAAGTCGCTGGGGTATATTTGTAGCAATAGCCAAAAATACATTGTATGGGTCAAAATTATTGATTTTTCTTTCATGCCAAAAATCATTAGAATATTAAGTAACGATCATGTTCCATGAAGAAACTTAATTTTTGATGAGTAATATGCATTGCTAAGAACTTCATTCAGACAACTTTAAAAGTGATTTTCTCAATATTTTGATTTTTTTTGTACTCTCAGATTCCAGATTTTCAAATAGTTGTATCTCAGCCAAATATTGTCCTATCCTAATTTATGCCCATCCTGATTTATTCAGCTTTCAGATGATGTATAAATCTCAATTTCGAAAAATTGACCCTTATGATTGGTTTTGTGGTCCAGGGTCACATATGAGGAACAAAATCATGATTTCATTCCTTGACCAACATATTGCCCCTTTTTTGACAAAAACTGGTTGATTTAGTAATGTAAACATCAGAAAGCTGACTGGAAGTTTCTCGTATTGGTAAAACAAAGTAATCCCTCAACTAACGGCTCAGCATAAGAGCAGAAAAACTGATATTTGGAGACTTTACCATTTCAGAGGCTTACCTGAACAAATGAGGCTTTTGCTCCATTATACTGAACAATCTGTTCCGTCTCAACAAAGTTGGCCGCATGACCTTCAGAGTCAATACCTGGAAGAGAAAGAGAGCGTTTAGCAGCGTATGGAGAAAAGACCGGCACCGTCTCAAACCGTACGAGCTTCACCTCTGACGTAGTAGCGGACGCCAGCGCGGAAACAGCTCCTCCTAGAAATGATGTTCCAGTCGAAGATTTTGCCGTTGATGCAGCACGACTTCATGGTGATGACTGAGAGCAGAGATTAAGGACTGTGACGTGTGGAAGAGGAAGTCAATGCATGTATGACAACTAGGGCTGTTAATTACATGATGTGCCGATTAATTAATCTAATTAATCGCAAATTACATTTGGCTGTGAAAATACCACCAAAAGATTATTTAAAGCTATTTTTGTGTTAAATGAGAAAGTATCAAGTAGACATGACAAATAGTCGCTTTAGAAATAAATATTTTATTTGATTCAACATAAAATTTATTACACATAAACGTTTAGGCTACAACATAAACTATGGAACATAAAAGAAGATAATTTGAGAAAGATCTGTTTTTTTTTTTTTTTGTTCATGCAGTGGAAGTCAATGGCAACCAAAACAGCTTTATTACCAACAGTCTTCAAAATACCTTCTTTTATGTTCCACAAAAGAAAGTAAGTCATTTTGGTTTGAGTAAATGATGACAGATTAAATTTTTTTGGGTGAACTATCCCTTTAAAAAATGTTTCCACTTTTTTCCCCTAATGAAATAATGCTCTAAATGAGAAACTAAAACTGCCAGCAGGTGGCGGTAAATGTCTTTATGAGTCTTTAATTAGATTTGTTCAAACGGCTGATTCATTCAGGAATTCAGTAAACGACTCTGTTTATGAATGGGGCTTTTGAATCATTGATTCACAGGATTCGTTCAAAACGCTGATTCATTCGGAAACTAAACACCGCTGTGATGCTCACAGAAGCACAACAATTCTGCTGTGGCTTTAAAGGTAATATTTTTTTTTTGGCAAACCTGAGCAAAAACAGACAACATTGTGTTTAAAATATAACAATGTTAACTTCTTATTTACTGAACTGTTGTATAAAATCACATTTGCAGTCGTTATATTCGGGACAAACAGCACTTGTGTGATATCGCTTATCATATGATATAAATATGAGACAAAAAGTGGGAGCATTTTTGCACCAGTATCTTGAATTTTAGGGCATAACCACATTTATTCATCATATTTGTCAACAGGCAACTGTATGAAATGTAAGATGATGTACAGGTCTGGGGGCGGGGCCAGTGCATTAATTGCGCTAAAATATTTTAATCGCGTTATTTTTTCATAACTAATTAAGTTAATGCGTTAAACTGACAGCCCTAATGAAAACATTACATGTACAGTATACGTACACAAAACTGTAAAAGGGACAGTTCACCTAAAAATGACAATTCTGTCATCATTTATGACATCATTTACCCTGTATGAGTTATTTTTCCTGTTGCTGGTAGCCATTGACTTTCATTGTATTTTTTCCATACTATGTAAGTCAATAGCTACCGTCAGCTGTCTGGTTACTAACATTCTTCAAAATATCATCTTTTGTGTTTAACAGAAGAAAGAAACTCATACAGGTTTGGAACGACATGAGGGTGAGTAAATAGTGATAGTATTTTCATTTTGGGGTGAACTGTTGCTTTAAGGCTCAAAATATACTGTAAATTAGAGCTGCACGATTCTAAAATAAATTGAGAATCACGATTTTTTGTCTCAAATACAGATCACGATTCTCCCACGATTCTGAACTAAACGAAATAATGTGTAATTTACACAGGCTGTGACAAAATATTAAATGCTGCAGTCTATTTAAAAGGGTTTAATTAATTTGCATGAATTATTAAAAATTTAAATATATAATATATTGATTATATATATATTTAATAAGACAATTTTTAATATTAAAATGATGAAAAATAGGTTTGAATGAATGATTCAATAACTCACTCATAAATACTTCACTTGTTTCATTACTGGATGAATCAGCGTTTTTGAACGAATTTCTTGAATGAATGATTCAATGACAAATACATTTTTAAGTCACTTGTCGCCACCTAGTGGAGAAACGATGCAATCGACACAAACGTTATTTAAGGTGCCAGCTACTTTCAAAAGGCAATTTGCTCTATTTTGATCGCTACCATAGACATCAATGTTTATATCCGGACTATAAACTTTCATCCCAGTATTTCTGTGATAATATGAGTGACTGTAAGACAGAAATAATACTGTGTGGTTGAAAAGACTGCTGTTTCTTACCTAAACATGATAACTGCTCTCTTTGCGTCAATTTCCAGTATGACTTTTTCAAAGATTTAATAAACACGGGCCAATCGTTGTCATTTAGAAATGAGATCGCATGGGTGTTTGAGTCGAGATCGCGATCTTTTAGTGATTAATCGTGCAGCTCTACTGTAAATGTGAACACAGAAACTGTATTTCACACATCATTGTGGTCTGATCTCTGAAAACGCTCGTCTGGTTAAAGGATACAGCCGTGAATAACAGGGTAGACGAATTTGTGCAGCTGTAAGAGAAAACACAACATCAGAACCCAGAACACAATCATGAACTCATTCCTTCTTTAGATTTCTCTACATAAAATCAGGCCTAGAAACTTGGTATTTCTTGCAGATTTCTACACGTTGTCCTAAAAATGGGTTAGCCTTGAAATAGCAGCTAAAACAATCTTGCGTTTACCTCAGGCTGTGCCATGAATTCTCTGAGCAGATGACCGTTCCACACGAATCTCTGATCCGCCTGCATAAAACCATCATATCAAGTTATAATAATTTCATACCTAATGAAAATACCCAATTCTAAAGGGGTCAAAAATAAAAACATTAAATTTCATGATTTTTTTCCCTTCTACAGTCTTTCTTTTAATGTTTGAATCAGTCAATGCGGTAGGGATTGTTGATTTTACTGGATTTTTCATTCATGTTCATTTATTTATTTATTCAGTGATTCTGCAGGTTCTATGGATGTACTGTAAATGTAATACTTTTTAAAGGACAAAGTAAAGAAGTTTTATGGAAAAAACTGAAATGGTTTTTAGCTGTAAATGTATTAGCAAAACTTCAGAGTTTGAAAATACTTTCAAATGATCTCCTTTAATTTTTTAATTAATTTTACAAAAATAAAAATAAAAAGCTTATGGCCTGAATACCTCTGCTCACAACCACTAAAATATGAAAATATTTGGCAAAAATGTGACTTTTTTTAATCAGTGTTTTTGTCTTGTTTCAAATGTGTAAAGATTCTTAAATCAAGATGCATTTAGTTGAGAAGCAAATTACAAATTCTAATTTATAATATAATTTTTAATGAGAAATTGATCACAATGAAGTGAGCTCATGATTAAAACAAGAACAAATATCTGTCAGTGGGTTCAGAAAAAATCCCTTCATTCAACAGGTAAACAAGCTTATACTGACAGAGACGTGTTCTTGTTTTAGGCGTAAACTCAATTATGTTTAATTTATCAGAAAACAAAACTTGATATGTTCAATTTGCATCTTCAGTAAATGTATCTTAATTTGTGACCCTGGAGCACAAAAGCAGTCATAAGTAGCACAGGTATATTTGTAGCAATAGCCAACAAAACATTGTATGGGTCAAAATTATCCATTTTTTCTTTTACGCCAAAAATCATTAGGATATTAAGTAAAGATCATGTGCCATGAATATATTTTGCAAATTTCCTACCGTAAATATATCAAAACTTCATTTTTGATTAGTAATATGCATTGCTAAGAACTTCATTTGGACAACTTTAAAGGTGATTTTCTCAGTATTTTGATTTTTTCCAGATTCCAGATTTTCAAATAGTTGTATCTCAGCCAAATATTGTCCAATCCTAACAAACCATACATCAATGGAAAGATTATTTATTCAGCTTTCAAATGACCCTTATGACTGGTTTTGTGGTCCAGGGTCACATTTAAGGATATTTGTATTGCAAAACAAGACAAAAATACAGAGGATTCAAATTCATTTTTGCAGTGCATGCAACATTTAATGCCATGGCTTTAAGACTTTCTGCTCTGATTTAAGACCTTTTCAGACCTTAAGTTGTGTTTAAAGATATTTTTAAGACCTGTTTTTTCTCTTTTGTTTTGTTTATTTAAAAAAATGTTCAAAAAGAGTTTAAACAAACTTAATCACATGAGCTCTTTAAGCAGTGAGCATTATAGGATTATGGTATGTTTTATGACAGATATGTGAAAGCGTGTCTTTCTCTCACGCGCTCCAGCAGAGTCATCTCCTGAAACTCGGGGCTGGTGTTGGCCAGCCGCTGTAACGTGTGCGTCAGGTCGTAGTCTGTGGCGAAGAAGAAACCATCTGTATTCAGGACGCTGTTGATCATGGACAGGAAGGCCTTGTTGTCCTGCATCTGGAAGATCCATACAGACATCATTAGTTTCTATACGACAAAGTTAGGCTGCATTCAGTTACATTTGGATATAGCAGACCAACTTACTCAGGGCTCCAGACTGCGACTAAAAAAATATTAATTTGCGAGTGAAGTTTTTGCTGAGGTCGCCACTGGCGACTGTACATATATATTTATGTTATGATTTAAAAAATTGCATGTAATGCCTTTTTTCCTGATTGTTTTGGGATTACATCTTTTGTTATGTTCACATATTAAACTACGTGAGTTATTTTCATGTATTAAACTGCAAGAGAAAGTGCAGAAAAGCAGTCTGTTTCATGCACGACTTGAACAAACTTCAACAGGTAAAGCTGTCAGCTGTGTAGATATTGGCAATATTGTTAACAATTCTCGTTTATAATCATTACTAATATGGCTTCTTCTTACCAAAATCTTAGTCTATATGCTGTGTTCTGTTAATGCGTGAACTTCATATTAGCCTGTTTGCAGCACACTTGCCGTCCAGTAATCGCAAAAAGCTGTGTGCTTTGTTACTTTTCAATAAGCAAAGTATCAGCTTTAAAATTATGCCAAATTCATAAGGAAATTCAAACAATAAATACGGTTTTGGCGCTCTTTAATGCAGCAGGCTTGATCGCTTTAGCGCCTCAGTTCAAGCGACACATGAACCCATTATATCTTTCTCTTTACTACTATATAATGTACATAATGAACATGAATCAACATCAAAAGTTAGGCTATTTTATAAGAGAGCCTACAGTACAACTTACTGAAATGTCTCATGTAAAACATAACAACAAATAATTATTTTTTGCTAATATTTTTTCTGAAGAAAGATAAACATGTATAGTGATGAAACCCAAAATATTAGATGTCATGGATGAATATTGACTGAGTAATCCACTGTTTTGTAGAGGGGGGTCAAAATGGCAACTTTCATCTGAGATTTAGAGCCAAATTACAGGGGGGTAAAAATGACTTCAGAAAGATGGCAGCATCACAATGTTATTTTTACACAGAGATTGGTAGGTCTGTTAGTAAAATCTGTTGACTTTATAAATCTTTGTTGCATTATGTGCCAGTGGTGACCATTCAAAAATGGGGAAACATCACTTTTCAAGTTTTTCCCTAAAGTTTGCATGCCTGTAACTCAAGAAGTATTAAAGATATCTTAATGCCCTTTTAGATATTGGGTCTAAACAAACTTCTTTTTTGGCATCTTTAATATTTTTAAGGCTCTAAAAATGCTCCGAAATGTATGGACCGGTATGCCAATGCAGTTGTTTTGACAGGAGGAAATGAGATACATTTCTAGTTTCAACATTATTCCTCTTTAAGAGAAAAGTAGTATCATATTTTTGCAAAGTGACCCACATTTGGTTTTTGACCACTGAAAATGTGTACAACTTAACAATTTACTCCTGGAGCCATATTGAAATTCCAATATCTCTGCAACTGAAGCATATAGAGCCTTAAAAATGAAGATGCCTAAAAGGAAGTTTGTTTAGACCCAATATCTAAAAGGGCATTAAGATATCTTTAATACTTCTTGAGTTACAGGCATCCAAACTTTAGGGAGAAAACTTGAAAAGTGATGTTTCCCCATTTTTGAATGGTCACCATTGGCACATAATGCAACAAAGATTTATAAAGTCAACAGATTTTACTAACAGACCTACTAATCTCTGTGTAAAAATAACATTGTGATGCTGCCATCTTTCTGAAGTCATTTTACCTCCTTGTAATTTGGCTCTGAATCTCAGGTGAAAACTGTCATTTTGACCCCCCTCTACAAAACAGTGGATTACTCAGTCAATATTCATGTATGGCTTTTAATATTTTGGTTTTCATCACTATGCATGTTTATCTTCCTTCAGAAAAATATTAGCAAAATTAAAAATTTGAGTCGGAATGACACTATAGTCACGTCTGATGCAGTAGCATTAAACACAGTAAAAAAGTCTAATGTTAAAATATATGTTTTTAATATGACCTTCTCCCTTTAAATACTTATCAGATCATGATTAACTTATGCAATTTTATATTATTTATTTGAAAGAATTAAAAGCAGAATTAATCTGAGAATTTATTTAAAAGAATTAAAAGCAGTTTCATGGCTATCCTTATATTGTTCAAATGGTAAAGGTTGATATGAAATTTAGAAAGTAATTAGTAATAATGCAATACTTTTTACAGAGAGTAATATTTACAGTAATGTAATTACACTGATGACGGTGTAGTTAGTAGCAAGTAAGTAATTACTTTTTTTTTTTTTTTTTAGAGTAAGGTACCAACACTTAAAAGACTTGAAAACAATGTTAAAATATTTCTCTAGGGACGTTTGGTTGATTTATTTGACAAACTAAAACTTCAAAAGGTTGAATCTCACAAAATCTGTCAAAAACATGGTCACGTCACCCTAAAATCATTAAAATATTTCTAAAAACTATTTTGCTTAAAGAAAAAGGAGCATGTTTAAGGAACCTATATTCAATTTTATTTATATAATATTTTTTATAATTTTTAAAAATAATTATTGAGGTAAAATGTGACCTTTTGTGAACTTTTCCTGAGATCTGCCAATAAAAAATGCATGCATTTTAAGCAAAACAAAAATATCTCTGCTCAAAATACATTCTGAGGCATTGAGTGGTTGTGGTTTGGTTGTGTTTAAATAAAGAGATCCCAAAGGTCTCATAAACCCAGAGGGCAAACATCCAGCCCAAATAACAGCTCCCTGCGCTGAGAGCCGAGACGCACACGATAGAAACACATTCTGCTCGAGGTAAACTGAAGAACCCACCTGAGTATCAGTCAGATGCAGAACCGTCTTCTTGTAGGAAACGATGTCAAAGTCAGTGGCTTTCCAGACGGCGTGACCCAGCAGATCACCCACCTTCTTCTTCTTTGTAATGACGATGAGATACATGCCTGAGAAAAACAAGAGGCATTAAAGAGCTGTGAAACAGCTTCATTCATAGTTCAGCTCATCCTGAGAAATCAAACCTGCCACCAGACGTATGGTTCCCATGATGCCACAAATCGGACGCGTCACTGCTGACGGAGGAACGTCCTTCCTCACTGAAAGAGAACAGAAGATACTATGCTTACTGGCTGTAATATATTACAGATTTTTTATTGTATTCTAATATTAGCAACATTATTATTTTAAATATATTATACTGGATATGTTTTCTTTAAATGCTAGACATTGATATTTATTCTTATTATATAATAGGAAAATATTATCATATTACATTATACAAGACTATAAATTATATAATAATTAATAACGATATTATAATTTAATGTTTTTATTAATTTTATATAATATTTTTGTCAATTTTCAAAAACTTATACTAAACATTTATTGGTTAATGTTAGATATTTAACTTTGAATGTAACTGTGTATAATTATTTTAAATGTATCATACTGGATATTTATTCTTATTATTTTATAGGAAAATATAATCATTTTTATTATAATATATTACACTATAAACTAAATAATAATTTATATTATTATTATTATTAATATTTAAAATTGAATTAAAAAATATTATATTGGCTATTTATTGTTTAAATGTTAGGCACTGATACTTATTCTTATTATATTATAAGATATATATTAATATCATGTTTAATATATTATACTATGCTATAAATTAAATAATAATAATACTATTATTACTACTAATAACAACAATAACAACAACAATAATTATTATATTATATTAAATATCTGTTGGTTAATGTTAGATATTTAACTGTATTATTTTAAATGTATTTTACTGGTTATTTATTGTTTAAATGTTAGACATTGATATTTATTGGTATTATTTGAAAATATAATTTTTACTATATTATGCTATATTATAATATATTATTATACTATACTACAATTAATACTAACTAGAAATAATTATTGTTAAAAAATTATTAATAATAATAATAATATATTAAAATTTAAAAAAGTTTATTATACTGAACACTGAACGTGTGTATTATTATTTTAAATGTAAAATACTGTATAGTTATTGTTTAAATATTAGATATTGGTAGTTATTATATAATATAATATTTTATTATAATATTATAGTATAATACACTATACTATAATATTAAATTACATTATAATTATTATTAATATTAATAACTTAAAATGATTATTATTATAATCATCAGCATCATTATTAATAACATATTTAACTATGATCGACACCCCAGCAGAATGTATTTTACAATTTTCAAATATGACTTTCATTTGCATCCTAATTTGGGTTGAAAATTCTGTAGATATTTAACTACAGAACACGATTCATTCAAATGCTTCAGCGACCTCACATGAGCTTTAAACCCGACGCATTTATGCAATAAGAGTCGTCATAAAACGCAGTCAGTCGCTATCAGCAGATAAAGGCTTCAGTGTGCGCAGACACTGATATCAACGATCCTCTCAGCTCTGCGCTGCACGTCGTGTCTTCTTCAGCACCTGTGAGGGTCATTTCTGTGGACACGCGGTCAATAGCGAGGACGTCTCCAGCTCCATCATCACACGCCTCGATGTAGAACTTCTCCGGCGTCGTGTGTCTGTCGACCAGAGGATGAGATTCAATGCATTTAAAAACCCTCACGAGAGAGCAGAACTGATCCATATGTGCCTCTGAAATCATCTTAAACTCTATGATAACCAGCACTGTTACAAATTATGACAAATTTATTTAACACTACACAAATTATTATAATGTACTGCAAACTTGCATATTCATTAGTCTATTTGTGTATTAGATTGTACGTAAATTTTATTTACACAAATCTAGATTTGTTGCTCCAGGTTTTGTGGCACTTCAAAATAATTTGAAAATTTTATTTCAATTCTTAAAGCAGCTGGAAAAAAGTGAATTTCTTTCAATTCTCTAAATTACTTACAATTTATATTGATTAAACTCGCTTATTTAGAATTTGATTTTACGTATTTTGGTATTATTATTTTTTGTTATAATAATAAATATTATGCTATATATATATTTCCATAAAGATATGATAATAGTGGGCCTATTTCTAAAACTTCAAATAACATTAAGAATTCATGTTTGAAATCCCACTAATAAGAAAAATGAATAGATTTAACAGATCTACAGAAGTACAGAATTCAATAGAATATAATATTTCCAATGTCTTATTTCATTATAATTATTACAATTTTAAAACTTTCATGGGCTTTTTTGATAGTATTTACATCAAACTCTTCAAAATGGAGCTTCAATACATAATTAATCAATTCAAAATTAGATTATTACTTATCTCATTATACATTTTTAATACAGAAATGATCTCTAGTGACATTGTGAACATTTTTATGTAAAATACTTAACATTTATATTGATTAGCCACCCTTATGAATTGATTTATTTTTTATAATGTGCTTTTACATTTTTCTCTGTTGATTATTAGTTATGATGATAGCAAATATTATGAGATGTACATATTATCATCTGTTTGAGTTTATGTAAGAGTCAGATAGATGCGGCTGACCCTCACTGAACAACAGCTCGAGATGTTTAATTAGAGATTAATTGATTTTTGATCAGAATGATCGATGAATATCAGCACGGAGTTATCTGTGGCTCAAGCTGCCGGCTTCAGACAGACTTTGAGCGATCAAAGACGAGCGCCGGACGCTCTTGGGTTGATCGACTCGATCATCAGGAGTCGATGAGCGTCAGAGGAGTCGATTAATACTCACAGACTGAAGATGTTGTAGCTGCTCGCCATTTTTCCATCGGCTCGCTCCTGACCTTCGTGACGTGTCAATAAAACCGCGGGAATCTGGCGACAGGCAGCGAACACCAACAGGAAATGACCTCTGAGGACAGATAAAAGTCCCGTGATGTAATAAAAGTCGCACTGGATATGCCTCTCTCTCTTTTTGCTGCTTGATATTGCAAATTTGTGTGTCGGTCTTACCATATTATTTTAATGTATTATCCTAATTATGAACACACTGGTTTGTAGTGTAAACAATTTATCCGTTTACTGCACTTTGTTATTCTTCTCGTTATTTTCCTACAGCGGCTAATGAACCGGAAGTCTCGCACATTCAGACAACGACTTACTTCCGCGTTGAAAAATTAGGCGGATAGAATTTAAAAATAAAATAACGATATAGATTATTCATAGTCATTTTGCATCTCAGTATGTCTGAGTTCAGACTAGCTGACATTAGAGGATGTGAGCAAGTTAGCAAAAATAGTTAAAGTAAACGGGGAAAAAAAATTGTAAGCATGTTTTTCATTTATTTAAAATATAAAATTGTATTTTACTTTTTTTTTTACAAAAAGTTTTTTACCCCTGATTTCCCTGATTCCAACACTACAATTCCAAATGCCGAAGATTAAAAATATACATTAAAAATTAAATAGAAGAATTAATTATGATGATACACAAAAATTAAATTTCATTCACATAATAAAAACATTAAACTGTAAATTAGGAAAGAAAGAGGGAGAATAAAATAAGAATAATTTACATTTAGTCATTTTGCAGACGCTTTTATCCAAAGCGACTTACAATTGGGGAATACATAAAGCGATTTGTCTTGAAGAGGCAATCAGACAGAGGAAGTGCTCGTAACAAGTCTCAGGCATTGTTCAAATAAGTACAAGCTAGAAAGGAAAGGAATAAATAAAGAGAAAGAAAGTCTTTTTTTTTTCTTTTTTTTTTTTTTAAGTTTAGGATGAAGTCAAGTAGTGCTGAAAGAGATGAGTTTTCAGTTGTTGCTTGAAGATTGATAGGGATCCAGCATTCCGGATAGGGGTAGGAAGATCATTCCACCAGCCAGGAATGGTGAATGAGAATGTTCTGGAGAGTGATTTTGAGCCTCTCTGTGATGGTACCACGAGGCGTCGCTCACTAGCAGATCTCAGACTTCTGGAGGGGGTGTAGATTCGTAATATTGAGTGGAAGTAGGCGGGTGCTGAGCCTGTGGTTGTTCTATATGCAAGCATCAGTGTCTTGAACTTGATCCGAGCTGCAACTGGTAGCCAGTGCAAAGAGATAAAGAGAGGTGTAACATGGGCTCTTTTGGGCTCATTGAAGACCAGACGTGCCGCTGCATTCTGAATCATTTGTAGAGGTTTGATTGTGTTTGATGGAAGTCCAGCCAGAAGAGCATTGCAGTAGTCCAGCCTAGAAATGACAAGGGCCTGGACAAGAAGTTGTGCACCATGCTCTGTCAGAAAGGGCCTGATCTTTCTGATGTTGTGTAGTGCAAACCTGCAAGATCGAGCGGTCTTTGCAATGTGCTCTTTGAAGGTCAACTGGTCATCAAAGATTACACCAAGATTTCTGACCGAAGTTGATGGGGCAATTGTTGATGAACCTAACTGAATCTTGAAGTCATGCTGTAGGGTTGGAGTAGCAGGGAAGACAAGAAGCTCAGTCTTTGCCAGGTTGAGCTGTAGGTGATGTTCTTTCATCCATGCCGAGATGTCCGCCAGGCAGCCTGAGATCCGTGCAGCTACTGTTGGATCATCTGGTTGAAAAGAGAGATAGAGCTGTGTGTCATCAGCGTAGCAATGGTAGGAGAAGCCATGTGCCTGTATGATGGGACCCAGTGATGTAGTGTATGTGGAGAAGAGGAGGGGTCCAAGAACCGATCCCTGAGGAACCCCAGTGACCAGTTGATGTGCTTTGGATACCTCCCCTCCCCAGGCCACCCTGAAAGACCTGCCAGTGAGATAGGATTCAAACCAGCGAAGTGGAATCCCAGTGATGCCCAGAGATGAGAGGGTAGACAGGAGGATCTGATGATTAACAGTGTCAAACGCAGCAGATAGATCCAGCAGAATGAGGACTGATGATTTGGAGTCTGCTTTTGCAATTCGCAGGGCTTCAGTGACTGAGAGTAGCGCAGTCTCAGTTGAATGGCCACTCCTGAAACCTGACTGTTTAGCAGTTTGTTGTTCTGTGAAAGAAACAATGAGACCTGGTTGAAGACAACTCGTTCGAGTGTTTTCGCTATGAATGGAAGGAGAGAGACAGGTCTGTAGTTTTCAGTAAGAGAAGTGTTTAATGTAGGTTTCTTGAGCAGTGGGGTTACCCGAGCCTGCTTGAACGCAGTGGGGAAAATGCCTGTGAGGAGAGATGTGTTGATGATGTGTGTGAGTGCTGGTAAGAGTGTGGGAGAGATTGCTTGGAGAAGGTGTGATGGGATTGGGTCTAGAGGACATGTTGTAGGATGGCTGGAGAGGAGAAGTTTGGATACCTCTGCCTCAGTGAGTGGACAGAAGGAGAAGATGGGAGTTTTAGCAGTGGCTGTGGTTGGTTGGAGGTCGTGTGTGTGTGGAGGAGAGAACTGACTACTGATTGTTCTAGTTTTGCCTGTAAAAAAAGTGGCAAAGTCATCAGCTGTTATAGAAGTGGTGGGAGGTGGTGGAGGGGGACAGAGGAGAGAATTAAATGTTCTGAAGAGATTACGCATGTCTGGAGCGCTGTTGATCTTGTCGTGGAAATGTGAGGATTTGGCAGCGTGGACTTCAGCAGAGAAAGATGAGAGCAAAGACTGATACCTACTCAGGTCCGACGGATCGTTTGATTTGCACCATTTTCTCTCTGCCGTTCTGAGTTTGGTCCGATGTTCACGAAGAACATCGGATAACCAGGGAATAATAAATCATTTCATTATTATACTACTAAATTATTAATAATTGTATTATTAATTTAATTATAATTCTATCATTGTAGTGATACTTATTATAATTATAATTTAATCCATAATTCAATTTAATTATAATTATTAAAAAATACATTTTATGGTTGATCCCATATATATAGAAATGATCCAAGATGGCGGCGCGCCCAGACGCAGCGGCTTCTCCAGATCCCAAAGACGGTGCTTTTATGTCTTTTAATGTCGTCTGTTCGTCTCCAAATACTGTCAATTTACCGCTAATTCATCGGGAGATCACTCCGGGATACATCTATGATCGCCAAAGCCTTTTGGATATCGACAACACATACAAACACAAACTTTCGCCGGCGGATACTGAGAAGCTACGAGGCCTTTGTTTACTGCTGGAGCCGGACCTCGAGACCGCGGCCTCGCCTACTGACGCTACCCGCACAAGGCGGCGTCGCAAGCGGTGTGAGAGAGGACGGAAGCGCGGCAAGCGCGGAGGTATACGAGCTAGGCTGAGGGCTAACCCCACAAGACCGGCTCTTCCAACACTCATGCTCTCAAACGTTCGCTCTCTGGAAAACAAACTGGACTTAATTCAACTCAGTCGATCTACACAGCATGAGGCAAGGGATTGTTGTGTGTTTGTTTTCACTGAAACATGGCTAAACGACAACATCCCGGACTCCGCCATTCAGCTGCATGGCCTAACCTGCTACCGAGCGGATAGAGATTCATCACTGTCTGGTAAGACTCGCGGGGGTGGCTTGTGTGTTTACGTCAACAAAAAATGGTGTAACAATGCTGCGGTAGTATCTAAACACTGTTCATCACTGGTGGAGTTTATGGTTGTGAAGTGTCGACCGTTCTATCTGCCGCGGGAGTTCACGGCCATTGTTATTGTCGCGGTTTACATTCCTCCGTGTGCAAACGCTAAGGACGCGCTTCGCGAACTGTACAGCGCCATCAGCGAACAACAAACAAATAACCCCGACGGCTTTTTCATCATAGCCGGTGACTTCAACCACGCAAACTTAAAGACAGTTTTGCCAAAGTTCTACCAACATGTGAACTTTGCAACAAGGGGAAACAACACACTGGACTTTGTTTACACAACAGTTAAGAACGCATACAAAGCCGAACCCCGCCCCCACCTCGGGTACTCGGACCACATCTCTGTTATGCTAATCCCAGCATATAGCCCACTTCTCAAACTCACCAAACCGGTTCAAAAGCAGATCACAGTATGGCCAGAAAATGCTACCTCTGCACTGCAGGACTGCTTCCAGGACACAGACTGGAACATGTTTAAAGAGGCAGCCACTTACAACAACCACACAGACCTACAGGAGTACACTGAAACTGTGACTGCTTACATCAAAAAGTGCACAGATGATGTGACAGTCACAAAGACCATCACCACACGCGCCAACCAGAAACCATGGATGACAGCAGAGGTTCGTGGGCTGCTAAAGACCAGAGATGAAGCATTCAGATCAGGAGATAAAGCAGCCCTCAAAACAGCAAGAGCCAATCTGTCCCGCAGCATCAAAAATGCAAAACGGTCATATGCTCAAAAAATCAACAATCACTTCACAGACAGCAGAGACACACGGAGTCTGTGGCAAGCCATTCAGACCATCACAGACTACAAGCCCCCGCCACAGGCCTGTGATGATGACACATCCCTCCCAGATACACTCAACCACTTTTATTCACGGTTTGAAATGCAGAATGACACACCTGCACAAAAACTGCCCACACCTCCCAACGACCAGGCGCTCTGTCTGTCTCCAGCCGACGTAAGGAAGACCCTATCTAGGATTAACCCACGCAAGGCTGCGGGTCCCGACAACATACCTGGCCGTGTACTGAAAGACTGTGCTGTACAGCTGACAGATGTCCTAACAGATATCTTCAACACCTCGCTGAGCCAGGCAGTCGTCCCCACATGTCTCAAATCCACAACAATCATACCGGTACCAAAGAAATCACCTGTGTCCTGTCTAAATGACTACCGTCCCATAGCACTGACTCCAATCATAATGAAGTGCTTTGAGAGGTTAGTCATGCACAACATCAAAACCAGCCTCCCCAACACACTCGATCCGCTCCAGTTTGCATACCGTCCAAACCGCTCCACAGACGATGCAATTTCCTCCACCCTCCACCTGGCTCTTACCCACCTAGAAAATAAAGACTCTTATGTTAGAATGCTGTTCATTGACTTCAGCTCAGCATTCAACACAATAATCCCACAACAGCTCACAAATAAACTAAACCTACTGGGCCTTAACAATTCCCTCTGTAATTGGATTCTGGACTTTCTAACCGGAAGACCACAGTCAGTCCGTGTCGGCCACAACACCTCGAGCACTACCACACTGAGCACAGGTGCCCCACAAGGCTGTGTGCTCAGCCCGCTGCTCTTCACGCTGCTGACCCACGACTGCACTGCCAAGTTCAGCTCCAACCACATCATCAAGTTCGCTGATGACACAACAGTGGTAGGTCTCATCAGCAACAACGATGAAACGCACTACAGAGAGGAAGTGGCACAGCTGGCTGAATGGTGTGGTGCTAACAACCTGTCCCTCAATGTGGAGAAGACAAAGGAGGTTGTGATGGACTTCAGGAGAAACTCCGCTGATCACCCCCCACTGACCATCAACAGCTCGCCTGTGGAGAGAGTCAGCAGCACTAAATTCCTGGGGGTGCACATCACAGAGGACCTCACCTGGACCACCAACACCATGTCACTCTCCAAGAAGGCACAACAGCGCCTACACTTCCTCCGCCGGCTGAAAAGAGCAAGTCTCCCTCCACCCATCCTCACCACTTTCTACAGGGGCACCATTGAGAGTGTGCTGACCAGCTGCATCACTGTCTGGTACGGGAACTGTACTGCAGCAGACCGCAAGACCCTCCAGCGGACAGTGAACACAGCTGCAAGGATCATCGGTGCCCCTCTCCCCTCCATCCTGGACATTTTCCTCAAACGATGCTCCAGCAAAGCCAACAGTATCGTAAAGGACTCCACACACCCCTCCCACAGTCTCTTCCAGCTCCTACCATCAGGTAGACGGTACCGGAGCATCAGAGCCCGCTCTGCCAGACTGCTCAACAGCTTTTTCCCCCAGGCTGTGAGAGCCCTGAACTCAAGTCACCCCGCCCCTCTCTGAATCCCCATACAAACCCCCTACCTCCTGAAACATGGACCATCTGGAACTTATGGAACTTTGTTTGTGCAATCGAAGAGTGCTACAGGTGAGTGGGCCTGTACAAACCACCTGTAGTAGCACACTCTCTTCCTCTATGCGCACTAGTCACTTTTCACACACACTGCTGTGTGCACACAAATCCCACAAAAAGACTCAGTAATATCAGTAATATATGTATGTTTACATGCTCATGCACTACAAATCATCCTGCACTGTTCCCCAGCCAGCTGCTTGAACTCACATTGTCTCTCTTTGCACATGTACAGTATTTATCTGAAGCATTCGTATAGTTTGTATAGTTTGTATTTTTTAGTTTATGTATAGGTAAATTTTTTTATATAGATAGTATATTTATAGTCAAAATCTATCAGTAGGATAGTTTGTGTATAGGTTTATATTGTTTTACTTTATTGCTGTATGCCTGTATTTATGTAGCACCGTGGTCCTGTGAGGCACGACATTTCGTTCCACCGTATGCCCCCGCATGTAGCGGAATGACAATAAAGCTCAACTCAATATATATATATATATATATATATATATATATATATATATATATATATATATATATATATATATATATATATATATGGGATCAACCATAAAATGTATTTTTATATATATATATATATATATATATATATATATATATATATAATAAATTGAATTTATTTGCATTTGTTATGTTTTATTGTGTTATTTATTTTTTTGTTATTTTTTTAACCTAATAAAAATAATCCAACTGCAGTTTGATTGAGATTAATTGGGACGCACAATGAAAAAACATGATTTTTGAAAATTGTTAAAAACAGTTATCTGTTTTTGCAAATGAACTCTTCATATATGTATGTATATAGCATTAGTAATATAATAATTTCTGTAACACACTGCATTCTACTGTAATGATAATAATGATGGCACATAAACATAATATAAAGAAAAAACTAAAGTGTATTTTGTTCAGTTGAAAACCTTTAATACAGCAGACAGACAATCTTTACAGTGATCAGCGGTCATGAGTTTGTCTGCGGCCTCTGTACTTCATGCTGGTGCCGGGTTGACGCCGCAGCACTTCATCGCCTTTATCGATGTCTTTAGGTTCATCATAAACTGTCGAAATGTGAAAGTCTTTTCTGGGTTTTTTAAGTGGAAGGAATGAGCTGAGCTTTTCTCCATGATACCTGCAAATATTACAAAATCAAATGCATTAGTCATAACCAAGCCATAAAAAGTGAGTAGAAATCATTCACTAAAATTTTTAAAAATAGAAGGATATATTATAGATCTGGCATAGAAGTAATTTACAGAGTTCTCACACCTTTTGACCAATATTTTCCCATAACAGTTTTCCAATAGAATTTTTAAAATTACTGTATGGAGATGAATCTAAAAAGAGCAATTTCTAAGCTATTAAATGTTTTAGAGCTGAGCATGATGGAATAAAATGTATATTCACTATATACTTTTTATATTGTAAAGTGTAATTTATTGCTGTTATGCTTTTCAGCATCATTACTCCAGTCTTCAGTGTCACATGATCCTTCAGAAATCATTCTAATATGCTGATTTGCTGCTCAAGAAACATTTCTGATTATTATCAATGTTGAAAACAGTTGTGCTGCCTGATATTTTTGGGGAAACTAGATATATTACCATTTAAATGTTGGGGGGGGGGGGGGGGGGGGGGTAGAATAGAAATAGAAATTAATGAAATAAATTAATTAATAGAAATTAATGTTTTTATTCAGCAAAAATGCATTAAATTGATTAAAAGTGCCAGTAAAGACATTTATAATGTTAAAAAAGATTTGTTTCAAATAAATGCTGTTCTTCTGAACTTTCTATTCACCTGTGAATCCTGAAAAATAAAATGGATCACAGTTTCCACAGAAATATTCAGCAGCACAACTTTTCAAGCTAGAAATGTCGCACACATTGGTTGTGAATCCAGATGAATAGCAGAAATCATCAGTGCAGTCCTGACTCACCCGAAGCCTCTCTTACAGTTGGGATGCTGGCCTTCGTTCTCCAGCGCCTCCGGTATTCCCCTCCGGCTGTTCCCGAGCCCTTCTCCGTCCCTCCAGCCCTGCTTCTCCATCACACGCCGGCCCATTCCCTACAACACACACATCATTTATCAGTTTTATTTTAATTATTGACAAAAAGTGTAAATAAAAAATCATAAATCTTAATTTATTAAAAACTAATTTTTAAATTATAAAAAAATATATACATTAAATCATAAAATGATAAAATGGCAAATCTTAATTTATGAAAAACACATTAACAATTTCTAATTTTAATTCTAAAAAATAAATGTCAACAAAATCTTAACTTTTCAAAAATTCAAAAAAATTATAAAATGTAGACAAAATAAAATAAAATGTTTGAAAAAATGACGCATACTTTTTGGTTATAATAGTTTGAACGTAAATACAATATACTAAATCTTGCAGTGAATGAAAGGGGTCATGAACTGAGAAACCAAATTTCTCTTGATCTTTTGACATGTAAGAGATCATTGTACTATAAAAACATCCTGTAAGTTTCAGAACTCAAAACTTTCTCGTTAGTCTAAAAACAGCTTATATTGAAGGCAGTCTGCCAAAATGACAGCTCGTGGAAAGTGCTACTCTATGATGTAATAGTGTGGCTAAACACCGCCTCCGCAGAAGATCGACGTCACTGCCTGTTTAGCCCCGCCCACCGATTCTACAAAGCTGCCTGTTTAGCCCCGCCCACCGATTCTACAAAGCTGCCTGTTTAGCCCCGCCCACCTATTCTACATCGCTGCCTGTTTAGCCCCGCCCACCTATTCTACATCACTGCCTGTTTAGCCCCGCCCACCGATTCATGCACGTAGTGAAGAGAGGCGAATGTAGGTCTACGCAGAAACCAAATGATAAAGATGCACTGAAGACAACAAGACGCTGTGCAGTGCCAAGCTGTGGAAAACAGTGTTTGTATTGCCTTGCTTCTAAACCCAATCGTTAGGAAAGAGTGAATGAACTTTATTTTTAATGAAGATCCAGACCGCGTCAGTAAGAACTCGGTCTTTAGTTCATTTCATTTTACCGCAGATTCATTTACAGACAAGGCACAATTCGATGCCGGATTTTCAGAAAGATTGAAACTAAAAGATGATGCTGTGCAACTATATTGGATCAGACAGTAATGTAGCAACACAAGCGTGAGTAACTGATTTCATCACGTGATCACTATTGCTTTGTCTCTTCTTACACATGGTTTGATATGTACTGAGTATTTATGCATTTTTAACCTAAATCACAGCAGCGTCCATCTATGAGGAATGAATGTAGGCTGTCAAACACACCCAACTTTTAGCCAATCACAACAGTGGGCGTTTACTTCCGAGTCTACAATCCGCCACACCTATTCAAACAGAGTGTTCTGATGAAGGGGTTAAAAACAGGACAAAGAATAGCCTAATACTTCTAAATTATGATTTTTTTTTCATGTAAAAATCTTGATAACATTATAAGTGCACCTCAGAGAACAAGTCAAGTTAAGTCACCACTATTTATATAGTGCTTTTTACAATGCAGATTGTGTCAGAACAGTACAAAATAAAAAACAAAGGCAGTTCTTGACTCCTTTAAAAACGTCCGAACCTTTGTAAAGCGCTCAAAGCTGCCGATTTTCTGCTGGCGACCCGGCAGACCGTCCAGACCGTCCCGCAGCCTCCTCTCAGAGCGCATGCGCACATAATCTCTGGCGTCCATATCGCCTCCGTCTGAGGAGAAACACACAATCACAGTCACGTCTGACGCTGCTCTTCTATCACAGCGTTCGCAATGATCTGATCACGAACGTTTACCTTTGTCATAGTAGACGCTCATATCCACGTCCCAGTCGTCTGCTGTTTGCTCATCGAAATCTGTGCAAAATCAAAGAGAAAATATGAGCAACAGGAGGCAATCACATCAACAGAGTAATTAATAAATATATGCTGGCAATTATGAGCATCTTTCCTATTCAGGGCCTTTTTAAACTTGTCAGCTATAGGTCAAACGATTGGTTTTGTTAAAATGCTTGAATAACGTGAGATTTGAGTCTTGATAAAAATCAATAAGAAATGTGTTAAAAATTACAAAACTAATCCATAATGTTTTATTTATAAATGAATGAATGAATGAATAAATAAATAAAGTGTTTGAGTTTCCAGGATTAATTACAAAAACTGTATAATTTCCAGCTATTACTGTGAATTTTATTAACCAAAGTTATATGAATATATTATTGAATATATGAATTGTTTATTGTATTTATAAACATTCCTGAAAATATAAAAATGCAAATATAAAATGATATAAAATATATAAACAATTTATAAAAATACATAAAATATAAAATAAATCTTAAATTTTAAAAATTTAATTAAAAATGTAATATTTTAAATTTATTTTTTAAAATATATATATTTTTTTATTTGAATTCTAAAACATAAAGGTGAATATAAAAATCAAACCTTAATTTATGAAAAAATATATTTAGAACTTTTTTTCTTTTAATTCTAATTTTTTTTTTACAAAATAATACATATTACTTTATGAAAATCATTTTAAATATTTATACATAATTAAAAATCTATACAAAAAAAAATATTAGTTTAACATAAACCTTAAATATTTTTGTGATGGGACCAATTAAAATATTGGCATGGCAAGTAGAAATCTGTATTACTGGATCAACAGAAACCTTTCAATATGAACTCAAAATAGCTGCACATCTCTGTTTTTACCTCCTTCTTCCTCCTGCCAGAACTGAGCATCTGTGTAGAAGACGAGGCCCGATCCGCCCTTCTCCCACTTGAGCTCGATCTCCTCCTCAAACAGCCTCTCTTTAGTGCGCTCCTGACTGGTGACGTCCTCGTGGAGGGCCTCGTGACGCTCCCACTCCTCGCAGCGGTCATCGTCCTGCAGAAAACACACAAATCATACAGAACCTGCACCAAATACAGTTCATCCAGCCGCAAAAACATTCAACGGTCCCTTTACATCACTCATATTATAGCTGCACAATACTGGAAAAAAACTGACTGAAAAAAGTCTTCAGACTACAAGGCCATACTTAGTGTTTAAATTATTTTTATTAAATCATTTAAAACATTATTAAATATATTTTTATTTTATTATATACTTACATATAAAAAAAAATATATATATATATATATATATATATATATATATATTTTTTTTACATTTTGTTTTTCTGCAATGTGAAAAAATACTGGAATTTTCACTAGAAGACTTGAATAGCTTCATTTGGAAATAATTAATCATTCTAGAATGAGTGAGGCTTTTTTGTTGGGAAGTGCATCTGCATAGAAAATTTAATTATTGAATAAATTAACACTTAATAAAAATAATTTAAAACATGAAAAAAAGTGTAAAGCATGAAAATAAATAAAATATAAATTGAAATAAAATAATGTTGGGGGGGGGGGGGCAGTCTGGTTTACGCTTTACAAAAAATCTTTCAGATTTTTAAAAATCTTTTTCATAGGCCAGATTCCCACTGTTTTTGATCCATTTAATATGACTATAAAACGATAATAATGATGAACATGATTTAATTGTGATTATTATAAAAATGAAAAAAATAAGGAATATATTGTAATAACAATATTGTACTGCAAAATAAAGTATCAAATATTTAATAAAAATAACTGTTTTACAGTACAAATGTAAAAATTACAATACTAATATTTAGCCTTTATGTCTTCATGTTTAAACATTAAACCATCAAACTTTTTGGTGGGTTGCCAAGAGGCTTGCTGCGATATTCGGTGATTACGGTGATACCGGTGTGAAGCCAACACTCTCTCTCGACCAATTCATACGCATTTTACGAGGTGGCTAATTCGTACGATTTTGTACGATTTGTCTAAACCCCAGTGACGGGTAGGTTTAGGGGCGGGGTTAGGTGTAGGGCATTTGTACAAATTCATACGAATTGTGCAAAAATCTTATGAATTTGTACATGTGAGGTCGTATGAATTAGCCACCTCGTAAAATATGTACGAATTGCCGTGAGATCGGGCTGGTTAAGCCGCAACACTGGTTACGTCATTTGCCCACCGTCGTTTAGATTTTTTTATAGTAAACTCATTTAGTTCAGTTAGAGGACAGACACTATTAAAAACTGAATGCGGCTGCTCAATGCAGCGTGCTAAACGACAGTCAGATCACAGATCAGATTTCATTTATCACGTAAGGAGAAGCTGACAAGAAGTGTGAGGTGAGACAGACAAGACGACAGCGGATGATTTACTTTCGAAACGAAATGCAAAAGTGTGTGTTTGGCAATATTTTGGATTTTGAAAAGCCTGTTCACTTTTGCCGTTTATCTAAGGTGATTTTCGAAGTTTATTTAAACATTCGTTTCTTACTTATTTGGTTCCACAGTGTTTGCTGATTTTTACTTTATTTAAACTTTGTGTAAGCTATTTTATTTATTTTATTTTACATCAAGGTGTATGCCGTCCCTCCAAGCTTTCTTATTCGTTTTGCTAATAAACGTTCTCTGTTTCTTATTTATTTGGTTTCACAGTGTTTGCTTATTTTCAGTTTTGTATACCTTTGTGTAGCCTAAGTAATTTATTATTTTATATTAGGCATATAGCATGGTGTATTTTTATTCGTTTTGTTAATAAAAGTTCTATGAGTTTGACGTTGTATTTTGTTGTTGCTTGAATTGAATCGATGCCGAATTGCCACTAATTCAAAAGTGAAAGTAAAATGCGTACGGGGCTTTTACAATTTAAAACCAAAGGAAAGCGAGGAAACGAGGGGAAACTCAAACGAACTAAATGAACACAGTGCCGTGCTTCACTGTGAAACCAGTAACACAAATATTTATTTAATTAATTTTAAATCATATTTGTTATATTATACATTTATTATATTAATATATATTATATAAATTAATTTTAAATAAATTACATTAATATTTTTTTAAAATATAAGAAAATACTTATTAAACAATAACAAAATTTATAAAATTTTAAAATGTAAATATAAAATGATGACCCTTAATTTATAAAAAAAAAAGTAATTGATTTTATATTATTTATTTTATTTTAATTCAATCGTAGCCTGTGCAATATGACGCACTAAACCATATCGCAACATAAATTTTATTTCAATATCATGCAGCCCTAACTCACATCATCGGGACCAGACAGCTCCTCTTCACTTCCTGTTTCCTGTGACTCTTGATTGACAGGTGGAGAACTGGGTGGGGCCTCTTCGTCTCTTTGTGAGTTTGTGGGCGTGTCCTCTTCATCTGTCTGTGAGTTTGTGGGCATGTCCTTATCTATTGTCTGTGGGTTTGTGGGCGTGTCCTTGTCTACTGTCTGTGGGTTTGTGGGCGTGCCCTTATGTACTGTTTGTGAGTTTGTGAGCGTGTCCTTATCTACTGTATGTGAGGTTGTAGGCGTGTCCTTATCTATTGTCTGTGAGTTTGTGGGCGTGTCCTTATCTATTGTATGTGAGGTTATGGGCGTGTCCTTATCTATTGTCTGAGAGTTTGTGGGCGTGTCCTTATCGATTGTATGTGAGGTTATGGCCGTGTCCTTATCTACTCTCTGTGAGTTTGTGGGCGTGTCCTTATCTATTGTCTGTGGGTTTGTGGGCGTGTCCTTATGGACTCTCCGAGAGTTTGTGGGCGTGTCCAGGCGGCCGGGCCCCGAGATCTCGACTCCTCCGGCGGTGAAGACGCTCTCCTCCGCGGGGCTCATGACAGCGGTGTTGTGATAAAGGTAGGGCACGTTCCCGTAGCGGCGACTCGAGCCCGTCTTGGGGAAGGTGAGCCCCAGTTTGCGGATGAGCCGCGGCGGCAGACGGCAGGACTGGATGAGCTCCAGGAAAACACTCACAGGTGTGCCGACGTTCCCCGCCGGCATGAGCGCGGGCGGATTGAGCTCCGGCAGGCCGTTGAGGTCCGACAGCGTGAAATGCTCTGATTGGGCGATGTGGTGTCTCATCTCGGCCTTCGTCTTGTACGGGAATGAATTATGCTCTATAAACACGGATAAAATATGATTATAAAACATTCTGGACCTTGATAAGACAGGTGTTAACATTGACTTTAGTTTACTTCCCATCTTACTTATTCTTTCAGAGTGTGATGTGACCGGGTGATGACCCTTGACCTTTACCCATAATTCCCATTTTCCCTTTGCAATTTAATAGTTCATGTATCAGATAGTTCAAGTTCACCCTTCAACGCCTTCACAAAACATTTTAGAAGAATGTTAAATGGTCTCATATATACTGTATACACCACATTTTAAATACAATGTCTTCACTGATTTTTATGTATATAATGTATACAATTAATTCATTGATCACGCATAAAATGACTAACTTATTTAGAATTGTTAATTTTACTTATAAAAAAAATGTATACAGAAAATGATAAATCTCTATTCACAAAAAATGTTAAATACTAATGTCAATAGAAAATAAAGCACAATGTATGAAATAGTAATTTATAGAAATTATATTTATAATTTGTTAAATATATCATAAAACTATAAATGAAAATATACAATTATAAATTTTAACTTATCTTAATGTATCAAAAATTACATTCTTTTTAATTATATAATAGTCATATGTAAACAAAATGATAACATTTATTTTTTTTTAACAATAACAAAACACATAAATGTAAACATTAAATGATAAATCTTAACTTATTAACGAATTTTAATTATGAAAAAAATTTTAATGTGAAGATAAAATGATGAATCCTAATTTATGAAAACATGTTAATCGTAAAAAAAATAAAGTGAAAAATGCATTTACATTCTTTAACATTTTAATTTAAAAAAATTACAAATGTAAACATATGAAAAAAGTGCATCTATTTATTTATTTGTGTTGTGTTTAAGCCAGTAAAAATATTAGCAGGGAAATCAGAAATATGAACAACTGCTGTTTATTGTCCTAAACTTTATATTCGTGCCGTGGGACTTTTATTTTGGCAGCGCGCTCACCAGCCTTCTCCGATACTCTGACTCTCCGGATCAAACACTTTCTCCTCAGCCAGTTTCCTTTAGAGTCGATCCAGTGGTTCTCCGAGTACATCTTCACGAATCTGTCCGACTCCTGAGAGCGAACCGATACCACACAACAACACGAGCCCGCGGCCCGCTCGCTGGATCCGGGATTTACCGCGGTACACCCCGCGCTCTGCACTCGAAGCTCCGGTCGATGGCGGTAATGGAAACACGCGAATCCTTTACTCTCGATAAACTGACTGAAGTAGTTCCTCAGCTCTGCGGATCGGAACCCAGCGGGAATGTTGTTTACAACGAAATACCTCACCTCTTCAGACGCCGCCATACTTCAGACTGCGAAACCGGAATCCACATCCGGCTCTGATACACTCAACGCGGAAGTGATTTCACAATAAAAGTATGAAATAACGTCGTCAAAGTCCCTTTAAGCGCATTCTATAGTGTTTGGTACAGTACACTGACAACAATGGGTGCAGAAACAATTTTAACTCAGAAACTACTAATAAAATTCAAAAATAATTACGGCACTTAATACATTGAATATAGCGTAAAATAAACTGGAACTGTATTTTTTTTTCAGTCTATGTTGATATTGAACACGTTATGTTTTACTGTTCTATTAAAATAAAACATTTGAAACATTTTATTTGTGAGGTCTCAAATATTTGTATCGCGGTGTTTAGAATATATACTATTATACTGTACCATATTTAAAATACCATGGTATTTAAACTGAATAAGTATGGTATTTTTGTAAATGTACATTTAAATTTACATCTGTGCACTTATCCAAATTGACTTGTATACATTTTTTTAAAAAATGTAAATAAAATTCATGTACATTTATTATTTTTGACAAGAAAATAAAGCATAAGATTTGAATTCTCTTTGCCAGGTATTGTGTATTGTGTTATGGTTCAAGAAAGATCAATATGCTTCATATGAACAGAAAATACAATAACTCATTTCACAAAGAACTGCAAAAACACCTCAGAGAAAAAGGTCAAAGAAACACGTTATGAAAAAAAAAAACATTCTACCCTTTTATTAAAATATATTTCCAAAATCATTTCTGTGTTGTCATGAAAAAAACGTGTCATAAAAAAAACAAACAAACAGAATTTTCCCCATGTGTGTGTAATATCTACGCTTTGATGAAGTCAGATTACTGGCCCTGTACAGAGAGGAGATGCATAGAAACAGTGTCAGAACTATTGCTTTGATCATATAGTGATTATTCATAGAGTGATATTTGGTGTTTCTCCACACCTCAAGCATTCAAAGATGATTCTGTCATCATTTACTCATCCTCAAAACCATACGAGTGTGAATGAATAATAACTATAAATGTTCATTTTTGGGTGAACTCTTCATCTACAGCATTTGATTGCTTTTAAGGTGTCATCAGTCTGGTCCACTAGAAAGCAAGCATCTCTACATGTGTTGTGCATCCAGAGAGACGGAGAGTCTGAAGGCCAGAGGAACGTGATCGGTCAGTCCGGCCAGCTGAGTGACGTATGTGAACTCCTCCAGCTCCTGAAACACAGCAGTACTTCAGCTCTCATTACTGCATTTAAAACCTTCAACACTGCAGCCAGGGTGACTCTCTTACGGCACCAGAAAAACAAACAAATCTGGCCAAAACATATGTTTTAATATACAGTATGTTGTAAACAGTGAAGTTTAATAAAATATAGTTAATTTTCTTAATATTTTGCATTTGATTTGATTTTCTGCTTTTGTTCATTTTAATTGTATTATGTTCCGGGTCAATTTGACCCATTTTGATTTTCAAGTTGTCGGAAATACCAGTTAATCTGTAATTTTATTCTTGATATTTTGTGACTTTTTCTCATGTAGGGCCATGAACATGCATGCAGAGTCAGGATACACTGATGTGTTTTTAAGTGCACACAAAAACATTTCTGACAATTTTGATGTTCGCGGGTCAATTTGACCCACATCTTTTTTTGTTTCAAGACAACTGTACAGACCCAAATTAAATCTATTTCTTGGATATATGTTGCTATTTTGGTGTTTTACTACCCTGGACAAGGGGAAAAAATTAGCTTTTTCTCATTATTTTCAATACTAAAAAAGACTTTCTCAGACTCAGATGGTAAAAGTGAGCTATCATTTCTATTTTCAATGTATATGAAATACTATTTAACTTATCTTTTTCTTCCAGAATTTTTTGTAACTTTTTCTCACTTACATGTCTAAATAAGTTGTGTTCCAAATTTGAAGTTGATATAAAAAAAATTGAGGTTCCTATGCAATTTTGTTTAGGCGTTATACAAAAACTAGCCACCGGGTGCCATTCAAACTCCATTGATTCTTTATGCAATTTTTCTGTCACAAATGTATAAATTTTTCTCTCAGTATTACTTCTATAAAAAAAATACCCACCAAATATGGAATCCTGAGACTCAGACCTCTCCAACGATATGTATTTTGTCAAGATTATGAAAAGTTTTGATTCTAAAAGACCGTAATACATTTTGTAACATGACACCCCCCCCACTAAGGGGGAGGAGCCCACTAAAAGATTTTAAAGTACCATTTTCATGTTAAGGCAATGTTCGATTTCAAAATGGTTTTCACAGAATGAATTTTGAGGTTTTAAGCTTTCAAATGATATATAATTTATGATAATTACTAAAACATGTTATAGGGAAAAATTAAACGAAAAATAATTTTTGTGACAAAGGTCAGAACTCCTATTATGATGTAGTATATGTTTTAAGGTGCACTCTTGTCATAAATTAATCTATTACTGTTCCTACATAATTTGTAACAAAAAAATAGTGATAAAATATCTATTTAGGAGTCTTAGACCTTTCCAACGATATATAGTTTGTCATGATTAGATTAGGATTTAACTGTAATATAGTAGTAAAGTATAGTAGTAAACTTCTACCAGCGGGACGGTAACAGTTAAAGGGTTAAAAAATGTGGTTAAACACATTTATAAAAAAATCATACTTTTTGATATTAATTGTTTGCACTGTGTGACAAATACTGATATTAAAATTTTTCTGTTCATACCTGATTCCTCCTTGTTTTTAATAATGTGATATTTAGGGAATTGCATTGAAGTCAATTAGGGTCAATTTGACCCGCTCCATCAAAATCATACCCAGAAATCAAACAATACAAGGGTTAAAGATTTTAGTACTTTTGTTGTGTTTTTGTCATTTTTAGTAGTTTCTGTTGTATGTGTGTATATATATATATATATATATATATATATATATATATATATATACACACACCGGTATATATATACACACATACATACATACATACATATATATCTGTGACGCTGGAGCACAAAAGCAGTCATAAGTAGCACAGGTATATTTATAGCAATAGCCAACAATACACTGTATGGGTCAAAATTATCCATTTTTATGTCAAAAATCATTAGGATATTAAGTAAAGATCATGTTCCATGAAGATATTTTGTAAATTTCCTACCGTAAATATATCAAAACTTCATTTTTGATTAGTAATATGCATTGCTAAGAACTTCATTTGGACAACTTTAAAGGTGATTTTCTCAATATTTAGATTTTTTTGCACCCTCAGATTCCAGATTTTCAAATAGTTGTATCTCAGCCAAATATTGTCCTATTCTAACAAACCATACATCAATGGAAAGCTTATTTATTGAGCTTTCAGATGGTCATATATACATTTTGTAGTTGTTTTAGTACATCAAAGGAAAATGAGAAATGTTTCATTGGAAACTAGCTGAAATAAAATAATTTAATGTTTTAAAATATTTTAGTTGAGTTAACATTTATTTTATTTCAAGTAACAAAAAATGTATGGTTTTAGTTAACTGTAATAACGCTGATGTGAATTTATTTTCTTGGACTGAAATATATGGAGGGCAAAATGTATTTTGAATGTGTGTGTGTGTAAATACATTTTAGCCAACTTTTTGTGTAATACATTTTGAAATATATTTAAAAATATATTAAAATTTTATTCCTTTTTTTTTTGCCATATGGGATCTTCTGTGGCAGGTGTACTACATCATCATGTCACCAAGTAAATATTAAAGCACAGAAAGCTGGTTCTGGTCAGGAAACGTACAGTTTTGCCGTGACTGGACACAGAGCTCTCTCGGTACAGCAGGTAATCGATCCGGCGGCCCGTCCAGGGTTGACCAGGCTCAGGATAGACCATAGGAACACCTTCGACGGGCACCGGTGGAGAAATATAGTCCTTACGCAGTTCTTCAGTCTCCAGAGTCCTGCAGAGAAGATCAAAGATGCATCAGTTCACAAAACACCAAACCCTGTTCAAACAAGGCAGAAGGCATCAACTAAGATGCCATCATAAACTTGATTTTCCAAAGCATGGCTGTCATTATATATATATATATATATATATACACACACACATACATACATACACACACACACACACACACACAGTCAAACCAAAAATTATTCAGACACCAGACCTAATTTTTGATATATTTTTTTACTAGTGGGTGCAGGACACTACAGTTCATTTATGAGGATTGCAAAATAAAGTAAACTGTGATATATTATATCCAAAAATTCTTCATACAGTGGACTACCAGTAAAATTGATTAAAATTTGGGACCAAAAATTATTGAAACTTTGACATGACCTTGTTTTGCTTAAGTGTTTTTTCTTTAATTGCTTTTATTTTTTGAATACATTTTGGTTTGACTATATATATATATATAATATCTCACCGCTGCAGGTTGTCTGGTGTCCTCATGTTCTCATCATAGAGCGTTGGCTGTTCCAGCAGGGTTCCTACAAACAAAACCACAATATCTGGAATTTCACAAAATTATTTTGAATTGTGATCACACTTTTAAATCATTTATGCAAAAACTAAATTACAAATCACAAACAATTAAGAATGAAAAGACACATCATCCTTATATAAGACCCAACCTATTTTTTACAGAAAAATTAAATAAATAAATAAATACATAAATAAATAAATAAATAATTTTAAAAAAAACATCCGAATAGTAACAGCCAACCGAAACTTTAAAATACAAAAATAAATAAATAAATATAGAAAGAAAAAACAGCATCCTAATAGTAATACCCAACTCAAATTTTAAAATAAAATAAATACAAATAAAAAAAATAATTTTTTAAATAAATAAATAAATACATAAATAAATAAAAACAGCATCCTTATAGTCATACCCAACCTAAAAAAAAGAAAAAAAGAAAAAACAACTAATAAATAAAATAAAAACTATAACAACAACATTCTATTAGTAACACCCATCTTAAATTCAAATGAACTTAAATTTTAATGAACAGTAAATGAGAGTGTTACCGATGAAACAACATGCTATCCTTAGTCATATCTAACCAAAAATTTTACAATCGAAAACCCCACAACATCAGCCGAGGAACAGAAACCACTCAAAAACATAGATTTTCTTTCCACAAACTGTGCATGAATGTGAATGAACAGTAATTGAGAGTGTTACCGATGACCCAGGGCTTCTCTCGGCCAGCTCCGGCTCTGCAGGGGTCGATATACTCCTCAAACACACTGTGGCTTTGCTCCAGCCTGTCGTCTGAAAACACACACAGACACACCAACATCCTCCGTTCATCAGGCCTCTGCATAAACACTGATCTAATCAAGACATGCAGTGTGTATTTTTCAGTATGTACCAGGAGAGCAGTTGTCAAAGTTAAAGTCTCCACAGAGCACATCAAACATCACCATCTCATCTTCTCGTCTGGTCACCGCCTGGAACTCATTGATCCACTTGGTCAACAGGTTCAGCTGCTCGAAGCGAATCGCTCCGTCCCCTGATCAGCAAACATGTAAAACAAATAAATAATGCAATTATATTATGTGCAATTATTATTATTTGTGCAACTGTAACTTGTACATGATTCAAACTGTAAAGGCTCCCAAAACAATAAAACTCAAACATGCAAAAAACAATACTTTTTGACCACTGGGATTCTAGACAGTTTAACTGGATTGGATTGGATTACATTAGACATTGTGTTATTCAAAAATCAATATTTTGTCATTATTTATTCATCCTTATGTTGTTCCAAACCTGTTTTTGAGATCTGAGATCTTTTCCGCAAGTGATTTAATTTTATTTAACACTATCATATGACTTCAAAAGAGTCATATCCCTGATGAATAAAAAAAAAAAAAAAAAGATGATGGGATCAGTGTTTATTTTAGTATTATTTATATACTCTGATAGTTTTATTAATATTTGAATTGCTTTATTTTCAGTTTTCTTTTTAACTTTAGTTATGTTTTAGTAAGTTTTTTATATGCTTTCATCATTTTTTTATAAGTATAATATATTATATATATATATATATATATATATATATATATATATACACACGCACACAAATTTATTTATATATATATATATATATATATATATATATATATATATATATATATATTATATTATATATGTGTGTGTGTATATATTATATTATATTATATATGTGTGTGTGTGTAATATATATATATATATATATATATATATATATATATATATATATATACACACATACACACACATAGATATACACATAGATATAGAGATATATACATATATATATATATATATATATATATATACATATATATATATATATACATATATATACAGGGGTTAAAGCAAAAAAAAATCCTGAGCCTGAATTTTTTTCTGTGTGTGTGTGTGTGTGTGGTGGGGTATGGCAACACATGACTGTGGCAACTTTAACATTTGAAAGGATACTATGGCAAAGTTATTGCTTTCCTTATTCAAACTGATTTTTTTCATGAATATATGGTTGACCTGAAGAATGAAAGCTGTATCATACACTTGGAAAATTATGAGCTATATCACCGCTTATTGACACTAGGGGAGTGACAATACACTTAGCTCACAAGATGAGACAAAATATAGATACTTGGTTCACTATAAAGAGACAATATTTTAATATTATTTTAAAGAAATTTTCAATGACAAAATATTTGTCTTTTAATTACAAAAAGTAAAACAATGCAGTTGTATTTTAAAATATTTTAACTAATCTAGGGCTGTAACTAATGATTATTTTGGTAATCAATTAATCTACTGATTATTTTGACAATCGAGTAATCTTATATGTTTTAGTAACACAAACAAACCTAAGTGAAAACCAGGCTTTAGTATGACTATTTATATATAAACTAACGATGAGGCAATAATAATTGCCTCAAATAAAATATCAAAACCAAGTAATTACATGGTTTTATTGAACAACACTGTTAAAATACATCATGTAATATGCCTATACATAATATGAACATAACCAACTGAAGTACATTATGTATTATAACAAATACATGCAGAGGGCGCCAACGGCCTGTTTCACTTTACAGTGTGATTAAACGACGTTTAAATCCATTAAATTTTTATATTTGGCTACACGCAAATTCAAACACTTTTATTTTAATATCACGATGTACAATAAATAGCATATTTAGAAATAGGTTGATGTATTCTCCTGTGTTGGCAAAGGTTTATAAATGATTTACGTTACAAATCTAGTGAAAATGCACACTGTTTTCCCAAATGAACATTAAGCAATTCAAATTCACAGCATATGCAGAGGAAGAGTTTAGCCCCTTTCACACATACAGTCTTTACTGGTAAATTACCAGAAAGTTCTCATTAAAAGATCATGTGTGAACAGGACCTTTTCAAAAATCCCGGTAAATTTGTTCTGGCAATCATATCGTTCTTATGGAGATGACATGATTAGGGCTGTGACGGTCACCGTGACAACCACGTCACGTTGTCTACTGCCACCGGCAGTAGTGCACATGACGTCACAGACTCTATAACAAGCATAATACAAAGTTTGTATACAAGTGTAATAACAATAACAATTGAAAAAGTCTATGCTAATTCACAAATTACCTCAAACGCCATACACGGCGTTTCCTTTAGATTGGCACATTTGAGCGCAGGAAAATACAGTTTATTCTGCATTCAGCAAATTTATTTCATGCTGAGCGATGGACCTTGTTGGGAAACCAAATACTACATCGCCGATCTGGAGCCATCTCCATTCATGTCAACCATCCGCGTTTGTACAAGTGTCTCCAAGTTCACGTGATCGCAAACTGGTCAGGTTGGTATTGGTGAGGCTTTCTCCAAACTGGCCAAATACAAACGAGACAGCGGTAGATGCTAACATGAAATATGGCAACATACTCCGCGATTCCCATTCCACAGAGAGCGCGTGCAGAACGGATTTAACGCCCGCTTGTTTGGTGGCGGAACAGTGAACCGTGTCTAAACCGGACACGACAGGTGTCACGCCGCGTCGCAACCAGACAGGTTGAGTCTGTCTACACAGGACATTTGAACTTTGTCAGTATGTAATAAATAGGACGAGGCAGTTTATTATGTGGGATTTGTCATGTCGCATCCAGTGTAGACTGCATCACTGATTATAATGAGTTCTATAGAATTTTATCTTGTCGCGCCGCACCGCTCGCGTCCGGTAGACAGGGTATATTTAGCTTTCTTATTTAAGGCTACTTTCCTATTTAACTATTATTTATTGGATATTTATTTTAGTGATTTGCAGGCTACATGTTCACTGATGGAAGTGCTAAAATAAACACGTTTGTTAATAGATGATCGAGCCTCATTTGTTTATTTTTTTTGCGTTTCAAAATTTTATATATATTAATATCACAACACCGCGCCACCGGCGGTAGTTGGTCCATTACCACCGCGGTGGTAAAAATCTGCCACTGTCACAGCCCTAGACATGATTACTCTGAGCCGTTTACAAAGCTCCGCTGCTTTTTAATTAGTTTTTCTATGTAAATATGCGCTAGATGGACATCTTTGACCATTGCGCCTCGCAGCTTTTTTAACGTGTCATGCTTCTCCATTCATCAGGGCTGCCACTCTGCGATTGGATACTATTATGCGCGTCTCGTGTTTATAAGAGCAGAACATTCTGATTGGCTAGTAATGTTAATTTGGTTGAGAGTGAAAACTGTGCTCCTCTCATACCATTGGTAGGCGAACTCATGGACTCGAAAGTGATTTTTTTTTTTTTTTTTTTTTTAAATGTAGGATTATTTTTTTCCGCAGCCAAACGCTGCACGCCGGAGATCCGGCACGGTGCCGGAGAACTTTAAGCCCTGTATATATATATATATATATATATATATATATATATATATATATATATATATATATATATATATATATATATATATATATATATATATATATATATCTCTTTCTATATCTATATCTATCTATCTATCTATCTATCTATCTATCTATCTATATATATATATATATATATATATATATATATATATATATATTTATTTTTCATCTACTATTTATATTTTTTATATTTTTTTCCAGCTTTATTTCAATTAACAAGAATGTTATAAAAGTTTTAGTTCACGATAATAACTCTGTACGGGATAAATAACAGGTTTAGAAAGACATGAAGGTGAATAAATAAACAGAATTTTAATTTTCCAAGTAAACTATTTCTGTACATGCATCACAACACTTGCCTTCAGGAGCGTGCAGGTGAGTGCAGTTAATATACCCCACCATTTTCTTTTCACCTTTTCGTAACCCGATTTCCACCTTGTGAGAAAACATTTCGTTTTTTAGTTTGGTTAGTTTCCAAACCTTTATATAAAACGTTCTAGATCAAGCACGACACCAAAAGAGTTCACCAAAACAAAAAAAAGAAAATTCTGTCATCATTTACTCACCTTTCTCCACTTGTTCCAAACCTGTTTGCTGAGCACAAAAGAAGATATTTTGAAGAACGCTGGTAACAACCAATTGATGGTAGCCATTGACTTCCATAGTTATCGTAGTTGATCCGTACGTACCAGATCCTACGGTTCAGCACGCATGTGATTCATGGATTAGTTTAACCATCATAGACTGATGCACACATCTCTAAGACAGCAATTTAAACATAAGTGATTTTAAACCATTCAAACACAAGAACAGGTGAAAGAGAACTCAGTTTCTTTCTCGCGCACTGTTTTCTGCATGCATACACTCAAAGTGCACACACAGATAGACGTGCCTCAGAAAGCGCGCAAATACAATTTAGTTCTCTTTCACATCTCCTCATGACAAATACACAAAATTATATCAAAATACCCATTTCAGCAAGTATTCACGTAAACACAGTCGGTTATTATGTCTTAATTGGAGTGAACGTAAACAGGAAGAAACGGATGTGTATCATCATATTGGATCTGTGCATTAAGTCTTAAAGCCTATAAATACCTGCTGTCATTTAAACAACAAAACACTTAATCAAACAACAAAACAGCTTTAACAAAGATTAATCTATATTTAATTTATACAGTGAACACTATGCAGTGTTATTTTACATGAAGAAGTACTTAAAGTGTTCCTTAAGTAATAAATGGAAAGCAAAGTTACATAGGTCTCTTTTTTTTTTTTTACTGACCCAAAAAATTATTATTTCAAAACCGTAATATGATCCAAACTGAGTTTTGTGATCCGTTGCATGCCTATTCCATAGCATGGAATAAAATACTATGGAAGTCAATGGCTACCATCAACTGTTTGGTCACCAACATTCTTCAAAATATCTTTTTTTGTGCCCAACAGAAGAAACTCATACAGTGAGTAAGGGGTTGTTCACACAGAACGCATCTCTGCATCTAAAACGTGAGACGCAGTGCTCAGGAATGGTTAAAAAAAAAGCGCAGTGCAGAACGCCTCCTCCGCCAAGTTGCAGCCAAACAGAACAGTTGCCAACTTGCTACTGTAAACAAAAGCTTGCCCCGTCTATGGGGTCTTTTGATTGGTCCACTGTTTTGGGACTGACATTGATGAGTGGCACTGCGTGTAAATGTTGAAATTCTTTTAACTTGACACTGCATCTTAAAAACGCGGTGCTCATGTGTGAGATCCACCAAAAGATGCAAGACACAAGCGCAATGGCCAACAAGTCCGTCTAGTGTGTTTATGTAGAAAAACAATAGAAAAATAGCACATTGGAACTGAAAAACGCATTCTGTGTGAACGGCCCCTAACTTGACACGGCGTTTAAAAAAAAAAAAAAAACAGCGCTCTTGTGCGAGACACTGCACAAGACGCGAGATCAATGGTCATACACATCCGTCTAGCGTGTTAAAGTAGAAAAACAATGGAAAAGTAGTGCAATGGAATGGAAAAACGCTTTTTGTGTGAACAGCCCCTCATTTGACACAGCGTCTTAAAAAACGGGGCGCTCATGGTGCGAGACGCAGCAAAAGACGCAAGATGTGAACGCAACGGTCAAACACGTTCATGTAGTGCATGTTTACATAGAAAAACAATGAAAAAGTAGGGCACAGGAATGGAAAAACGCGTTCTTTGTGAACGGCCCCTTGATGACAGAATTATAGTTTTTGACGATCTGTCCCTTTAAATCGGATGTCATACCTTTACAGCGAGCAGTCCTTTGGCAGCCAGAGCGTCTTCTCCTCGTCCATTGGGAAAGCAGCGATACTCAGCCTCCATCACGGGATATCGACTAGCCAGGAACAAACCGCTGTTAAAAAACTTAAAAGACGAGCACATTCCAGCAGGCTGGCAGGCGTAAACGCCGACGTCGTAGAGCACGTGTCCATAGAGCGGACTGAGAGCTCGCGTGAGTTTCATAGCGGCTCTCTTGTCGAAAACCTCCTGGAGACACACGACGTCCACGGAGGACGGGAACAGAGCGGACACTTCCATCGTAAAGTCGGTGTCCCGAAAGAGCGTCTGAGGCGGATGCTTGTGCTGGTTTGAGTTCTGATTGTAGTTGGGTTTGGGAAGGCCGTCGGTTTCGCGAACATCTTCTGCCTGATTGGTCTCGGAAACATCTATGGATCCGTATGAAGATGGCCGCGGTTGTGGGATCAAACTGCTGGAAGGCGTAACAGTGCCGCAGCTGCTGGGAGAATCGACGAAAATACGGATGTGAGGGCGGGTGACGCCTTGGACGATGCTTTTACCGATGTACGCCGCGCGTTTTTGCGTGTGCCCGAGGTTGTTAAAGCGCGCAATGCCGTCGGGAAGAAAGCACAGGTTTCCCGTCAAAAACCCAAAACTGACTTTCCCTGTTTCTTCCCATCTAGCATTGCGATCCTCCATGGGAATGATCTGCTCCTGATGATAATACGCGAATGGTCTTCGTACGGCCTGCAGCGGCGCCCACAGCATGAACCCCAGCAGCGCGAACGGCGTGGAGATTATGAACAGGATGAAGAAGAGGACGGAGCCGAAGACGACCTGAAACGGGTGGAGGTAGCACTCCATCTCGTGCCGCCACATGCGCTCCAGACTGGTGGAGATGCAGACAGCGAGGAGACGGTCCAGGAACCAGAAACAAGGGAAGATCAGACCCCATCCTACGGCATGGAGACCTTCCAGGAAGACATTGGAGAAAGGAGACGCTCTTAAAGACATGCCTCAGCGCCGCACACCAGCGAAAGACGCCTTCTCATCTCAGATCCTCCACACAACCACTGGAATTCTGAAAATGACAAACACAGGGAAAAAACTGATTAAAGCCACAAGGTAGGGCTGCACCATTAATTGAAATTAAATCGCAATCACGATTAGGCAAAAGCTGCGACTGTTATGCATATCAGTGAAGCACGGTTCTGTGATCAGTAGTAAACCTTAGGGGTGTGAATCGGCACTGGTTTCACGATTCAATTCGATTCCGATTATCATGTCAACGATTTGATTCAATTCGATATCACGATGCATCACGATTATATCAAATTTATTTTGTGCATTTTTATTAAATTATATATATATATATATATATATATATATATATATATATATATAAAAAGCAGGCTACTTTTTAAAATAATTGTTAATTAATTAATTAATATATAATTAATTAATTATTGTTAAGAATTAAAAGTAAATATAGCTTCAAAACATACAAGCAAATAAAGTAATAAAGGGGGAAAAGACAATTACAAGTGATAAACAAAAAGCACTTTCAGTATCTGGGAGTGTTTTAGGTATCAAAAGTTTACAGATAATCATAGTTCCCCTTTCAGTCGGTCACTCCGAGTCACGTCGGATGACTGACGAAATTGGGATCTTGCCAGAGAGACCAATCCACTTCGAGTGTAACTAAACGAGCCAATGGACATTGGCATGCGATTATTGCATCCAGCTGCCGCTGATCACAGCGTGAGCATAAGAGGCAGCTGATGCACCGCATCAATCATCCTTTCGCTTCGGAGCCGAGCGGTAGTGGTTGAAGCTACTGCTCTCCCTTCCAAGAGAGTGTTCTGTGAGCGAGTGCGGGCGTTACGGCGCAGCAGCGGTGGTCACGGTGTCCGGGAGAGAAAGATCGTCTTCCTGCTGACAGCCACACTAGGAGTGTGCGGTGGCCAGCTCCCCTGCATGCTTCAGCACTAAAAGAGCATTTCTCTGAAAGAGCAACACGGGTGATCGCGTCTTTTTAAAGATGTCTTTTCACCCGTACGTTTCTGGGTGTGGTCGTTTCCTGGCGCCTCAGGACGGTCACGATCGCTGCCTCACGTGTCTGGGCATCCAGCACGCTGAGGTGGCTTTCGTGGATGGTTCATGTTCTTCTTGCGGGGGACATGACCATCTCGGAGTGCGACTCCGCTATGTCAAACATGGCGGAGTCCCTCTGCCTGCCGCGATCCGGCGTGCACACTGGATCCGGTGGAGTCAGAGGTGATTTGAGGATTACGGTGAGGGCTTCCCCAAGTGGAGCTCCTCACCCCTCAAGCACTCCGCAGCCGGTGGAGTTGCCGAAGGAACGCGCTGGCCACGCGTTTCCTTCGGTGCCCCCTCTGACGACCAGATGTCAATCACTGCATCGGAGGGCGGGCCCTCTCTCTCCGGGGATGACGACCCGGCTGCGTTGCCCCCTTCGGGTGTGGTAGCGTTGTCCGTGCCAGACCCAGAGATGACGGCTATGCTTTCCCGGGCCGACGAGAATGTCGGGCTCGTGTGGAATCCTAAAAAGCCACCGTGTCCCGATCCTTCGAGGCTGGGCGAGTGGTTTCTCGGTGGGGGTCGCGCTGGTTCTCAGCGCCCCCCTCCGGTGCCCTTCTTTCCGTAAGTGCATGAGGAGCTTACAAGGTCGTGGAAGGCACCTTTCACTGCCTGAAACAAATCTTGTGGTTCCTCCCCTCTCACCACCCTCGATGGTGGGGCCGCTTTGGGGTATGCGGCATCCCCTCGGTGGAGCGGTCTGTGGCCATGCAACTGTGTCCAACAGCCGCTTCCACCCTGTGGGGTGACCCGTGTCTTCCCTCACGGGCCTGTAAGTATTCGTCAGGTCTAACTGGCAGTGCTTATAGAGCCTGTGGGGAGGCGGCTTCTGCCCTCCATGCCATGGCGTTACTGCAGGTCCACCAGGCCAAAGCCCTGAAAGACCTGCACGAGGGTGGTCACGACCTGGCGGTTCTACATGAGCTGCGTGCTGCGACTGACTTCGAGCGACGAAGGTGACCGCACAGTCTCTGGGTCGTGCGATGTCCACGCTAGTGGTCCAGGAGCGCCATCTCTGGCTGTGTCTCGCTGACATGAAGGAGCAGGAGAAGGTACAGTTCCTGAATGCTCCCGTGTCACAGACCGGCCCTTTCGGCGACGCTGTCGAGAGCTTTGCCCAGCAGTTCTTGGCAGCCCAGAAGCAGACTGAGGCAAACACATCATGCGCCGGAGGAAACCTGCTGCTTCCACTCCGGCTGCAGCCACTCAGCCTGCTCGTCGCCGTGGGTGCCCCCCTGCGGCCGCCCCCACTCCAGCGCAGCCGCAGCAGTCTTTCACCAGGCAGCGTCGTGGAGCCGGTCGCAGGCAGGACGCCCAGCCCGTCCAGGCCCCCGCCAAACCTGGCGGCAAGCGCAAGTGCAAGAGGCCCTGGGACGGTCGACCCAGAGATGGAGGAGACTGCTCATCGGGAGATGGTGACTGCCCACTCCCTCCCCCGGAGGAGGGCCGGGTGGAGTATCTTTTGTTCATTTTGTTCCGCCGCTGGCCCAGCAGCCAGCGGTACCCAAAACATCAGTAAAGAGCGGTCTCCTCAATCTCTGGGTCTCAAGAGGAGGAGAGTGGTGATCCGTGCATCACAGGATCGCTTCCCTCCTCCTCTCTCGCCAGCAGGTAGCAGGTGGTTGCCCAAGAGCACCCCTCCTGCCCATTCGTGGAACCAGGTAAGGGCAGTAGCACTCCAGTCCCCGCTTCAAGTCGTCAAACGCCGGGCTGTCACAAGCCTCAAGCCGGGTTCCTGTGTCTCCTCCCATGCGAGGAGAAATCAGGTGAGTGCTACACTACACACCCAGACCCCGCCCCCTGCCGTCACAGGCCAGGCCGTCACAGGTCCTGGGGCCGGTCCCTGTGTTCCACCTCGCTGCCCCACCGCGGGCACATCAGTGGGCCCGTTGGTCCCGCTGGTGCGGTCTCTCGGAGTCTGGTTAGCGCTCCCCAGTCCGTCCCGGTGGCTCCTGCGGACCATCAGACTCGGCTATGCGATTCAGTTCGCCCGGCGTCCCCCCAAGTTCAGGGGCATCCGGTTCACTTCAGTCAAAGCCGTCGATGCCCCTGTCTTGCTCGCGGAGATTGCAGTCCTACTGGCGAAGGATGCAATAGAGCCGGTCCCTCCAGCCGATATGAGGTCGGGGTTTTACAGCCCTTACTTCATTGTGCCCAAGAAAAGCGGTGGGTTACGACCGATCTTGGATCTGCGAGTTTTGAACCGTGCACTTCACAATATGCCGTTCAAGATGTTGACGCAGAAACGCATTTTTGGATGCGTCCGTCCCCTAGATTGGTTTGCAGCAATCGACCTGAAGGACGCGTACTTTCATGTTTCGATTCTCCCGCGACACAGGCCATTCCTGCGATTCGCGTTCAACGGTCGGGCATATCAGTACGAGGTCCTGCCCTTCGGGCTGTCCCTTTTTGCCTCGTGTCTTCACCAAAGTCGCAGAGACGGCCCTTGTTCCCCTGAGAGAACGGGGTGTGCGCATTCTCAACTACCTCTACGACTGGCTCATACTTGCACAGTCTCGAGAGCTGTTGTGCGCACACAGGGACCTGGTGCTCAGGCACCTCAGCCAGTTGGGCCTTCGGGTCAATTGGGAAAAGAGCAAACTCGTGCCAACGCAGAGGATCTCTTTTCTCGGCATGGAGTTGGATTCGGTCAACCAGACAACACGCCTCACCCAGGAACGTGCTCAGTCGGTGCTGAACTGCCTCAAGACTTTATCAGGCAGGACAGCGGTCCCACTGAAACTCTTTCTGAGGCTCCTGGGGCATATGGCTGCAGCTGCGGCCATAGTTCCACTCGGTCTGCTCCATATGAGACCGCTTCAGCACTGGCTCCATGGCCGAATCCCGAGGTGATTAGTCGATTAATCATTCTAGTAATCGTTAGATTAATCGATTATCAAAATAATTGTTTGTTGCAGCCCTAGCGTCGATGCAGAATCGTCCGCGTCCGCATCGTGATGCATCGATGCGAAGATTAATTTCGATCAGAGCGAGTAGTAGAAGTGTTCTGTCATGCGAGAACAGCCTAATCAAAGTGTAACTAAGCTTGTCGTAGAACGAAATTACCATCCAATCACAATTCGTTATTGATTAACATGCAGTACAGGAAGGTGGGATAGGCGGAATCACACTGAATGACATACAACAGAAACGCTCAGCCGTGCGCCCAGTGTTGCCAACTTAGCAATTTTGTTGCTAAATTTAGCAACTTTTCAGACTACCCTAGCAACTTTTTCTTCCAAAAGCACCTAGCAACAAGTTTAGCTATTTCTTTTTTTTTTATTTGGCAACTTTTAGCAACTTTTGATAAATGACTCAAACAATAAAAAGCCATGCATTTTCCATCTAAATTACACAAAAAGAGGAAATTAAAGATGCCTAGCAGTACACACAACACATGAATTAAGTTAGCTGCTATTTGCAATTGTTAAATTAAATAATCATAATAATAACTGAATAATGGAATCATTGTTCATTTATGATACACCTTGTTAGTAGCTTGTACCTGCGATTGTTGATCAGTTAGTACAGTGTAAGAAAAATATCCAGAAAAATGGAAAAGGTATTCTATAGTAATTTTCCAGGATATTATCCATTATCCGTTGTAACCCTGTAACCCAAAAACACAAAATACGTAATTTAAAATGCAGGTAAAAAACCTGTGAAAAATCAATAAGGAAAATTCCTTCATATTAACATTGTAGATTGTGCCCTATTTTTACAGACTTTTCTTACAATCTAGCTTACTAACTAACTACTAATACACTGCTTAAAACTATAATTGTTCAGAATGTGTAGATTTACTAGTTTACTAGCTAATAAAAATGTAAAACTTAAATTGTAATCAAAAATGTGTAAGTTTATTAATTCACTGAATTATTGAACAATTAAATTTTGTATTTAAAATAGTTATATATTAATATTATGTTAGCATTTATATTATTTTATGAACAAATCTAAATTAACATATATAAAATATATTTTTGACTGAGATTTGATGTAGTGACACAATTTTGCATCGTGATTATGTAATGACATCATCGCGCAATGACATCACAACATCATTTAGCAACTTTTAGCAACAAATCGACCTTCCTTTATCAACTTTCCCTGAAAATTAGATGGCAAAACTGTGTGCGCCCGCGCGATCCCGGTTCTGCGATCAGTTCTCCTTGCACAATAATGTCAAATACATACACAGCTCTCAAAATGTCCATCGTGTGAAGTATCTCACGTAAATACAGTCGGTTATGGCTTAAGTGAACGTAAACAGGTGGGTGAAAACTGGATATGTGTCAGTCTATTACATTCATTCGGTCTTAAAGGGACAGCAGCCTAATTAAATACCTGTCTGTTTCATTAATGTTAATCAAACAACAAAAGATGATAAATAAAGTATACATGTTAAACCTACTGTGTTAAAAAAACAAGTTTATTTAATATTTAATGTGTATCTACTGTATTTGTCTTATGGTTTGTAATTTGCGTTATTCTCTACACGTGTGTGTGTGTGTATGTAGGATATATATATATATATATATATATATATATATATATATATATATATATAAATATAATATATATTTATAGTATATATACTATAACTAAAGTAATATATATATAACTAAATATAGTAATACAGTAATATTATATATATATATATATATATATATATATATATATATATATATATATATATATATATATATATATATATATACATATATATATATATATATATATATATATATATATATATACGTATATATATATATATATATATATATATATATATATATATATATATATATATATATATATATATATATATATATATATATATATATATATATATACACATATATAACTAAAACTAAATATAAAATAAAAATGAGCAAAAAAGTATATAGACATTTTAAAAATAATAAAAAAATTGCTATGTTTGCAATGTTAGGAAAGTGAAAAGTTATAAATTTACTAATTTAGAGTAAACATTTCTCATTTTCTTTTAGTTTACCTTGAATTATTAAAATGACTAAAACTAAAATAAAAATAATTAAAAACTAAATAGACATTTTTTAAATGAATACATAAAAAAAAAAAAAAAAAAAAAAATATTCGTGTTAGTAAAGTAAAAGACTATAATTACTTAATCAACTAGTCAGTGAGTTGTATAAACCGGGGTTATTATCGTTAACTTAACTTAAAACCATAAAAACATTTTTGTTACTTGAAATAAAATAAAATAAATAAATAAAATAAACATTAACTAAAATATAAAATAAGATATAAAAACGTATTTTATGTCAGCTAGTTGTCAAGGAGATTTCTCATTTTCGTTTAGTTTAACTTGATGTATTAAAATAACTAAAAGTGAAATAAAAATAATGTACAGACATAAATAAAAGACAAATAAAAGTGCAAAAACAAAAATATATAAAAAAATAAAAAATACAAACTGATTTATATTTATAAAATCTATAATAGTAAATCAATGAAACTTAAACAGTAGTCTGAACAACTGAATGACTAGTCTGTTTTAACGAAAGCTGTGAAAAAAGAAGCTAAAAACCTCTGACAGATGTTGCATTTCTTAATCCATTCCCTTTAAAACACTGAAGTGACAATAAAAATGTGAAAAACAATCTATATCTACCTCTACATGCAACTAGTCAGTTGGTGATAGTGAGCTGGCTGACTATCCCTGCTCCTTTCATTTCATTTCAATGCACTTGTTCAGTGAATGGCTTTGACAAACAGTGACGTCGTAGCCTGCTGAACAGGAGAAACATGTTTTCTTAACCTTTGGTGGGAATTTATTTCCATGCATCCACTGATGTGCAATAAAGTCCCCTTCACTTCTCAACGGGTGGTTTTCTTGTTCACATTCGACAAAACTCACCACAGAGACACTAAATACAGAACTATCCTGACAGCTACTGCAGTCATGTTTACATGCACTACATATTCTTGACATGAAATAAAATTTCTACCTATTTTCAAAATGCTCCTAATTTTTAATCAATACCTCTGAAATGATGAAAAACAAAATGTTGGTCATAAATTTTACATTTAAATTTATGCATTTAGCAGATGCTTTTATGCAAACGACTAACATTGCATTAAAGGAATACATTTTCTCAATACATACATTCCCTAGGAATCAAATCCAGGATCCTTATGGCAATCTGTGTGTGTGTGTGTGTGTGTGTGTGTGTGTGTGTGTGTGTGTGTGTGTGTGTGTGTGTGTATATATATATATATATATATATATATATATATATATGTATGTATGTATGTATGTATGTATGTATGTATGTATGTATGTATGTATGTTTTTTTTCTTTGGCCAAATTTATATTTTATGTGTTGTATATAGGTTAGTCATGCAGCACATCAAGTCCAGTCTTCCAAACACGCTGGACCCACTCCAGTTTGCATACCGTCCAAACCGTTCCACGGACGATGCAATATCCACCACTCTCCACCTAGCTCTTACCCATCTGGAACAGAAAGACTCTTATGTAAGAATGCTGTTCATTGACTTCAGCTCAGCATTCAACACAATAATCCCACAACAGCTCATCCACAAACTAAACCTGCTGGGCCTTAACACCTCCCTCTGTAATTGGATCCTGGACTTTTTAACTGCAAGACCTCAGTCAGTCCGTGTCGGCCGCAACACCTCCAGCACTACCACACTGAGCACAGGTGCCCCACAAGGCTGTGTGCTCAGCCCGCTGCTCTTCACACTGCTGACCCACGACTGCACTGCCAAGTCCAGCTCCAACCACATCATCAAGTTTGCTGATGACACAACTGTGGTAGGCCTCATCAGCAACAACGATGAAATGCACTACAGAGAGGAAGTGGCACAGCTGGCTGAATGGTGTGGTGCTAACAACCTGTCCCTCAATGTGGGTAAGACGAAAGAGGTTGTGATGGACTTCAGGAGAAACTCTGTTGACCACCCCCCGCTGACCATCGACGGCTCAACCGTGGAGAGAGTCGGCAGCACTAAATTCCTGGGAGTGCACATCACAGAGGATCTCACCTGGACCACCAACGTCACGTCACTCAACAAGAAGGGACAACAGCGCCTCCACTTTCTCCGCCGGCTGAAAAGGGCAAGTCTCCCTCCACCCATACTCACCACTTTTTACAGGGGCACCATTGAGAGTGTGCTGACTACCTGCATCACTGTCTGGTATGGGAACTGCAGTGCTGCTGACCGCAAGACCCTACAACGGACAGTGAACACTGCCGCAAAGATCATCGGTGCCCCTCTCCCCTCCATCCTGGACATTTTCCTTTCACGATGCTCCAACAAGGCCACCAGCATCGTGAAGGACCCCACCCACCCCTCTCACAACCTCTTCCAGCTCCTGCCATCAGGTAGAAGGTACCGGAGCATCAGAGCTCGCTCTGTCAGATTGCTCAACAGCTTTTTTCCCCAGGCTGTGAGAGCTCTTAACTCCAATCCCCCTGTCCCCCTCTGAAACCATGAACACCTCAGCCCTCCCACCCCCCAACTCATTAAAAACTGTTGACAATTTTACTAAGTGCAATTCTGGACCAAACCCCTGAATGTGCTACACACAGGTGAGTGGGCTATACAAACCACCTGTAGTAACGCACTCATCCCACTATATGCACACTAGACACTTTCTACAAACACTCCCTGCCACAAAGACTCTTAAGAAAATATATGTCTACCTGAACATTGCACTACAAAATAATACGTTTACTTGAGCATTGCACTACAAAATCTTTTTGCACTATGCACTGTCTCCCACAAAATCTGCACAATAATGTACAAAATATATATTTTTTCTGCACAATTTCATGTACATATATCTCTTTCGCACAATTTCATGTACAGTATTTATGTAAAGTTTTTTGTACAGTCTCAGTTTGTGTATGTGTGGACAATTAGGTATAGCAGTTATAGTATTTTTAGTATATGTATAGTCAGATAGTTAACTGTTGTATAGCTCTATTGTTTTTCCTATACTTGCATTGTTGTATGTTTATCTTAGGTTTAACTAGTATGTAGCACCGTGGTCCTGCGAGACACGACATTTCGTTCCACTATATGTCCACACATGTAGCAGAATGACAATAAAGCTCGACTCGACTCGACTTGTATGCAATTATTGAAAACGTATTTAGTTTAAATCTTTATATACAAAATATATTTCACAATGTATTGGCCAGTCTTATAGTAGCCTGTTTAGTCTAAATGCAAATGTAGGTGGAAAAGCCTACTATCAATACTAAATTTAAAAATTCATTATTCTTTCATTTTTTTAAATACATTTTTTTTCAGATGTGTTATGCGTTCACGTGTTATAGACAACAAATAAAGGTTTTCTTCAAATGTGAAAGTATTTCTGCTGATGTAAAAAAATATGGAAAAAAAATTGGTCAAAAATGTATTGGTAATATAATATATATTCACGTAAATATATTTTGAAACATATTTTAAATATATTTTTTCTAAAATTTTTATAAAAATATATTTAAAAAAAAAAAAAAAAAAAAAATATATATATATATATATAATAACAACAACAACAACAACAACATTATATATACACATACACACATACATACACACACACACACACACACACACACAGGTGCATCTCAATAAATTAGAATGTCGTGGAAAAGTTCATTTATTTCAGTAATTCAACTCAAATTGTGAAACTCGTGTGTTAAATAAATTCAGTGCACACAGACTGAAGTAGTTTAAGTCTTTGGTTCTTTTAATTGTGATGATTTTGGCTCACATTCAACAAAAACCCACCAATTCACTATCTCAACAAATTAGAATATGGTGACATGTCAATCAGCTAATCAACTCAAAACACCTGCAAAGGTTTCCTGAGCCTTCAAAATGGTCTCTCAGTTTGGTTCACTAGGCTACACAATCATGGGGAAGACTGCTGATCTGACAGTTGTCCAGAGGACAATCATTGACACCCTTCACAAGGAGGGTAAGCCACAAACATTCATTGCCAAAGAAGCTGGCTGTTCACAGAGTGCTGTATCCAAGCATGTTAACAGAAAGTTGAGTGGAAGGAAAAAGTGTGGAAGAAAAAGATGCACAACCAACCGAGAGAACCGCAGCCTTATGAGGATTGTCAAGCAAAATCGATTCAAGAATTTGGGTGAACTTCACAAGGAATGGACTGAGGCTGGGGTCAAGGCATCAAGAGCCACCACACACAGATGTGTCAAGGAATTTGGCTACAGTTGTCGTATTCCTCTTGTTAAGCCACTCCTGAACCACAGACAGCGTCAGAGGCGTCTTACCTGGGCTAAGGAGAAGAAGAACTGGACTGTTGCCCAGTGGTCCAAAGTCCTCTTTTCAGATGAGAGCAAGTTTTGTATTTCATTTGGAAACCAAGGTCCTAGAGTCTGGAGGAAGGGTGGAGAAGCTCATAGCCCAAGTTGCTTGAAGTCCAGTGTTAAGTTTCCACAGTCTGTGATGATTTGGGGTGCAATGTCATCTGCTGGTGTTGGTCCATTGTGTTTTTTGAAAACCAAAGTCACTGCACCCGTTTACCAAGACATTTTGGAGCACTTCATGCTTCCTTCTGCTGACCAGCTTTTTAAAGATGCTGATTTCATTTTCTAGCAGGATTTGGCACCTGCCCACACTGCCAAAAGCACCAAAAGTTGGTTAAATGACCATGGTGTTGGTGTGCTTGACTGGTCAGCAAACTCACCAGACCTGAACCCCATAGAGAATCTATGGGGTATTGTCAAGAGCAAAATGAGAAACAAGAGACCAAAATATGCAGATGAGCTGATGGCCACTGTCAAAGAAACCTGGGCTTCCATACCACCTCAGCAGTGCCACAAACTGATCACCTCCATGCCACGCCGAATTGAGGCAGTAATTAAAGCAAAAGGAGCCCCTACCAAGTATTGAGTACATATACAGTAAATGAACATACTTTCCAGAAGGCCAACAATTCACTAAAAATGTTTTTTTTTTTTTTTTTTTGGTCTTATGAAGTATTCTAATTTGTTGAGATAGTGAATTGGTGGGTGTTTGTTAAATGTGAGCCAAAATCATCACAATTAAAAGAACCAAAGACTTAAACTACTTCAGTCTGTGTGCACTGAATTTATTTAATACATGAGTTTCACAATTTGAGTTGAATTACTGAAATAAATGAACTTTTCCACGACATTCTAATTTATTGAGATGCACCTGTATATAGATAGATAGATAGATAGATAGATAGATAGATACACACACACACACACACACAGGTGCATCTCAAACAATTAGAAGATCGTGAGGAAGTTCTTTTTTTGTAACATTTCAAAAAGTGAAACTTTCATATATTCTAGATTCATTATGTAAAGTGTTTTTTGTTGTTGTTGTTGTTGTTGTTTTTTGTTTTTTAATTTTGATGATTTGAGCTTAACAGCTTTAATATATACAAATATATACTGTAAAAACAAGAACATCAAGCCGCTTCCTGCTCCACAATTGTGTTTCTTCAATAGCTAGACTTTTCGCTACTGTCTGTATCTAATATCACCCAACTCTCATGGGTTTCTGAACTCACACATAACAACACTTCGGTCAGCAGAACAGCCCTGCCCAGAACTACAGGATATTAAGACATGTTATCTAACAGATAGCAATCAGAGGATCTTGGTGCATTTCCTCAGCAGCCCTGCTTCATTGCTGAGCCTGATGTCCAGAATGCTGCAGTATGCTGTTCTAGAGAGATTAGAGGTTTACAGCTCCGCTTCATCTGCTGTTAAACCACATACTGGATTAATACGGAATTGATTTACGACACTTATGCGACCTGATGCAATAATCGATACACTGATGCGTTCTAACGCACGCGGATCGATAGTGAGATCAACGCGCACTCCACTCGTGTGCTGGCGACGTCACCGGCCATCTGCGCCGAATGATCAGATTAGAATTATTAATCGCTCGCGAGTGATTTTCGCGTGTAAAAACCCGTGATCACGTGTCACCGGTTACAGTTTACCTGTTTACCTGTCTGTCTGTGTGTCACTCACCTGAGCGGGTTTTGTCGTGCACGCGGGCTGATATTGCGGCTCATCACGGTCCGTTCGTTTACCGGACAGCTTTCTGATTCACCGAACGCGGTTTATGTGGCGTTTCTGCTGCTGCTCGCGTCCCTCCAGCGGTTTCGACGCGCGCGCGCACGGTATAATGGGTCATGCGCGCGCCCGTCTACATGCACGCGCGTGCACACCTCTGTTTTACTTCCTGGATGTTTGGGGCCCCGGAGACCCCTGTGCTGTGAAGCCAGATAAAACGAGCTACTTTTTAGTGAACCACGTAGAGAGAATTACAATTTCTCTTAATATTTATTTTGTCTACCATTTTATGAAAATGTAAAATAAATAAATAAATTATATATATATATATATATATATAACCGTCAAAAAACAAGTCAAAAAGCTACCTACCAATATACATTAGCTTTCTGACTTTTTTTTTTTTTTTGACGTTTTATATTATTATTATATTATTAATTATATATTAATATTATTACTTTATAAATATTCATACACAATATATAAATATTCATTGTATCTTAGCAATGTATCTACCAAAATACAATAAGTATTTATATTCATTATTATTATTTATTATTATTTGACCCTGGACCACAAAACCAGTCATAAGGGTAAATTTGTGTGAGATCTATACATCATCTGAAAGCTGAATAAATAAGCTTTCCATTGATGTATGGTTTGTTAGGATAGGACAATATTTGGCTGAGATACAACTATTTGAAAATCTGGAATCTGAGGGTGCAAAAAAATCTAAATATTGAGAAAATCACCTTTAAAGTTGTTCAAATGAAGTTCTTAGCAATGCATATTACTAATCAAAAATTAAGTTTTGATATATTTACGGCAGAAAATTTATAAAAATATCTTCATGGAACATGATCTTTACTTAATATCCTAATGATTTTTGGCATTAAAGAAAAATGGATAATTTTGACCCATACAATGTATTTTTGGCTATTGATACAAATATACCTGTGCTACTTATGACTGCTTTTGTGCTCCAGGGTCACAAATGTGAGAAAAAAAAGTCCAAAACAATGAATTTGTTGATAAAATGTCTTTATTCCCTTCTTAAAATAAAAACAGAATGTATAAAAATCAAGAACAGATAGCATAAACAAGCAGAGTGGAAGATCCAGTGCATTTGCTCTTGATTATATTAACAGCACTGATGGACGTCGTTTCAGGACGGACAAACGCTTTCATTGCAGTCATCTCTGCATATGAAAGTGGAAACAAGAAAGCAAACGTAAAACAGAATAAATGAGACGCTTCACATGTGTTTCTTCCTCCAGCTGTGCACTTTTAACCACGGCTTCTTCCAAAGATCCGCAGAAGGTATAAGAAGATATGAATGATGTCCAGATACAGGTTAAGCGCGGCGAAGACGTATTCCTCGGGACTCAGGGACAGATTCTTGTTCCCGAGAAGCAGCTGTGTGTCCACGGCCAAGAACTGCAACACAAACATGAAGTTATTTCATTTATTCAGTTGTATATGAGTGGAAATGAAGCGTTTATTTAAAGCAGGGATTCTCAGCCTGACCTAAAATATTTGCTTGAAGTACCCCTGAGATTTTAAGTTATTGCTTCAATTATTTATTAACACACTCGTGTGTTTATGGTTCTCTGATATAATGGTCACAAGACATGCAGGTATACAATTATTATATTTCATATTTTTAGTGTTTTTATTATTTGTTTTAATAATAAATTAAGAATGGATTTTAAATTATAATTTAAAACATTTTTAGCATGTTTTCATTTTAAAATAAAAAATATTTATCATTATAATTTAACACATTTTAGCAAGTTTTTTATTATATTAATTTTATATTTATATTATATTTTTATTTTATACCTATATTATATTTCTTATATATATATATATATATATATATATATTATTTTAATCATAAATTATTTATTTTACACTATAATTGAATACATTTTAGAAAGTGTTTTTATTTTAAAATTATTTAGTTTAATATAAATAAAAAATAACAAATTATCTATTTATTTTACATTATAACTGAATACATTTTTAGTATTTTGAATGTTTTTAATTTATTTTAATAATAAATAATTTATTTTATTTTACATTATTGAATTATTAATATGTAACTGAATACATTGTTAGTAATGTTTATTTTGATTGTTTTTAAAATTATTTTAATAATAAACTATGTATGTATTTTACATTCTAATTTAGTACATTTTAGTAATGTTTTATTTTAATTGTTTTTAATGATTTTTAAATAAGTTATTTATTTATTTTACATAATGATTTAATAAATTCTCATTTTGCTTTTTAATATTAATTTAAATAATAAATTATTTATTTTACATTATTATTTAATACATTTTATTTTATTGCTTTTTCAATATTTAATCCTTTTTTTGTTTTATGTAATTTATTTATTTATTAAACATTGTGATTTAATACATTTTAGTAAGCGTTTTATTCGGGCTGTTTTTATGTAAGAATTATTTTAATTTTACACCTTCATGATTTGATGAATTTTTAATTTTTCATTAGCTTGTGAACGTCAGTCTGGGAAAGTGTTTCTAGAGAAGCGATGACTTACGCAGGTGAAGATCAGTGCGCCCAGCGTCGAGTAGATGAGGTCCAGAATCCTGTTGTACAGGAAGATGCACAGGATCCCGAAGAACATCAGGACGATGAGGCAGACGAACAGCACGCCGTAACAGGAAGTGAAGTCATATTTGGTCTGCGATTGAACAGGAAACAGCTATTAAAATCAGCTGGAACTCTTCTGCTTCAGATTCTTTTGTTACTCTACAAGATGTTAGTCCATAACTAGTATTTACTAAAATATACTGAACAATACAACAGAAATACTTGGTAGCACTTTATTTTAAGGTGTCCTTGTTACATGTTACATGTACTTACTATTATAATAACAATAAATTGTGCATAATTACATGCAAGTAACTCTAAACCAAACCCTAATCCTAATCCTAACCATATAGTGAGAACATGTAGTTAATTTATATTACGCAGTACTTAAATATATAATTACACAATAACAAGGACACCTTAAAATAAAGTGTAACCAAATACTTTTATCACATCATTCCTTTCTCATTATTATCATTATTATCAACTAAAACTAAACTATAAACTATTATTGTTAACTAAAACCATTAAAAAACATTGTAGTTACTTGAAATAAAATAAACACTAAATTAAACAAACTAATAAATAAAACAAACAAAAATAAAAATAAATTGAAAGTAAAATAAACAATAACTGAAATAAAATATAAATAAACTTATTTATTTCCATTAGTTTAACTTGATGTACTAAAATAACTAAACCTGAAATAAAAAATATTAAAAATTATATAAACATGTTTAAAACATAACAAAAATGACAGAAACACAACAAAATTACTAAACCTTTAACTAAAATTAAAATGAAAAATATAAAAAATAAAAATGAATTCAAACATTTTTCATTTTCATTTGAAGTACTAAAATAACTAAATCTAAAAGTAAAACTAATAAACTAAAAATAAATAGAAAAATATATAGACATTCTTTGAATAAAATACTAAAAATTACAACGAAGTAACTAATTTACTGAAACTTTAAATAAAATTTAGCTAAAAGCAGAAAATATCAAAATAAAATCGAATTCATGATAAGAGAAAACTATAAAATAATAATCAATGATACTAAAATAACACTGGGCAGATGCTGATGACAATCTTTCGGTTGCAGTGTTTTTCTAAACATGGAAATGGACAAGCGTTTGTTGCTCACGAGCGGATCTTGATCTCCAGCCCTGATCACAGTCATGAAAGTGTGGTGTTATTAAAACAGAAAGACGAGCGCTGACCTGCAGAGAGAAGACGATCACCGTGAAGCAGACGAGCACCGTGATGCCGACCGCCATCATCACGATATCAGTGTCGTAGAAGCTGGAAATCACGCCCACCATGTAAGACATCGCCAGCGTCAGGATACTCTGAGACGCAAGAAAACACTCGTCACCATGCATGACACAGAGGTGCAAACAGGTAAGGGAGGAAAAAGCTGAGAACACTGCGCAGATCGGGGGCATATGCTCCACACGGAACTTCTTTTAAAGATTAGTTTTACGAGCTCATTTGTAGTTACTTTAAGGTATTTTTTAAAATATTTTTTAATTACCTTATTTGTTCAAAACCGTAATTTTTCACTCACTCACACACACACACACACACACACACTCTCACTCAGACACAGACACTCACTTTTTTTTTTTTGCAACATTTGTTGCAACATTTTTACAAAAATCCAGACTTAATATATTTGGTCAAAATCCCTTGTCATAAAGGATGAAGTGCTATGCAGGCTATTTAAGACAATATTGGCTGATTAGACCTAAAATGCTAAATGTTTGCCCTCTCTCTCTTCACTGTTCCCACATCTCAGACCTCAAATACATCAAATATTACCCTTTTTAGACAGTTTTTGAAGTAAAGAGTAAAAAATACTATACAAAACTTATTGAAATAACCATGGGCCAGCTGCATTAACTTAGCCATCATGTTAAGACTGTGTCTTAAGAACTAGTTTGACCAACTAGCAGTTGCTAAGGAGAAATCAGTCTTACTTTTCCAATAGAAATAAGACCAATCTACCTTTTCATAACTGAATTTAAAAGGTTAGACCAGTCTTGAAGAAAAAAATTAGATGACTAACTTTTTAAGACTAGTCTAAAGTGTTTATGGAACCAGTTCTTTATTTACCCTTGTAAGATCACAAGTACCCTTGAAAGACACCTGCCTTTCTCACTGGATCTAAGCAAATCTCATAGGTGACTTATTTTGATCTCAAACAAGTGAGCTGTCACTGAAAGGTGAGGAGTTTGCATCTATGAATGAAAGGAGAAAGCTGCAGTCCGTAACTTTTTTTGGTAAAAATGATCCGAAATCAATTTTTGAGCAACTACATAACCAGCTAGTGTTCAAAACTATCCACAACGCTTAGCTTATAATAATGTTTTCTGATTTGAGTGGTACTGGTAGGAATTCATGGGAAATTCGAGCATGCTCCCGCGTCATTACATCACGTCTGTAAACATAAAGAAATTGTCCCGGCTAAATATTGCATGTGAGGATCCTGCAGGTGGCGGATCGTTTATAGCCTTTTTCCCACAGCAGCTGGAATAATTAAACTTATCATTTTGATAGCGGATTGTAATGCATAAAGGATTATGTGTTTATGAATCACAAGTGACTGAAATTAGATTATATTCCAGTTTTAAATGTGCCTCAGATAGCCTACATGTGATTACATGTGTTTCGTATTTTAAAGAGAACTAGTTCTAAGGAAGAATAATTTGCTTTTAGGGTTAAAAGAAATTCGAATGGTTATGAGAATTAGAGATTAGACTGTACAGAAATTGAGATCTACATGTAACGCTTTACACACTACACACACATAGTCACGCAATCCTGATGTTGTTAAAGGGATATTTCACCCAAAAATGAAAATTCTGTCATTAATTACTCACCCTCATGTCGTTCCAAACCCATAAGACCTCCGTTCTTCATTTGGAACGACATGAGGGTGAGTAATTAATGACAGAATTTTCATTTTTGGGTGAAATATCCCTTTATCGTGAACAATTTGAGAACAAAGTATAACAGTAATAATAATTTGCAAGGTTTGATGTCATATGAGCTAATTAACTGATCGTTAGATTTAATCACCATTGTAGCGCGATTTATTGTAATGCTTTTTTCCCCAGTTGGTCAGAACAAAGTGGCAGACTTGTTACTCACTCAGATGACAATAATTCTTATTTGGGTCATACTTCCACGACGTAGGCTAGAATCTGTGCTTCCTAAGTACAGTATCCACACCGGTGCAATGACTGAAAGCCACACATCAAAACATTAGATTCATCCGCGCTGAGGAGCTGTGCCGATGCACAACCCACGTAAAGAAAATACTTCCACAAATAACTGCAATTGCAGGTTTCAAACAGAGACGGCGACAAAGAGGCAAAACGGACTGCAGCTTTAAATCTGTTTTACATTTAACAACACCAAATCAGAGATTCACCAGAGAAACGAGGTTCCACGGATGCTTCCTCCGAAACTCTCCACAGCACAGGATCACTAGGTAGGGCACGAGGAAGACCACGTAGCCCACCCAGTATGTCCAGACGTTCTGCATCACGAACAGCTTGACGTGAGGCTCGAAAGTGAAGACGGCCACGAAGCTGCAGGTCACGGCCAGCTGAAGACTCAAGACCGCGAAAACCTGCAAAACACAAATAAAACCACTTCAAAGCTCACTGCTGCTCAAAACATTTTCATTACTTGAAATAAAATGTGACCCTGGAGCACAAAAGCAGTCATAAGTAGCACAGGTATATTTATAGCAATAGCCAACAATACACTGTATGGGTCAAAATTATCCATTTTTATTTTATGCCAAAAATCATTAGGATATTAAGTAAAGATCATGTTCCATGAAGATATTTTTATAAATTTTCTGCCGTAAATATATCAAAACTTAATTTTTGATTAGTAATATGCATTGCTAAGAACTTCATCTGGACAACTTTAAAGGTGATTTTCTCAATATTTAGATTTTTTTGCACCCTCAGATTCCAGATTTTCAAATAGTTGTATCTCAGACAAATATTGTCCTATCCTAACAAACCATACATCAATGGAAAGATTATTTATTCAGCTTTAATCAGCAGATGTATAAATCTCAGTTTAAAAAAATTGACTCTTATGACTGGTTTTGTGGTCCAGGGTAACAAATAAACAAGAACTGAAAAAAATATATATAAACATAACCTTGTTTTAAAATAACTAAAACAGAAATAAAAAATAATAAAAAATTATATAGACATAAAAAAACTAATAAAAATGACAAAAAAATACAACAAAGTTACTAAAACTTTAACTAAAATTAAAAACATAAAATAAAAAATAATTCAAACATTTAGTTTATCTTGATGTACTAAAATAACTAAAACTGAAATAAAATAAAAACTACACATATATATTTAAAAAATAATAATAAAAATGACAAAAACATACAACAAAGTTACTAAAACTGTGACAGAAATTAAAATGAAAAATAAAAAAATAAAAAAGATATTCAAACATTTCTCATTTTTATTTAGTTTAATTTGGTGTACTAAAATGGCTAAAACTAAAACAGTTAATAAAAAAAAAAACAGTTAATGAAATAAAAAAGTTAATAAAAACTATGCAGACATATTTAAAACTAATAAAAATGACAAAAAGCACCCAACAAAATTACTAAAACTTTAACTAAAATTAAAATGAAAAATATAAAAATGGAAGCATTTCTAATTTTTTAAAAAATCTAAAGACATAAAAAAACCAAAAAATAAAAATGACAAAACAACACTGCTAAAACGTAAATTAAAAACTAAAATTAAAATGAAAAATATAAACTAATTAAAAGATTTAAAAAAAAAAAATTAAATAAAATAAAGACATTAAAAAAATTATAAAAATGACAAAAACAGAACAAAATTACTAAACCTTTTACTAAAATTGAAATGGAAAATATAACCAAACATTTATTATATTCATTTAGTTTAACTTAATGTACTAAAACAACTAAAACTGAACAAAAAATTATTAAAAACAATTCAGATATTTATATAAAAAAACTAATAAAAATGACAAAAACACCTAAAGAAATATTTTAACTAAAATTAAAAATGTAAAAATAAAGAAAAAATCAAAATATTAATAAAAACTATAATAGTAAATTATAATAACTGTAACATTTCTCATTTTCATTTAGTTTAACATGATATACTAAAATAACTAAAACAAAATTAATCAAAAATAAAAAGACATTTAATAAACTAAAACTGAAACAAACGACAAAAACAACAAAGTTACTAAAACTTTAAAATTCAAATGAAAAATTAAAAACTTAAAAGTTCTGATGAACTTGACTCTTGTTTTGATTCTTTTATTCTTCTTGATCCTTTGATTCTTTTATTGATCCATGGATTGCTCTGTATCAGTGTTTACCTTGCGGATGAACAGTCTTCTGACGGCTTTATTATCGAGTCCAAAGCCGACGAACTGCTCGTTGTGGTAGTCCGGCGGAGCATCGCTGTGTCCCGGATCACCCATCGCCACTTCTGTCACCAAACACAACTCAGTTTAGAGCTGAAGAGCACAGAGCGGCTCACCCTGTTACATGTAACTACATTACCTCATTTATTTACAAAATAAATGTAACTGTAATCAGTTACAGTTACTGAGAAAAAAAATGTGTAATTAATAAATTACAGTTACTTATGAAAACGTTAACGATTACGAAGGGGGTTACATCTGATTTTTTTCACACACACACACCGTACAGATATGATTGATATCTTTCCTAAATTGCACTGACTGCTCTAAAATATGAAACACTAATGTTTCAGACACATGATTGTTCGATAACTGTTTTATTTACTATTTGGTTTTATGACTATGCTTTATTTCTTAAGATTAACTGTTTTTCCCGAGGCATTGTTAGATACCAGTGTTTTCTGTCATGCAAAGATTTGATTTCAAAATCAGTATCATAGCTACTAAACTGTTTCTTGTTATGGTTTTAAACCTGTATTTAACTTCAGAACGATCTCAAAGTAAAACGAACTGCTAAAGTCTGATTTTGTGGTGGTTGTGCTTTAAAATGATTAGATTATTATAATCTTAAATCAAGTGATTTTGAAAGTCTGACAGTAATCAGTGTTGAGTTCTACTGTAATGTTAACCCTGCCCTGCTTTACATGTCTGAAAGTGATTAACAGGTCAAAACATTAGAAAAGTGATCAAACAGTAATCTGTTACATTACTTTAATAAAGTAACTGAAATAGTTAAACTACTTATTACATTTTAGCAGTGTTGGGCAGTAACTAGTTACTAGTAACTTAGTAACTGTAATAATATTACTTTTTGCAGTAGCTAGTAGTGTAACTAATTACTAATCAGATTTCAGTAATAATATTACAGTTACTATCCATAAAACAGCTTAGTTACTTAGTTACTTCTGATGCCTCAACACCGCTGATTTAAAATCCAACAATCAAATCATTTCTAGATTTTCATAATTTCACGACTCGCACATGCATGTGATGTCATTCAGCAAATAGAAATATTGCATTATATTGATTTTGTCAAGAAAAAGATGATCTGAACACTGTTGTGTAAGGCTTTACTTTACTCTGGCACTACATCCCTCCGATCAGCATCTAATACATTATATTACTATAGTTAAAAATCTTTTTGGAAAATTAAACAGTTTCTTACAAACTTATGTGATTTGATAAAATACATAATGAAATATAATCGTATATGGGTAATGGAGAAATTACAATTAGCTTCAAGCTACACATGACAGTTAATGAGATGAATACAACACTTCTCCTTGAATCACTATTGAGTGATTGAGTAATAACTTCTGACTGTGATCCGGTGTGGAGTTTGGTCAAATGATGAGGCAGAAATATGTTGTTAGTAACATTCTAGAAGAATTTTATGTGGAAGATACACAGTTACAACTTCTGTGAGGCATGAAGAAAAAGTAATGTAACTAGTAGTGTAACTAATTACTGTTGCCAGAAAGTACTAAGTAACAATATTACTTTTGAAAGGAGTAACTAGTAATGAGTAATATATTACGTTCTTTGAGTAACTAGCCCAACACTGCAGTGTAGATAGGGTAACTTGTAATCTGTAACCCATAGTAACCTTCCCAGCACTGACCGTATGGAAGCGGCTGCTCGTAGGCTCCGCTGCGGTATGGATCGGTCATATACGGCTGCGCTGGATATCCACAGCTTCCCGGTCCGTACATGGGATTCCCGAAAGCGTTGGGCGGAGGGTACGGCGGTCCAGCGGGAATAACGACGGGAACGCCAGCGTCCGGAGGAACAGAGGCTTCATACGCCGGAGGCTGATCCACGCTGGAGACATGAGGAGGGTTTTCAAAACGAGTGTAGCCGCTTTTGTTTTGTGCCATGACTGGATCTCACTTCTGTGAAAAAAATAAAGAAGTAAAATGCAATATATGCTTTCAGACACTGTGTTACACTGATGTTCAAATGTTTGGGATCAGTAAGAGTTTTAATGTTGTTGATAGAAGTCTCTTCTGCTCATCAATGCTGCATTTATTTGATCAAAAATACAGAAAAAACAACAGTAAAATTGTGAAATATTACTACAATGTAAAATAGCTCTATTTGTGACCCTGAACCACAAAACCAGTCATAAGTGTCCATTTTTGAAAATTGAGATTTACACATCATCTGAAAGCTGAATAAATATGCTTTCCATTAATGTATGGTTTGTTGGGACAGGACAATATTTTGAAAATCTGGAATCTGAGGGTGCAAAAAAAATCAAAATATTGAGAAAATCACCTTTAAAGTTGTCCAAATAAAGTTCTTAGCAATGCATATTACTAATTAAAAATTAAGTTTTGTTATATTTATGGTAGGAAATTCACAAAATATCTTCATGGAACATGATCTTATGATATCCTAATGATTTTTGGCATAAAAGAAAAATGTATAATTTTGACCCATACAATGTATTGTTGGCTATTGCTACAAATATACCTGTGCTACTTATGACTGCTTTTGTGCTCCAGGGTCACATATTAATATACTTTAAAATGTAATTTATTTTTGTGATTCGGCGCTGAATTTTCAGCATCATTACTCCAGTCTTCAGTGTCACATGATCCTTCAGAAATCATTCTAATATACTGATTTGTTATCAATATTGGAAACAGTTGTGCTGCTTAATATTTTTTGGAACCTGTGATACTTTTTTAGGAATCTTTGATGAATAAAAAGTAAAAAAAAAAGAACAATATTTACTTAAAATAGAAATCTTTTGTAACAATATGCACTACTGTTATTGTGGTCAGTATTTTTTTTTTTTTTTTTGAAAGAAATTAATATTTTTATTCAGCGAGGATGTGTTAAATTGATACAAAGTGTTAGCAAATACTTTTATTGTTAGAAAAGGTTTCTAATTTGAATAAATGCGGTTTAAAATGCTTTCTAACTTTTTATTCGTCAAAAAATCCTGAAAAAGTATCACAGATTCCAAAAAAATATTCAGCAGCAAAAACTGTTTCTAACACTGATAATGAATCAGCATATTAGAGTGATTTCTGAAGGATCATGTGACATTATGATACTGAAAATTCAACTTTGATCACAGCAATCAATTACAGTTTAAATTATTATATATATATATATATATATATATATATATATTACTGAATTATTTGTAATTATTCCTAAATTATTCATATTATTTAAAATCATATATCAGATTTCTCCAAGAAAAATTATTCCTAATTCCTTAATTATTCCTAAATTAATCTTATAATATAAAATCATGTATCAACGAATATATATAACATTATGTAATATATATTACATACCATCCTCACTGTATCTTGAAATATCTGTTCTATTTAATATTTTTAACAACAAAAATACATTTATAATAAAAATGTACATTCACTTCTTCATATATAATTCATATATAATTTCCATATATGTATAGCATATTTGTATTTGGTTCTCAAAATTGTGATATATATGTATGTGTGTGTGTGTGTGTGTGTGTGTATAAAATTGATTAGGCCAATATATAATTTATTTTACTATACATAATAATATAACATATACAATACAACAATAAATTATATATAATAAATATAAAAAAAATCTGATAAATTTAAGAAAAATAAAATATAACAAACATACATGGTGTGTTATCTATATATTTATATATTTAATAAGATAGCTATATTAAATCTATTAAGTCTACATATTGCACTCTTGTGTGATAATAGTACCCCAGGAGCAAAGCTAAATAAATAAATGACTAGACTACTAAATATTTTACAGCATAACGTTAAAAATACATTTACTATAAAGATGTCGATTAACTTTTAATGTTTTATTAATTTCTATACCTTTCCGGGCCTCAATATCGCCATGTTTTTTTTTATCATTCATTGACGTTACTTCTCTTCTAACATCAAAAGAAGTGGCGAAAAACTACACAAATCTGTAGTAACACGCTGTAACAGAGCTCTGCCAAACAATTACAATTACCGTCACAATATTCAATATGAATGAATAACTACTAACAATAACAAAGCAGCGCTGTAACAGAACAAAAGAGACAAATCAGTGTAAAGTTGCGAAACATGACACACTTTCGTTTTCACTTCAGTGATGAGAAGAGATTCTGAACTTACGCGTCGATGCGGACTGTAGAGTAACAGCTGCAGTTTAAGATCTTAACTAAGCGAATAAACTTTATGTCGCAGATTTGAAGCAGAACAATCTGTTCTCTTTCTAAACACTCAGCTGCTCTCGTGCGCGCGCTCCCCGTGAGGAAGAACAGGCGCGCGCCGCCTATCGGCTCAACACTGACCACAGTCTCCTTTATATTTCACTATTCTGCACATATTAGTTTTGATTATTTTATATATTTGAATCATTAAAGTGACTTTAATACAAAAATAGATTCAGATAAAATAAGTAATGTTAACTGTTAAGAGTAAAAGACGTACTAACTGAAAAAATACTAGTAAATACTATAGTGTTTTTGAACCATACTATAGTAAAGTACTTGAATTAATTTGTTGTGGTAATTCTATAGTTGCTGTGGTAATATAACAACTATAGTAATATAAACAAATTACTTTACCCAATGCTTTACTAAGTTTTCTACAACTATAGGGTATATTATACTACAATACACTACAGTTTACTGTAGTAAAAACTAAAGTATACTACAGTAGTTCATCTGTTCACTATCGTTCATACTACAGTATGCTGTAGCATTAAGTGTTGTAAATACTATAATATATACAGTATAATAGCTACACTTTACTATAGCATGGTTCAAAACAGTAGTATTTACTGTAAATGACTACAGTATTGTCCTCATCTCCAGCAGATGTCAGTGTTTGGCGCATCTTACTGTAAGCACATTGCTACATATTCTTGTTTTATTGTGTAATTCATTATTTTTTTAATAAACAGAAGAGGCTTTTGGATTACAGTTCTCTTTTTGTGGTCGTTTATGTGGGGTTTGTCGTGGGTTAAGTTTAGGTTTTCCACTGAACAAGAACCAAACTCTCCACAAAGGTTTTCTGCCATGTTAAGGTTATATCAACAATTTGTTTTACAAAACTTGTTTTTAGGGCATCATAAAGTCAAGAAATAAAGAAATAAAGAAATAAATAATGCAGAAAATAACTATAAAATGAACTGTATGTATTTATTTATAAAACACAGTGTGCTTATACCAGGATTATTATAGTTAACTAAAATAAAACAGAGACTAAAACCATAAAAAATATTCTCACTACTTGAAATAATATATATATATATATATATATATATATATATATCACATATCACTGGAGGAAGTGTTATTATGGATTATGGACTTGTGTTTGAGTTAAAAACATCTTAATGTTGGATTTGTTTCAGCTTTTGTCTTCTCCAGATGTTAACTGATGGACTGGAGTGGTGTGGATTATTGTGATGTTTTTATCAGCTGTTTGGACTCTCATTCTGACGGCACCCATTCACTGCAGAGCATCCATTGCTGAGACACTGATGCAGTGACACATTTCTCCAAATCTGATGAAGAAACAAACTCATCCTAATCTCGGATGACCTGAGGGTGAGTAAAATGTACATTTTTGCATGAATTACTCATTTAAATGAATAACTTTATCCAATTAATGAACTCAAAGTCTAACATATTTCCCTGGAGAAATTAAAAATATGTGATTTTATAAAGAATGACATGCACTATATTTACAGTATGCTTCATGATCTATTCAAGCATCTGCACTATATCTGCTCTTGCCTCACAACCTTAACGTATAAACAAAGTTATCATTTTTTTGCACATAAATTATGTTTCTTCATCCATTTGAAATAAAAACACACTTTGGTCCTTTGCTACCTGAATGACTGACCAGACCGTCGACTGATGTAAAGCTGTTTGCTTCAGTATTTTCTTCACCATCCAGATGCAACATTTTAAGCTCATTCATTTCATGCCACAGTTTATGGTAATTGTTATTTTTCTCATTCATTTTACTCTGATTTACCGATCAATCACAAATGATTTGACTTCGGTCTCTGATAAAAGCACAAGAATCAGAACCAGAATGACACTTAATAATCACTTAACCATCAGTAAGATATTCATTATTCTGTTCCTCACACTGACAGTGTCATTTGCACACAGCACTTTCTTTATTGCTGCTACATGACAACCATGCACAACCTGTTTGCACATTCCTCTCTTGTACATTCCTGCTTATCTTAATATTTAAGTTTACAGTATACTGTCATGCACATTTTATTTTATATTTTGTTCTTTATATTTTATTCTTTACTTATTTCATTTTACCTATACCTATATTTATGTATATTTCCTCTGTGTTTGTATTCGATAATATTTGCACTGTCCATGGAGCGGACCTGACTCACATTTCACTGCTGGATATATCTCTATATAATCATGTATGTGACAAATAAAAATCTTGAATCTTGAATGGAACCCTTTGCATATGAATGTAAGAAAGAAATGTGAATTTGTTGATAAATGTCTTTATTCCCTTCTTAAAAGTAAAATATAAAGGATAACATACTGTAAACAGAGTGGAAGCTGAATCAGTGTATTTGCTCTTGATTATGTTAATAGCAGTGATTGACAGGTCAGGAAAATGAGCACTAGAGCTTCACATCGCTATACATCACAGGACGCACAAACGGTTTAATCGTAGTCATCTCTGCGGGAAACAAGAAATGATTTTAACACAGAAGGAAACGACACACTTTATCTTTAATTGGTCGCATGATAGGGCTGGGTTTTGACACAAATTTCACAATTCAATTAGATTCTGATTCACAAGCTAGTGATTCGATTCAATTCCCGATTCGATTCGATTCAATATCGATTATTTTGGATATATATCAGGTACAGTACATGCCAAATTTTCTCAAGGAAAAAAACTCTCAACTAATGCTGTAAAATATACATGAGGGTCAGTTGGTACTACATTACTATAATATTGAAGGTTAAAATTAACTGATTTCTATAAAACACTTAAATTACATTTTTATAAGAATAAAGTTATGATTACATAATTATATTTCTACTCCAATTCGTTTTTTGAAATATAAACATTTAACTGGTGGCTGTCATAAAAAATAAAAACTTGACAGATTTATTCAAACATACATTAAACACTGAAGAACAGTAAAACATTATAATGAATATCTTATATGGTGCATATAGTATATTCAGAAAAATGCTCCTCTCTAGAGTTAATGTTTCTGGCTGACTAACGAGTTTATGGTCAACAAATATGTTTTTCTGAGGTCAATGTGACGTTACGTGACTGTTATACTGATGTCTTTCCATGGCTGAAACACTGCTTGAGCGATTACATGAGACAGGAAAGTTGTACTCTTCCTTTTAACATACCTTCGGATGTTCGTTCATGTTTATTTTGTGCTGTAACTTGTATTAAAGCGGAGGAGATGATCAGTTCACTCCACATTAAAAACAGAGCCAAAACAGCATTTATTGTTTGAATACTGTAATAAAATGGACAGAAGTTGAAATCTGAGACTTTGTTTCATATCAAAAGTAACAAATCACAAAGCTTATTGCGATTTATTGGATGGGAGGCGCGCTACAATGTTCTGTTCATCTGAAAACAGGCTAGACTAATTGATTCTTGGGATTCAAGAATAGATATCGTTTCGTAAAAATGAGAATCGATTAAAATTGAGAAATCAATATTTTTTTACCCAGCCCTATCGCATGGGTTTCTTTCTTCACTGAAGGACTTTTAGCCACGGCCTTTTCCAAAGATTCGCAAAATGTATGAAAAGATTTGAATGATGTCCAGATACAGGTTGAGCGCGGCGAAGACATATTCCTCGGGACTCACGGACAGATTCTTGTTCCCGAGAAGCAGCTGCGTGTCCACGGCCAAGAACTGCAATATAATAGGATGTTATTTCATTTATTCTGTAGTATATGAATCAAAATGAAGCGTTTATTTACAGCAGTGTTTATTTTAATATATTTTATTTAATAATAATATAAAAAAATAATATAAATAATAAATTATTTATTTTTCTTGCATTATAATTTAATTAATTTTTAGTAAGAGCTTTATTTTAATTGTTTTTTATTTATTTTAATAATAAATAATTTACATTTACATTTGTATGTAAATGTAAATGTTTAAATAATTTATTTTATTTTACATTATAATCAAATACATTGTTAGTAATGTTTTATTTTGATTGTTTTTTAAATTTTTTATTTTAATAATAAACCATTTATTTACTTATTTTACATTATAATTTAGTATCTTTTAGAAATGTTTTATTTCGCTTGTTTAGTAATTATTTTAATAATATATTATTCATTTATTTATTTTACATTAAGATTTAATGCATTTCAGTAGTTTTCTTTTGTTTGTTAAATTACTTATTTTAATAATAAATCATTTTACATTATAATTTAATACATTTTTAGTATTATTTTATTTTGTTTTTTTAAATTATTTATTTATTATTTATTATTTTACATTTTGATTCAATACATTTTAGTAAGTGTTTTATATCTATTTTTATTTTACATCTGAATGATTTAATACATTTTTTAGCTTTTAATTAACTCGTCTAGCCCAGTCTGAAAAACCCTGCCCTAAACAAACATGTTGTAGAGAAGCGATGACTTACGCAGGTGAAGATCAGCGCGCCCAGCGACGCGTAGATGAGGTCCAGAATCCTGTGGTACAGGAAGATGCAAGAGATCCCAAAGAAAATCAGGATGATGAAGCAGACGAACAGGACGCCGTAACAGGAAGTGAAGTCAAATTTGGTCTGGGATTGAACAGGAGACATTTATTAAAATCAACTCATGTAGATGAGGGATGGGAATCATATCTCTTGTGCTTCCGATTCTTTTATTACTGTACAAGACGTTAGTCCATAACTAGTATTTACTAAACAAAAGTTCTGAACAATACAATAGAAATACTTCAGGAGTATTTAAGCACATTGTTCCGTTCACATCAATGCAAGAAAACAGAGTTGTTATTGTTAACTGAAACTAAACTACAAAAAAACTACATTCACTAATTGAAATAAAATGAAAGGTAATTGAAATAAAATATAGTTGGAAATTAATTTAACTTGATGTACTAAAATCATTAAAATTAATAAAGGTTGATATAAAAATAACAAAAGATATATTTATAAATTGTGTTTATTTATTTAAAGTCAGGGTTAACTAAAACCATAAAAACATTTTTATCACTTGAAATAAAATAAATGTTAACTTAAATAAAATGTAATATAAAAAACTCAAACTTATTTTATTTCATCTAGTTGCCAAGGAAACTTCATTTAGTTTAACCTGAACTACTAAAATAACTAAAACTAAATAAATAAACTAAAACTAAACTTAAAATTTTAACTGAACTTAAAAATGAAAAAGTAACTAAAACTAATAAATAAAAATTAATAAAAACTATGCAGACACATTGTTTTAAAAAAAGAAAAGGAAACGACTAAATTACTAAAAATTACCAAAACTAGAAATTAAATTACACGCAAATAATTCACTTTAAAATATTAACACAAATTATAAAAGTATATCAGTGATATTAAATTAACATTGGGCAGATGTTTTCGACAATCTTTTGGTTGCAGTACTTTTATTAACATTGTAATTAAAAACATAGAAATCCAACAGTCATGAAAGTGTGGTGTTATTAAAACAGAAAGACAAGTGCTGACCTGCAGAGAGAAGACGATCACCGTGAAGCAGACGAGCACCGTGATGCCGACGGCCATCATCACGATATCAGTGTCGTAGAAGCTGGAAATCACACCGATCATGTAGGACATCCCCAGCGTCAGGATACTCTGAAACACAAGAAAACACTCGTTACCATGCAGGAAATGAGAATTTAAGTCTGTTTTACATTTAAAAACACCTCATCAGAAACTCACCAGAGAAACGAGGTTCCACGGATGTTTCCTGCGAAACTCTCCGCAGCACAGGATCATTATGTAGGGCACGAGGAAGACTACGTAGCCGGCCAGATACGTCCAGGCGTTCTCCTTCACGAACAGTTTGACATGAGGCTCGAAAGTGAAGACGGCCACAAAGCCACAGGTGACGGCCAGCTGAAGACTCAAAACCGAAAAAACCTGCACACACAATTAAACCAAATCAAAACTCACTGCTGGGTTTTAACGGGTGTCATACCAGGGTTAATAAAATAAAATTATAAAAAATTGTGTGCATATATATATTAACCTTATTTTAAAATAACTAAAACTAAAACAAAAAATAAAAGATAAAAATATATAGACATATAAAAACTAATAAAAATGACATAAACATACAACAAAGATACTAAAACTAGCTAAAATTAAAATTAAAAAAATCTAAATAAAAAATCTAAAAATATTCAAACATTTCTCATTTTTATTTAGGTCAACTTGATGTACTAAAATGACTCAAATAATAAAAATAAAAACTGATATATAAAACTGAAATAAAAGTGAAAAACTGCACAGACATATTAAAAAAAAACTAATAAAATGACGACAAATGCCTAAAAATATTACTAAAACTTTAACTAAAATAAAATGGAAAATTGTTTTATTTATTTTTTTAAATGAAAACTAATTCAAACATCTCATTTTCATTTAGCTTAACTTGACGTACTAAAATAACTAAAAATAAAAATGAAATAAAAATGAATAAAAACTACACAGTCATAAATAAAAAATAAAATGGCAAATGACTAAAAATATTACTAAAACTTAAACTAAAATTAAAGTTAAAAATATCAAAATTAAACAAAAAATTCATAAAAAAAATAAAAACTATACAGACTTTTTAAAAAAATTTATAAAAATGAACGTCTAACAAAACAAATAAAACTTTAAAGTAAAAATGAAAAAAAAAAATCTAAAAATAAAGACTAATTCAAAATATGCACACGAACACGAAGCTTTCTGATGAACTTGACCCTTCTTTTGAATCTGTTGAATCTTTCATTGGTCCTGTAATGAAGGTTCCCTTTCAGTCGGTCACGTTCGACGTCAGAACGTACCGACGCATTGGGATCTCGCCTGAGAGCCCTATCACCTTTGAGTGTAAACTAAACGAGCCAATGAACATTGGCGTGCAAGATTTGGGCACATATATGTGCCCAAGGTTCCCAACCCGCCCTTCAGGGATCAGGTGGTGAATCTGCAAGTGCTGCCCACAGAGGAGGCAGACCCAGCCCTAGCTTTGCTATGTCCCATTCGCGCTTTGCGCCTATACGTGGACCGAACGCAGAGCTTCAGGACGTCAGAGCAGCTCTTTGTCTGTTATGGAGGCCAGCAGAAGGTTGGCCCACTGGAAGCAGAGGTTGGCCCACTGGATAGTAGATGCCATCGTCTTGGCGTACCAAACCCAAGGCATGCCGTTCCCCCTCGGGTTGAGAGCGCACTCTACAAGGAGTGTTGCTTCTTCTTGGGCATTGGTGCATGGCACCTCACTGACAGATATATGTAAAGCGTGTTGGGGGCTGGCGACCCCCAACACATTTGCTAGGTTCTATAGCCTTCGTGTAGAACCAGTGTCCTCCGGTGTACTCGCCTCGAGTACCTAGTGAACCCAGAGAGACTGCTCGGTGTCTCGCTTGCTGCCACCTCAGAGACATTCCATATGTTGTACTGCCCTTAACGCCCAGTCCATATGTGTAATCTCCACATGATACCTCCCTGCGGGCAGGATGTGGATTCCGCAGCGTCCTTGGAAAGGGCACGCTTTCCAAGTGTTATCCAATAGTCTTACTGCGTGGGTCAAGAGGAACAACAGTAATAGACTCTCTCCACGTAAGCCCTGTCCCATCTTCTGCCCCAGTAGCCGCGGGAGGACCAGGTGGCTCACTAGGGGCGCTGGAAGGGTCAGCAGTAGTGGCGCTTTGTTAGGGATCCCTATTTGTCGGTACATTCTGATGTAACATCGAACGTGACCTACTGAAAGGGAACATCTCGGTTAAATATGTAACCCCCATTCCCTGAAGGAGGGAACGGAGACGTCACCTCACGTCGCCACAGTTGCTGTACCACCGCAGGGCGCTGGCTCACTGGCTCAGCTCCCCAGTGAAAACCTGAATGTGCGTTGCACCCGCATCCACTTTTATACCCGCGCTGCGGGGCAGAGTGCGAGATGCAATCTTGCACACTAATGTGCATTGGCTCGTTTAGTTTACACTCGAAGGTGATAGGGCTCTCAGGCGAAATCCCAATTCGTCGGTACGCCTGACCGACGTGACGTCTCCGGTCCCTCCTTCAGGGAACGGGGGTTAAATACATAACCGAGAGGTTTGCTCTGTATCAGTGTTTACCTTCCGAATGAACAGTCTTCTGACAGCTTTATTATCCAGTCCGGAGCTGGCAAACTGCTTCTTCTCATAGCCTGGAGGAGGATCGCTGTATCCTGGCTTACCCATCACCACTTCTTTCACAAAACAAAACTTAGTTTAGAGCTTATTAACAAAGAGCATCTTTCAAAATTGCCACATATGAGGTTGAAATATCTCACCGTCTGGAAGCGTTTTTTTGTACGGTCCGCTTCTGTAAGGATCTGCTGTAGGATATGGATGCTGTGGATATCCAGAGCCTCCCTGTCTGTACATGGGATTCCCAAAAGTAGTTGGTGGAGCATACGGGGGTCCGATGGTTACAACGACGGGAACACCAGCATTTGATCCTCCATGAGGAACAACAGCTTCATAAGGTGGCGGCATCATGAAGCCCGGCGGCGCCGGCTGATCCACCCCGCTGAACTGAGGTGGGTTCTCAAAGCGAGTGTAGCTGCTTTTGTTTTGTACCATGACTGGATCTCAGTTCTGTGAAAAAAAATAAGGAATTATATATATATATATATATTAGTGCTGTCAAATGATTAATCACATCCAAAATAAATTTTTGTTTACATAATATATGTGTGTTTACTGTGTATATTTATTATGTATATACAAATACACACACATGCATGTATATATTTAAGAAAAATATGTTATATTTGTATATTAAATATATTTATATAAAAACAATATAAATATATACATGTAAATACATGTAAATATTTAAAAAATATTTACTGTATGTGTGTGTATTTATATATACATAATAAATATACACAGTACACACACATATATTACATAAACAAAAACTTCTATTTTGGATGCGATTAATCGTGATTATATCCGTGATATATTAGAGCTGCACAAGGGGTCATTAATGATGCTTACATTTAATTTGGCCAGAATTACACAGTTTGAACAGACACAAACACATACAATTATGACAAAACACCCATCTCTACAATCATTCTGGTAAATGCAGTCGGCTATGTGAACTAGAACTGGGCTGCGTTCAGCCCCGACAAAACGTTGCAAAATGTTTTTTAAACGGAAACGGTGGTGTGTTGAACACCCTGTTCTGATGATGCAAGAGTTGCAACTATGGCAGCTGAGAAGGCCATTCTTTGTGTTCTTTTTGAAGAATTTTCAGAGCCTGATGAAATCGGTATATATACGTGTTTAATACTGCAAAATACACTCGATGTTACAGTCACTGCCCTTGCTGTCCAGAATAAAAGAGAACATCCCAATCGAGTGAAGGGATTTGTGGAAACTGTGGTCCTAATTATTGTGATCCAACATTTGCTTCGCATTTCAGCATGAAAAGACAAACATGTCTTCTAATATCTTCAATTGTTGCATATACCGAGCTGCAGCGGACACATTTGTAAACGACTTTACTTGGACCCATTGTGCGAGCTGTCTCTTTAATACCGCATGGTTTATGTACATGTTGCTGCTGATTGGGCTGACATTTTTGACACATCCACCAAACAAGAGAAAACGTATCTCAAACCCCGTTGAACACAGTTTCCAGGAAACATGTGTTCAACCCAGAAACCATAGCAAAACGTTACACAATGCTTTTGAGCTTGAACGTGCCCCAGCTGAGAAAGAAATCGGATGTGCATCCTTATATTGGATCCGTGCATCAGGTCTTAAAGGGACAGCAGCCTATAAATACCTGCTGCTGTCATTAATGCCAATTAAGCAACAAAATACAGCTTTTACAAAGATTAATCTATATTTAATTAATTTTATACTTAATTATTACATTTCTGTAGGCTACCTGAATACTACCGACCTTATTTTATTTGTAACTTTGTTCTGTTGTATTTATCTATGCTTGTAATTTGAGTATTTGTTCTTATTTTTACTGGCTGTTCATCATACTGTGGTATCGAGTAATAAATGGAAAGCAAAGTTACATTGAAATATTTTTTTCTTGCTGATCCATAAAACGATCCGATCCGTGACTCAAAAACCGTAATATGATCCAAACCATGAGTTTTGTGATCTGTTTAGCCACTAATAATTAATGAACGTTGTTCACTGACCTGTAATGTGCCTGCTTCGATACTCAAGAAAACATATGGTTTAGAGGAAACATGCAATACCTTTAATGTTATTATAGATTATAAAGTTTATATATATATATATATATATATATATATATTACATATACCAGACGCTTTTATCCAAAGCGACTTACAGTGCATTCAGATTATACATTAGTTTATCAGTATGTGTTCACACACACACACACACACACACACACACACACACAATTGCCCCCACAAAATGCCCCCATGCTAGAGTCCCCCTGAGAATAGGCCTATATAATAATAAATTATATATAATAAATAATATGATAAATTTATATAAATATAAATAAATAAAATACAACATTAACATATATGATGTGGTGTCTATTTATATATTTAACAATATATATTAAACTGTCTACCTACTGATTTTCATTCAGTGAACTCTGGAGTGATGATGCTCTTACCCCAGTATAAAAAAAGACAAAACTAGTCGATTAATATTTTACAGCAGAACGATTAAAACCCATGTACTAGAAAAATGTAGATTCGCTTTTAATGTTTTATTAATTTCTATTGCTTTCCAGGCCTCAAAATCGCAATTTTGATCATTCCCTGACATTACTTCCCTATTTGTGCCTGTGTTTCTGTTTGCACACAGCTTTCCCTGTCAAAACAAATAAAAAAAATCGAAATATCAGGTCGGGTCGGGAAATGTTGAAATTGTCGAGTTTCGATGTCTTTCTCTGTGTTGGTCTTGGTGTGGAGGTGAGTGGTGATGAACAAAAGACCAAGCTACCTGCGCCTCGAATTTACAGCTAATTACCACCATTTATTTGCATTTTTTTTTTTCTTTAAATATTACTGTTATTGTGTCACGGAATGTAGTTTTAAAAGTATTTCAGGCGAGAATGTAGTTGTTTAAAACTCAAATCTGGGGTTTATTTATAAAGACAGCGCCTATTTGAAAATGTTCTTCGCCGATTTCGGAGACGTGAGCTCCACGGAATCAGCGGACGCTCAGTGCTCGTGTTTCCCGACGAGAGCAGCCTCACCTCGGCTAGTCCTTCTGACATTTGCAGTTGGCTCTATCTCTGTAGTGGTTAAACATGAAACATAATTTGTTTTGGGTAAATCTGACAGGTAATATTTGTTCTGTATTATAATATTTATTAATATGTTAAGTGAAAATAAAAAGAGGCAATGCTGTTTCATTTAATATTTCGTTTCATATGTACGTTCCCTGAACTACATTTCTGCGGCTATTAATATGTTTAAATAAAACGAAAAGAGGTAGTGGTGTTTGATAACATATTTCGTCTTATTGTAAATACAATGAGGAAAATTGCAGTAGCCAAGGCGAGCTGATTGAAGTACGCTTCTGTTTGCAGAATTACCGGACTTGCGTCGACCCGTCCGCGGGAGTTCACACTCCAGATTCGAACTCGCGAAATCCGAACTACCGAGGACACAAGCTTGTCGTATTCAAGTGCTTTAATGTCGGAAAGAATAAAATGTAGCATCCCATTGGTTGACAATCATATGAACATTCACAGCGCTATACATGCAGTTTGCTGACAATTCTGGAATTTCGGTCAAATACACGCTTATTTCATTGCTTATAAAACTATGCTTCGAACGATGGTTCATATAAATACACTACTTTAGCAAGAAGACAAAGGGATGTAGTTGTTGTGAGAACAGCATTCACAGCAGCAATGGTTGTCCCCTCCACCCGCCCAACTCGGAAACTCTGGTATCAAAATTATTTCCGAATTTCCCAGTAGTATATACGACTTGAGAGGCCGTTCACGTCCAGTTTCCAATTAGGAAACTCGTATAATTCGGACAGCACGTGAAGGCAACACTAGACCGCGATGGAAACGCAGACAGCAACAGATCTGCAGGAAAAAAAGTTCCTTGGACAAATTGTTCCAGGTAATTACGGTGGAAAAGAGGCTTAAGTGAACTGATTATTTTGAAGACATCTGTTGAAAAATGAAACAACATGAAACAATTGGGCGAATGTGAGGGAATTAAAATAAATTGGTAAGTCAGAGTTGTGTTAATATATTTAACATTTTGTTTAGAGAAAAAAAAAATAAAAATTTTTTCCACTTGTGCCCCTGCCCCTAAAAATGTCTGTGCACGTCCCTGCTTCCCTCATAACATCAAAAAAGTGGCGAAAAACTACAAAAATCACTAGTAACGCGACATAACGGTACTTTACCAAGCAATGACGATGATATTACGGTACTATCACAGTATTCAATATGAATATACGAGTACTAACAATAACAAAATAACAATGTAAGAGAACAAAAGAGACAAATGAGTGTAAAGTCAGTTCAGTGATGAAGAGAGAATCTGAACTTACATTTCGCTGCGGACTGGAGAGTAAAACTGAGGTTTGCGCTGTTAGCTCGCCAAATAATCTCACACTTGTAGTTTTGAAACAAAACCAAGTGTTTTTTTTTTTTCTTTTTTAGTAAACACTCCTACTCCCGTGAACAGGTTTCCTGTCTTCCCGTAAGCACAGCCCCGCGCCAGAGAGATGCGACGCCAATGACGTACACTATCTATAAGCTATGGACAAAAGCATCGGGACACCTCCTTCTTTAGAACAGAAAAAGGCACTTCTAAAATGGTAGCAACAAAGATGGAAACATAATTCATGTATTTCAGTCCCCCAGAGTTTTTAAAGTGGTGGTTCACCAAAATGAATTGTTAGAAGCTTTTTGCAATACTTTGGGATGCCCATTATAATGAATAAAATAATTATAGCATTTTAATATTAGCATAAAATAATGTCTTATATCTATCTTAAACCAAGCATTCTTTCATGTCCCTGAGGCACTTCACTGAGTTTGTACTTAACAAAATGCACATAGTGTCTGTGATTTTTGGCAATAATGTAAGCATTTATTTGTGTTCCATTCTTGTGAAAACTATTTTTCTAAAAAAATGCAAGATATTTTATAAAAAACAAACTTTAAAGTTATGTCCCTCAGTCTGAACTCAACCCTGCAGTGGCCGTTTTGAGTGAAAAACCACAACCCTGTCACAAATATATATATTTCTCATTGTTACGGGGTTGTAAAATTATGACAGGGTTGAGTTATTTACTTATTATTAATAATAATAATTTTGATTAAAAAATAAAATAAAATAGTCATGGTTTCGGTAAATAAATACTTACCAAAATCATGACAACTCATAGTTTTGTTATAAATAGAATTTTGGATGGAATATGTCCATCTTAAACTCTGACAAGCATAAATTGCACCCACATTTGCAGCAGCAGCAAATTTCACATTTGTCACACCTTGTCACATTAATATTTTTGGAAAAAAATATAGAGAAGACAATTAAGAATGAAAGCAATTCTTGCTGATTACCATCTGACATGTTAAGGACTAAAACAATAAAATTATGGTTTTAGTTAAACTTCTAAATTAAAAACATGTTTTACAAAAATAAAGAGAGCAGACACACAATTTGGGTATTTTTAGCTTCAGTCCTATAAAAATGTGAAAATTATGATAAATGTTACATCTGTTATCATTAAATTGCTATGAGGGACACAAGAGCATAAGGTAGATGTTTGTTTTATAACTAATTCTGTGTAAAATCCTTTTTAAACCAATCCCGTTTTGTCTGTTATGGGGTTGAGCAAAAGGTCTTTAATGCCTGAGGTGGGATTTAGAAAATAAATCATATGTAGTATCATATGTATGTATATTTCAAGTTGAAATGTCACCAAATCCCAGGAATGACCTATATATATATATATATATATATATATATATATATATATATACACAAACACACACACACACACATATATATATTAGGGGTGTCAACGTTAACGCGTTAACGCATGCGATTAATCAAAACATTTTAACGTGTTAATATTTTTTTAACGCAAATTAATCATGTGATAATGTTTGACCCCATCTTCGCGTCATCGCAGCGCGGAAGGTTATCTATCATTGTGTGATATGGCCATGGGCTATTTTGAAAATACAGTCGCGGGAAAAATTACAGAGCCGCGGGTTTTTGGGCTAACGTTACTTTTATAATGTACCGCGGCCGCCCAAAGTGTATAAAGACAAATAAAAATGAAAATAGATCCTTTTACTAATGTGTATTATACTTGGAATGTATACCTGCCAACTTAAGAACGGAGAGGCAGTTGTAAACATCACAAACAACGTGAGTTTCAGCAGAGCACACGTTAAGGCTTTTACACAGCAGAAATAAACATGACAACAGCCACTATAGATTATATACGATAATAAACACACGATTATGATAGGATATGGTTTGTATGTGATTTTCTTGAGATGAATGTGTACATCTGAAATGCAAATTTGTGCAGCGATATAAAAGGCTATAAATAACATATTTTAACAACAGTAAACGACCAAATTCTACATGTGATCGCAAAAGGAAGTTATTACAAACACTCGATGCTGGTTTAAAGTGAGTTCTGAGTAAAAGTGTACTATTAATCTCATAAATTGTCTTATGTAGCATGATGCTAATATTAGCTCTAATGCACCTGCAGAACAGGTCCAATTCTTCTTCATAATGCATTTTGTCATAATACTTCATGTAAGGTCGCAAGAAAATGTTGTTGTAATATTTATTTAGAAATACTTTTGATAATAGTTGGGTAAATGTATGGGATTGAAGCGATGTGGCTTGGTAAACGTTTTATTGTCAGTATAAAAGGTTGATAATGGCTAATGTCTCATACCTGGCGGAGGTGTGAAAGATTCTGTTTCCTTAAACTAGTCTGTCATGCATTTCTTTATTTCAACACATTTACAGGTAAATCCTAGTATTTTAAATTTGTGATTAATCATGATTAATCACAGTCCAAGACTGTGATTAATGCGATTAATTTTTTTAACTATATGTAACCTGTATATATATATATATATATATATATATATATATATATATATATATATATATATACACATATACAGGTGCATCTCAATAAATTAGAATGTCGTGGAAAAGTTCATTTATTTCAATAATTCAACTCAAATTGTGAAACTCGTGTATTAAATAAATTCAGTGCACACAGACTGAAGTAGTTTAAGTCTTTGGTTCTCTTAATTGTGATGATTTTGGCTCAAATTTAACAAAAACCCACCAATTCACTATCTCAACAAATTAGAATACTTCATGACACCAATAAAAAAATTAAAAAAAAACTTTTTAGTGAATTGTTGGCCTTCTGGAAAGTATGTTCATTTACTGTATATGTACTCAATACTTGGTAGGGGCTCCTTTTGCTTTAATTACTGCCTCAATTCGGCGTGGCATGGAGGTGATCAGTTTGTGGCACTGCTGAGGTGGTATGGAAGCCCAGGTTTCTTTGACAGTGGCCTTCAGCTCATCTGCATTTTTTGGTCTCTTGTTTCTCATTTTCCTCTTGACAATACTCCATAGATTCTCTATGGGGTTCAGGTCTGGTGAGTTTGCTGGCCAGTCAAGCACACCAACACCATGGTCATTTAACCAACTTTTGGTGCTTTTGGCAGTGTGGGCAGGTGCCAAATCCTGCTGGAAAATGAAATCAGCATCTTTAAAAAGCTGGTCAGCAGAAGGAAGCATGAAGTGCTCCAAAATTTCTTGGTAAACGGGTGCAGTGACTTTGGCTTTCAAAAAACACAATGGACCAACACCAGCAGATGACATTGCACCCCAAATCATCACAGACTGTGGAAACTTAACACTGGACTTCAAGTAACTTGGGCTATGAGCTTCTCCACCCTTCCTCCAGACTCTAGGACCTTGGTTTCCAAATGAAATACAAAACTTGCTCTCATCTGAAAAGAGGACTTTGGACCACTGGGCAACAGTCCAGTTCTTCTTCTCCTTAGCCCAGGTAAGACACCTCTGACATTGTCTGTGGTTCAGGAGTGGCTTAACAAGAGGAATACAACAACTGTAGCCAAATTCCTTGACACGTCTGTGTGTGGTGGATCTTGATGCCTTGACCCCAGCCTCAGTCCATTCCTTGTGAAGTTCACCCAAATTCTTGAATCGATTTTGCTTGACAATCCTCATAAGGCTGCGGTTCTCTCGGTTGGTTGTGCATCTTTTTCTTCCACACTTTTTCCTTCCACTCAACTTTCTGTTAACATGCTTGGATACAGCACTCTGTGAACAGCCAGCTTCTTTGGCAATGAATGTTTGTGGCTTACCCTCCTTGTGAAGGGTGTCAATGATTGTCTTCTGGACAACTGTCAGATCAGCAGTCTTCCCCATGATTGTGTAGCCTAGTGAACCAAACTGAGAGACCATTTTGAAGGTTCAGGAAACCTTTGCAGGTGTTTTGAGTTGATTAGCTGATTGGCATGTCACCATATTCTAATTTGTTGAGATAGTGAATTGGTGGGTTTTTGTTAAATGTGAGCCAAAATCATCACAATTAAAAGAACCAAAGACTTAAACTACTTCAGTCTGTGTGCACTGAATTTATTTAATACACGAGTTTCACAATTTGAGTTGAATTACTGAAATAAATGAACTTTTCCACGACATTCTAATTTATTGAGATGCACCTGTATATATATATATATATATATATATATATATATATGGGGGGGGGGGGGGGGGGTGTATGGTGGTATTTTTTACTTTGTTTATTGAGTTTTTCTTTTTCACCCAATGAACATAAGGATACTGATAAACACAGGGCACAAGACTGGCTTTTTCTGTCGTCTTTGGAGCTCCTATGAAATAATGAGAGAAAATACTGTCAAGTTCAACAGTATCATTAATAAATATTAATGGTAATATTTTACAATAAGTTGTCATTTGTTAACATTAGTTAATGTATTAACTAACATTAACAAACAATGAACAATACATTTATTATACAATTTATTAATCTTTGTTAATGTTAGTTAATAAAAATACAGTCGTTCATTGTTTATGTTAGTTCACAGTGCATTAATGTCTACAAACACAACTTGTGATTTTAATAATGCATTAGTAAATGCTGAAATTAACATGAACATGAGATTAATAAATGCTGCAGAAGTATTGTTCATTCTAAGTTCATGTCTATATATATATCTTTTCTATATATATATGTTTGTATACATATTGTTGAATGTAATTGTGTAAATTCTAAAAATTACATTACAATCAATTAATCTGTTTATATCATCTTAAAGCCCTTTTTGGACGAGATTATTTGGAGTAATGTAATTTTACAACAGGACATTTGTAATATTAATGGCCAGTTTGCACAGGATAAGATATCTCAGTAAAACTACCAGAAGTGGGAGGAGTAACTCGATTTACGCAGCACCGTCACCTTTCTGTCATCAATGATCCTATTGACAGGAAATATTTAATAAATTTCATGTGATATCAGGAAGCAACATATGCACAGGAAGCAGTGTGGCACACCACATTGCTTCCTGTGCATAGGCTACTACGTTGCTTCCTGATAGGCCCACAACATTAAAGAAACAGCAGTATATTTCATTGTACACATGGGCTACTTTTTTACTCCTGTGTGCACCAAACCCATCTTGATTGTTTGCTGCTAAAAAAGCTCTTTTTTTAGTTTCATCTGACCATAGAAGCCAGTCCTGTTTGAAGTTCCAGTAGTGTCTGGCAAATGAATATGCTGGAGTTTGTTTTTGGATGAGAGCATTTTCTTTTCTAGATTTTTCATGAAACTCTCACAAACAACGTGGTGATGTAGGGGCCGTTTGATTTTTTATTTATTTATTTATTTATTTATTTTTTTTTTGAGGCTTTCTGACCCCAAGACTCAACTATTTTCCGCAGTTCTCTGGCTGTGATCCTCAGAGAGTCTGTAGCCACTCAAACTATCCTCCTCACCTTGCTTTAGGACAAAATAGACCCATGTCCTCTTCTAGGCAGATTTGTAGTATCTTTAGTTGATTGGAACTTCTTAATTATTGCCCTGATGTTGGAACTGGGTATGTTCAATGCTTTAACTCTTTTCTTAAAGCCACTTTCTATTTTGTGAAGCTCAGCAATCTTTTGCTGCACATCAGAACTATATTCTTTGGTTTTACTCCTTGTGATGGACGATTAAGGGAATTTGGCTTTGTGTTTCCTCATATTTATATTCCTGTGAAACAGGAAGCCATGGCTGGATACTTTCATGTTCCTAGTCACCCTGGTGTGATAAAAAAAAAAAAGCAAATATGAATGGGAATATACGTCAGAGATAATTTAATCATAAGAATTTCTAGGGGTACCAATAATTGTGACCATTGTGTATTAGAGAAAAATATTTATTTCATAATGTGATTTTCCCCCACTTTCACTTTTTTTTTTTTTTTCAATTAAAGGTTAGATTTTTAAAAAATTTTCGAGTGAAAGATCAAATGGATAAACAATGCAGACTTATTTTCACAGCTTTCTTTGACCATATTTACCAAGAGTATGAATAATTTTGAGCACAACTGTATATATACAACTCGACGGGCCCCGCTGCTTACATGATCACGAGCCAACTATTGAGCAAAGTCGTAGCTTTGCTTTTGACATTGGTGGGGACATATTTAAAACATAAAGCAACATAGGCCTATATAAAAGGAATAAAACAGTCCTAAACAAAATATATTTCACTTAAATAATTAACATATTAACAAAAAAAAAAAAAAACTGCTCGCCACAAGTTTAAGGAAACCGAGAAGCCTGAAAGCACACCCTATTAGTTTTCTTTATTTAACAAAAGCACAAAGTTTTGTTTTTATTGTGAGTGTACACAAATAAAAGTGGACCGTTTACAGTAAAGGAAAAAATCCAAGCGATCGCGCCGGAGCCTCTCGTGGGAAACATTTGCATTCGTGCCGAATGAGAGATGTATATAGTTGCGTTTCAGTTTCTCTTTAAATAAATTCATTTTGGCTAGACTTTTATATGTTGTTTATAATGAATGCCATTATAATTTGTGTTTTATTTTATAATTTGTATTTATAAATTTGTACAATAATTTTATAGTTGCTTATATTTTCTGATTTTTATGTTCCTCTGTTCTGAATACTGTAAAATTTAAAGGATTTGTTGACAACTTCTGTTTTTTCTCTTAACACAATTTTGTCTGATATGTGTAGTGTTGTTATATTTTCCTTGATTTTCATATCCATGTATTACTTTATTGATTTCTATTATTTTGTGTATTATTTTGTTTTATTATTTGTGCTTATATTAATCCTCATCATATATTCATATACAAATATTAATTACTCATTTATGTTTGATTTATATTCGAGATGTTTGTAGTATTCTCCAAAAATATGTAATGCGCATTTTATATATGTTTGAAAGTTATATCTTCTGAACTTATCTTCTGTTTTGTTAGATATTGGACATCTTCCAACTACTTCCTGAGTAATAATGATTCTCAGAATTAGTCATCATCTGTACTAGATGTTCTTTTTCCAGAAACTGTATTTTTATATGTAAAGTATTATATTTGAAAGTACTTATTTCGCTGCATTTGTTCTAAAGAAAACCATGTCTAGCCATACATCTATATTTAACCTCAACATTTGACTGGTCACGATGACCTGGCATGATCTGACCTATAGTCGTCACAACAACATTTAACATATGGATGAGGGACATAATGGATAAATCTATTTGACCTTTTCTTATTATTAGACATAAACACCAGTTTGGGAGGATGTAAGTTTCCTGCATATATATGTGTATATATATATATATATATATATATATATATATATATATATATATATATATACACATATATAATCCTGGTGCTTGATCTGATTCTTACTTCTTCTCTACTCTTCACTCTTTACTCTTTCTCCTCACTTCGCTCTTCTTATATTTCACTTCTTGTGAGCTTTTTCTTCTGATATTCACTACTTCATCCCTTGGATATAATAATTTGCACTTTAGTATAAATTATTGAATAACAGATCTTAATTTTGTTTAAACTTTATTCTTTTCTTGTATGAATAATTTTTATTTAATAAAATTGTTATTCCTTCTTCTAAAATTGATCTCTGACATAATCATTTACTCGACTGCCTGGATTTCACCGAATCACATTGCTATAGGCCTATACAGATAGCAGAACATAGTTTTAGCAGCATATAGTGTAGCATGATAGGCCTATAGATAAATCATATAAGATAGTGCCTTAGGTTATACGTGATTCCTTAAAAAATCAACAAGTTCAACAAGTTTATCATGTAGGCTAAGCGTTTTAATAAGTGAAATATAAAGTTCTGAGGAGATTTCACTCAAAAACCCGTCGCCTAATTTTAATATTGAGTAATGTTTAATGGTGAGTAGGCTTGTGTGCTAAAATTACATATTTTATTTCTATGTGGTATGTATTGTTTTATTATTATGTTGTTGGAAACTGAAAAGCTTTAATTGCCACTCCTTAATGCACATGTATTTTTGACACATATTTTTAGTCCTATTGCATTGCTATGGTTATTACTTATTGCACATACACACACACACACACACACACACATATATATATATATATATATATATACACACATACATACAGTGTTGGGTGTAACTAGTTACTAAGTAATTAGTTACTGTAATTTAATTACTTTTCCCTTGAAAAAGTAAAGTAAGGGATTACTCTTATTTTTTTCTGCAATTTAATTACAGTTACTTCTTATGTAATTGAACTTAATACTGTGTAGAACATTTATATACAATACAATAGTGGATTTACCATCAAAATTTAAAGTTTAACCTTAAAATGCATGCTTTTTTATGTAACCTTCTCACTTTAAATACTTTGGTGAGTTAATAAGAATATTAGTAACACTTTAGTGTCCAGTTCTCACTATTAACTAGTTGGTTTTTAGCATGAATATTACTGGTATATTGGCTGTTTATTAGTACTTAAAAAGCACATACTTATTCTGAAGACCTTATTCGAAATCCTTAATCCTACAATTCTTAAACTTAATTGCCAACAACTAATTTACTAAGTATTAATAAGCAGCAATTAGGAGAATATTGAGGCAAAATATAATTAATTCATAGTTAGTTAATAGTGAAAACTGGACCCTAATGTAAACTGTGACCAGAATAATTTATGTAGTTATGTATTATTTACTTTAAAGAATTAAAAGAACCATTTCATGTCTATCCTTGTATCATTCATTAACTTTGTCGAAGTTGATATAGGATTTAGAACGTAATGAGTAATAAGTAATTAAATACTTTTTTGGATATATATATATAATTCTATAATAAAATTATATATAATTAAATAATTAATCGGTTTACCGGACCTACACACACACACACACACACACACACACTTGTTTCGCTATTCGTGTGGGGACTTCCATAGGCGTAATGGTTTTTCTACTGTACAGACCGTATATTTTATTGCCCTACACCAACCCCACACCTAAACTTAGCCCTCACAGGAGACTTTCTGCATTTTTAGATTTTCAAAAAACTTCATTCTGTGTGATTTATAAGCTTCTTTACCCGTGGAGACCTCAATTTAGGTCCCCACCGTGACACGAGTCCCCATGAGTCTGTGTGTATTCAGGTTTAAGTCCCCACCTGAATAGAAAAACAGGTACACACACACACACACACACACACACACACACATACACACACACACACACACACAGACATAAAACAGTTAATTAATCAATTAAATATCTTCAACACCCTCCCAGCTGCATCAGGGCGTACACACTGTATTTTATACCTTAATATTATTGCACACAATTGTTTTGATTATTTTATATATTTTTAATCATTAAAGTGACTTTAATACAAAAATACATCTAGATAAAATAAGTAATGTTTACTGGGTAAAAGACGTACTAACTGTAATTGGTCATCATCTCCAGCAGATATCAGTGTTGTTACGTGAGCACACTGCTGCATATTCTTGCTTTATTGTGTAATTATTTAGTTCTTTAATAAATAGAAAAGGCATATGGATTGTGATTATCTGTAATATAGAATGTTCTTGTTTTGGTCGTTTATTTGGGTTTTCTTGTGGTTTAAGTTTATGTTTCACTAAACACAAACCAGACACAAAAATTATATCAACAATTTATTCTACAAAATGTTTTTAAGGCATCATACTCGAGTCTAAAAAGACTTTTAATCCAGAAAATAACTTTAAAATTAAATAAATTTTTGTATTTAATTATAAAACACAACGTGCTTATAAAACTGAAACAAATATATATATATATATATATATATGTGTGTGTGTGTGTGTGTGTATGTGCGCACAATCTTATTATACATACACACATATATATATATATATATATATACAGTATATAATATATATAAAACTAAACATTCAATATAAGTAATATATATAAAATCAATAAAAACTATAAACTTTAAAATGGTATAATAAATACACAGGAAAAAAAGTGAGACAAAATACTTTTTTAATAAATCATCAGAATTATCTGATACATATTTTATCAAATGTTACTTACTCCATGTGATACTCCAATAATCTGCAAATGTATTTTCATCAACAGAGCAAAGTGTAAATAATGATCTTCAGGATGACAAACTGATTTACCGGACCTACACACACGCGCGCACACACACACACACACACACACACACTGAATGTATATTGCACATTGTCATCTGTATAAGTCTGTAAGTCTGTAATGGTACTGTCTATATGTTAATTGTTTCTGCACTATCTGGAGTACATTCTCAAGAATTTCACTCACCACGGCACATGTGCTGTGATGATGTGACAATAAAAGTGATTTGATTTGATTTGATCGACCGTACAACAAAACTCGTTAAATGAAAAGTAAACTTAGTTGCAGCAAACCGGTGTTGTTATGGCCTTTTAATACACAAATACTTGGACATATATTCTGTGGCTGCACATATTAATGCAATAATTTCCTTTCGCCACATTTATCCCTTCATACATGTCACATATTAAACAACACAAAGGAACAAATTAAATTCTTTAATGACATTCACTTCTATTAACTATAATAAAGGCACATTAATCCAGCAGTGAAGTACACTACAGTACTGACACATACAGTGCACACAGGTAACTCGATTTTTTGAAAATCAAGTTATAAATATAACATTTATCTTTTCAATAACCCAAAAGATTGCAAGTATCAGTAAATGTATGACTATCAGTTACAGTATGCTGTATTAAGGCACAGAGTTGCACTAGTGTAGAAGATGAACACTTTCATTTCTCGACTGTCTGTGATCCTGTAAGGCACTTTGTTTGATTTCCAAACCAAATATATGATAATCTGTCCAACAGTACCATATTCATGCTCATGAGGTGATCATAGGTCATTACCGTGCTTATGAAAATAATCAGGCGTCCGTTAACACAAAGACAAGACAAATCATCTGTAGCCCGTGATGTGTTTAAAGGAATAGTTCACTCAAAAATGAAAATATGCTGAAAATTTGCTCACCTTCAAGATTATGATGAGTTTGTTTCTTCATCAGATTTGGAGAAATGTGTCACTGCATCAGTGTCTCAGCAATGGATGCTCTGGAGTGAATGGGTGCCGTCAGAATGAGAGTCCAAACAGCTGATAAAAACATCACAATAATCCACAAGTAATCCATAAATCCACAATCCATAATAACGCTTCCTCCAGTGAAAAAGTGCATCTGCTGTTGTCTCTCACATATTTGTTTAGAGCTGTTTTGTCTTGTAAACGCTGCTTGATCTGTGCAGATTTCTCTCCTAATTCAGACCAGAACACTTTTTCACTGGAGGAAGAGTTATTATGGATTATAGACTCGTATTTGAGTTAAAAACATCTTAATGCTGGATTTGTTTGAGCTTTTGTCTTCTCCAGATGTTAACTGATGGACTGGAGTGCTGTGGATTATTGTGATGTTTTTATCAGCTGTTTGGACTCTCATTCTGACGGCACCCATTCACTACAGAGGATCCATTGCTGAGACACTGATGCAGACACACATTTCTACAAATTTGATGAAAAAACACACTCATCCTAATCTCGGATGGCCTGAGGGTGAGTAAAATGTACATTTTTGCACGAACTACTCTTGCACTGAAAGATAGAAACACAAGGGTTTTTAATAGTGCTGTCAAACGATTAATCGCATCCAAAATAAGTTTTTGTTTACATAATATATGTGTGTGTGCTGTGTATATTTGTATGTATATATAAAGACACACACTTACAGCATATATTTTGAAACTATTTACATGTATTTTATCATACATATGTAAATTATATCATATATAAATATATCTAATATACACACGTAACACAATTTTTCTTAAATATATACATGCATGTGTATACATTATAAATATACACAGTACACACACATATATATTATGTAAACAAAAACTTTTATTTTGGATGCGAATAATCGCGATTAATCGTTTAACAGCACTAATTTTTAATGACACGAGGGTGAGTGAATAATGAAAATAATATTAGTTGCATGTAAGAAACGTAGTGTCGATCACATGACCATGTTTGACAAGCTACAGCTTTCTTTTCCGTAATAAATATTAAATACTAGGCCTACAAATAAAATAGCAATAATAACAATAACCGAACAATAAAAAACATACATGGGTTTCTTTGGCTGATACAGTCATAAATGTAAACGGTGGGTTTGTCATTGCATGCGGTCCGTCTGCAGCTGCTGCGGTTGATACTGAGCGAATGCGGCGGCCGCGGATCCGGGCGACGCCAGAGGCTGCTGGACGTAACCGTATCCGGTCGCAGCGGCGGAGACGTAACCCGCGGCGGCCGGCGAGGCGGCGTATGGATACTGATCGCTGTACTGTGCGTACGCAGCGGCGGTGTAGTCCAGGTACGGAGACGCCGCGGCCGAGGCTGCAGACGCCGGCTGGACGTGAGGAATCACCACGCTGGGCTGCACAAACGCCTGCGGATACACATAGTGAGCGGGAATCCTGAGGAACACAGAGATCATGAGATTCAAACAGAGAAACAGCGCAGTGCACTGCAGGGTCACTCACATCCAAAGGACTGCCACAACAGAGCATGCTGGGAAGAGTCAATCATCATTTCACATCAGAAGGTTTACAGCTATAAACTGCATTGTTGTTTTGAACAGTTTGTATAATTGAAAGTCACTGCAGATTCTAAAAAAAAAAAAAAAATACTAATGGGCTTCATTCATTAAATACCAGCAGAATGAATTTTTATTTATTTATTTTTTTACATAAATTGTCACATTCAATTTAATGCAAAAATTATTATTATTATTATTTTTAATCTTTTATTATAGCCTATATGACCCTGGACCACAAAACCAATTTTTTGAAATTGAGATTTATACATGTATGGTTTATTTGGCTGAGATACAACTATTTGAAAATCTGGAATCTGAGGGTGCAAAAAAAACAAAATATTGAGAAAACAGCCTTTAAAGTTGTCCAAATGAAGTTCTTAGCAATGCATATTACTAATCAAGAATTAAGTTTTGATATATTTACGGTAGGAAATTTACAAAATATCTTCATGGAACATGATCTTTACTTAATATCCTAATGATTTTTGGCATAAAAGAAAAATGGATAATTTTGACCCATACAATGTATTGTTGGCTATTGCTACAAATATACCTGTGCTACTTATGACTGCTTTTGTGCTCCAGGGTCACATATTATTTTTATTATTATATAAATATATTATTATAATATAATATAATTAATATAATATACATATAATATTTTAGTGTTTTTTATTAATTATTTATTAATTTATTTAAGATGGTGTATCCACAGATTTCTGTTTTATATTGATAATTTTTTGAATATTTTATGCTTTTTAACTGAACTGAAACTTGAATTGAAATTAATTTGACTGAATATGTGAAGGTCGCAAATCTGTCTTGTAAACTTTTTGCCTGTTTTCTTTTTTTATATAAATTTTATTGTATAAACTTTTTTTTAATTCAACTCAAACTTGTATCGAATTTAATTGAATATATAAAGGTCTCACTAAATCTGTCTTGTAAACTTTTTATCTGTTTTCATTTATTTTTTATTTAGATTTTATTCTTGAAGTCTTTTAGGTTTTTTACGGTTACTGTTACTTTCCTTTATTGTCCAGTGGAAATTTGTCTTTGGCTTCACAACACATTATAAGAAGACCAGTATACTAAAAGCACTTAACAACAACTCTTAAAAAAAATGATTTGTTTGAATTGTAAAAATTGTTTTAATTGATTTAACTGAGTTTAATTTAAATCAATTGAATTTAATATTGGATTGATTTTTTTATGAATTAAAAGTAAATATACTGGTTTGTTAAGGAGAAAACAGTGGTAATTACATACTTCAGCTAAGATATGAAATTGGAAGAAAACAGAAAAATCAAGGTAAAAATTACTTGAGAACAGAATATTTTAAACATGTCTAATCCATTGCATATTGTTTGCATAAGTAAAATTGAGCAAAAAGTGTTGAAATATTATTTAAATGTGGATTTAAGATAAATTAGCCTAAAATAGTCTGACATTTCATTCCAAAATGTCCATTTCCAACACAGAAGGGAGGTTTTGTGAGACACACTAACTGCAAGACATCGTTAGACAAATTAAATTAACTAAAGCGAGTGTGTAAACTGTTTAAAAGAGTTTATCATGAACAAAGTGCCCATAGTTTTAGATTTCTGAATGATTCACACAGACATTCATTCTGCTTATAATTTACAAAACGAAGCTTAATTGGTGAATCACAGCTCACTAAATCAACGTCATCAGTCATTAATAGTGCTGTCGCTAACGAGAGTCCATCTTTAGCCTTTGAACTGAATCTTAACGATGATTCAGATGTATGCTTTTGCATTATTGATATCATGGCAAACCTATTTCATTTGCAAACTCAGCATTCAATTATAAGTTCACGTCATATAATTGTCCAACTCCGCACTCAAATAAAACAAATGACTATGAATATCAAAGCAGATCGATCAACATCACAGCAGAAAAAACCCTTCCAAAAAACAAAACAGAGCAGAGCTTTGACAGCAATTCTGCAATCAAAAACAGAGTCAATGTTACTGACACACCAAACAATACTGAAACGAAAGAAGAGAAATCCAGTTACACACTCGCGTGCGTTCACACGTCTCTCTCACACACACACACACACACACACGTTTGAAGTGTGGAAGAGAAATAAGAGTGGAAATCTGCTGCTTCTGTTTGCTGCTGTGCTGAATGGAAAATAAACAGCAGGCGCTTCAACTGTGTTTTAAGTAAAATACATTTCACCCCAAAATTTAAAGAAAAACAAAAGATAGAAAACTGACTTATTTATTTAAAAATATATATATTTTGTTTTACAGTAGTGACATTATTTTCAAGATAATTATGCATTTCCCCCAAGTTCTTACTACTGAATTGCATCTAGACATTAAATTTCAATTATAAATGATTCTCATGTTGTACCATACTGTACATCATACTGTATTTTTTATTTTTATCCTTAAAAATGAAAGGCAGCACAGAAAATCTAGTTTTTGAGGAACTGGGAGGGTAAATGTGCTCAGTCACACAAATAAAATAAAATAAACCGATAATCAATACTTTTTTGAGGAACTGGGAATATGTGCTAAATCACACAAATAATGTCACAATGAAAAAAAATTTATTAAATTAAAAATTATTTTAAATATTAAATTAATATTAAATAATAATTAAATTGTATTGTTTTGAGGATCTGGGCTGGTAAATGTGCTGAGTCACACAAATGTCGCACTGAATAAAAAAATTTAATTAAATTAAATAAAAAGAAAAATAAAATAAAATATAAAATAAATAAAAATAATAAAATAAATAAATTTGTGCTCAGTCATGCAAATAATGACACAATGCAAAAACTACACAAACAAATGAACAAATAAATATGAAAATAAATACTGAAAGTTAATTTCAGCTGTCATTAAAAAGACGCGCTTAATTTCAGGACAGTGGAAAATTCACTGCACTGTTTTTAGCCGATCAGAAACATTCTTCATCTTTTAATCATTCTGCATGGCCTTCTACGAGTTTGTGAGTCTCACATAGACCTTTGACTTCAGCACTGCAGCTATAACGGCTAAAATTGCTTACAGAACCTTTAATTTGACAGTGTAAAGACGCCTGAAGTCTTGGGGAGTTTAAAGATGTTTCATTTCTGAGTCTCTAGCAGCACCGCTCAAACTGAAAAAATAATCACTGTTAAGACCTGTCTGTGTTGCCGGGCAGATTTGATTTGTATTTCTCCCAAATGTGCAAAAACAACAGGTGCTGGAGTTAAATGTGTTCACAGATGAGCTGCGAGTCTGGAGAGTGACAGGACGGCTGCTATTTCTGCTGCGCAACACACGGCTTGAGACTTTAACTCAGTCCTGAACACAGAACCAATTACTGTGCTCCACAATACAAAACAGTCTAATGGAAACCAATTAGATGCACTCAAACATTCTTTTGATAAAGTTCATTACACTGATACTCACTTTACTAGGACTTGCATGAAGTATTTATAGAAGCTTAATAATAAAAATATAAAAACATGCTTGTGACTTTTTGTCTCACAATTTAGATTTATCTTCTTAGAAAACACATCTCGCAATTCTTTTTTTTTCCTACCACAGAATAAAAAAATAAAAAGTAATTGTGATTTTTTCTCACAATTTTCTCGGAATTCAGTTTTGCAGAATTCGCATTTTATATCCTGATTTTTTTCTCCTTAGAATTATAAAATTACATCTTGCAATTCTGACTTTTTTCTCAAAATTCAAAAATTACATTTCATAATTCTGACCTTTTTCTTCAAAAATTCTAAAATTACATTTCATAATTCTGACATTTTCCCTCTGAGTTATAAAATTACATCCCAGAATTCTGACTTTTTTCTCAATTGAGTGAAATCAATTATCTTTGATATTGTTAAAACATATTATTTTATAGCTTCCATAAGTATATAACCATTTTTGTATTAATGAATTGATTTTGCTCATCCTACTCACCCCTATCAGAAAATTAGATGAGATTTAACACAACATGTCATTACGAGTGTAGAGTAAAATATAACCTAACCCTGAGCCCTGAGCGTGTCATTGTTAAAAATACCCCAGTTACTAAGCTGCAGCAGCAACTTTCTTACGACAAACATATTTTCATCCTTCATGTCCTGAACATTTGGGGGTTGCCAGAGTTCAGGCTAATTTAAGCTGCTGTAAATCACAGAAACAGAGGGCTGATCTCTGGTGTCTCTGAACACCTGTTGTCTTGCGCTGCAGCTGCTCTTCTCTGGACTGAATCTTACTAGAAGGACATTGAGTGACCGTGGATCGGTCAGCAGGACGATACAGTGCAATACTGTGGTTTCTTAGGCCCAAAATACTCTTTACATGAGCACATTAACACACACGTCTAGCTATGCTAACTCAGGGTCTCATGCTGTTGCTTTCTGAAATGTATTAGAATGCAATGCATAACATCTGTTACATTCTGTGCTGCATTAACTATATTATATATTTAAATAAAACTAGAACCATAAAAACAGCTTCAATACTTGAAATAAAATATAAAAAACCCTTAAACATAAAACAAATATTTTTTTTTTATTTTAGCTCATAACTATATTGACATATTTAAAAAATATATATATATAATAATAATAATAATAAAAATGACAAAAACACACAAAAAATCCTAAAACTATCCTGATCATAAATCCTAAACTTCACCTGAAATAAAATAAAATATTAAAAAAACTTTAGTTATTTTATTTCAGCTAGTTGTCAAGGCACCATTTCTCATTTCCACATAGTCAAACTTTGTGTACTCAAATAACTAAAGCTGAAATTAAAAAAAAAAAAAACTATATAGACATTTAAAAAAAATAAAAATAAAAATAAAATAAAGAAATGACAAAATTAAAATAAAACTTTAAATCAAAACAGAAAATATATAAAAAAACTTTTAAAATATTTATAAAAACTATAATAGTATAAGCTTTAACTGAAATTAAACAAATGATGAAATATAATATAAAAAACAAACTTATTTCTCATTTTGCATCAACTTAACATACTAAAATAACTAAAACTGAATTAAAAATTAATAAAAACTACATTAAACATTAAAAAAAAATAAAAATGACAAAAACATAAGTTTTAATTTTTACAAAACTTAAAATTAAAAAAGAAAATAAAAATAAAACCAAAATATATAAATAAATAAAATTCAAAATATGAATAATATTGATATTATTATTATTATTATTATTATTAATAATAATAATAATAATAATAATAATAATGGTACCACCACCACAGATATTTTAATTATAAATATACCAGAAAACTGTCATAAAACTGTGACAAAAACAGTTCAATCAATTCACAATGAACTGTTTAATTCATTATTTACCCCAAAACTTTACTAGAACTTCTCGTTATTGCCTCATTAAGAGGAATTGCTTTTATTCCTTATTTATAAGGAATATTTTAGACAAATGAATGCTAAATGAATGAAAATAAATGTTTGCACTTATTATTAGAGTTTTGAGACTTTATTTTAGAAATATGTTAACAGCAAACTCCTAAAATTAATTGAATGAGTCACCTGCTATTTGTAAGACAATACAGAATGAATTATTTGACGTCTATTTTACACAAAGAGGTTTTGGGAAAAAAGAATCATTGTAAGAAGTAAAGATAAATTAAAGGCAAATGAATTATTAGTAAAATAAAAAAAAACAGAGGCACAAGATACACAGCAACATGCAAGCTGTGAGTAGTTTTGTTTTGAGGGAAACTGTGAGCCCTTCAACAACAAAACACCACAACGCCTGTTCAGATGAATAGAACATAAATCAAACAAGCTGTGCACAATCATCAAATCCAGAAAGATACGACCGTCTCCCAGAATCCCCACGTCCTACCGTACACTCGCTTCTATTAAAGCACACGGTTTAGCTATAAAACCACTTCAGATCCAAACGCACAGCAAAGCTCCTCTCCAAAAACAACAACAACAACGTCCATGCAAGCTAATCACCATCGGGTTCGAGTCTACTGAATTCTGACTTTGTTCAGCTCGTTCACCTCTTAGGTTACGTTAACCGAACGCAGGCCTGTCAGATCAGAGAGAGACACAACACATGGAGAGAGAAGACACAGACGGAGACTTTTCAAATAAAACACACACAACACAGGTTAAAAAAGCAGACGAACACACCTCATAACCTGGCGGAAAGGAGGAGGATACAGTAATGGGGAATGATCATCCTCACTATCTCTACGACACAAGGAGAACAACAGTTTATGACACAGGAATCCATCCAGAATGCACAGAAATCAACACAAATAGCCTTTAAGGAATATTGCAGCATGTAGGAATATGATATTGTAATTTATCTTTAAAGGTGAAGTGTGTCATTTTCAAATTCAAATCAAGCTGTGAATTATTTACTTTCGGTGACTCTTAAGATGTGATGCAACAATGCATACAAATGACACACAACACCTTTAAAGCAATGCAATGGTAAAAATTAGTCTAGGATGACAAAATGCAATCTTTTCCAATATCATATTTTTACATTACAAAAAAAAGATAAATGAGAGATTGCTTAAAGGAATAGTTCACCTAAAAATGAAAATGTGCTCACCTGCAGGACATCCAAGTTTGTTTCTTCATCAGATTTGGAGAAATGTGTCACTGCATCAGTGTCTCAGCAATGGATCCTCTGCAGTGAATGGGTGCCGTCAGAATGAGAGTCCAAACAGCTGATAAAAACATCACAATAATCCACAGCACTCCAGTCCATCAGTTAACATCTGGAGAAGACAAAAGATGAAACAAATCCATCATTAAGATGTTTTTATCTAAAATATGAGTCCATAATCCATAATAACGCTTCCTCCAGTGAAAAACTCCCTCTCCTGTTGTCTCTCACATCAAAATCCAGACACATATTTGTTTAGAGCTGTTTTGGACTGTTTTGGCTTGTAAACACTGCTTGATCTGTGCAGATTTCTCTCCTGATTCAGAGCAGAACACTTTTTCACTGGAGGAAGCGTTATTATGGATTATGGACTCGTGTTTGAGTTAAAAACATCTTAATGCTGGATTTGTTTCAGCTTTTGTCTTCTCAAGATGTTAACTGATGGACTGGAGTGGTGTGGATTACTTGTGGATTATTGTGGTGTTTTTATCAGCTGTTTGGACTCTCATTCTGACGGCACCCATTCACTGCAGAGCATCCATTGCTGAGACACTAATGCAGAGACACATTTCTCCAAATCTGATGAAGAAACAAACTCATCCTGATCTCGGATGGCCTAAGAGTGAGCACATTTTCATTTTTGTGATGAACTATTTTAAGAACTAATGAAACTACACAAACAATATACAGTCATCAGTAGTCTTGTTACACTTACCCATAAGGCCGTTGGATATATGTAGGGTGTATTTGAGGGACGCCAAATGAAAAACCTGTGAAAAATACAATCTTATTGCATTTATATTTAAATACAAGAAAACACATATAATGACCAAAACAGACATTATTTCTAGAATAAAGCAAGAGTGACCGGATCCTCTTACCTGGCTGCATGATCCGTGGTTTGGCCCCGAGGTACGCCAGGTTCACGTTGGCTTTCCTGCCGTCTATGATGGGGTTTGGGTCCTTACAGGCTCTTTCTGCTGCGGCTCGATCGGCCATCGTCACCTACAGACACATGATAAGATGAACAAAAACACAAATTCAGTGTTTTCACTGATGCTCCATGTCAATGTGACAGCAAGTACATCGTAATACAGACAAAATTAGGGTTATTATAGTTGACTAAAACTGAAACTAAAACCATCAAAAACTAATTTCATTGCTTGAAATAAAATAAACGTTAAATGAGATAAAATTAAATATTAAAAACTTTTTATTTCTGCTAGTAGCCAAGGATTTTTTTACATGAAAATTATAACTATACATGCATACATACATACATACATACATACACACACATATGTGTGCGTATAAACAAACTACCAAAAATGACAACAAAAACTTTCACTAAAATTGCAAAAACATTAAAAATATTACTAAAAAAATTTAATAGTATTTCATTACAGTATCTGATATTAAAATAACACTGATTACGCCAGACAATAACGATCGGGGTTATTATATTTAACTAAAACTAAAACAGTTCTTTACTTGAAATAAAATAAACAATACAAAAATAAATAAAAACCAATAACTAACTTATATAGACAGACACACACACACACACACAAACTACTAAAAATGACTAAATCACAGAGGAAAATTACTAAAACTCTCACTAAATTTAAAATAAAAATGGAAAATTTAAAAATAAAAACTGATTCAAAATAATCTAACCTAAAACAGTATCTCTGATCTAAGAAAATAAAAGATAGATAGATAGATAGACAGATATGTAGATAGATGTTTAGACAGACAGACAGATAGATAGATAGATAGATAGATAGATAGATAGATAGACAGCTTACAAATCCATAGCCTCTGGATTTCCCCGTTTGTCTGTCAGTAATGACAACAGCTTCCTCGATTTCTCCAAACACTTCGAAGTATTTTCTGAGGCTGGAGTCGGTGGTGTGATACGGAAGACCTCCGACGAAGATCTTGGTGTAAGTGGTGTCCTTCTGAGAGCTGTGCATCCTCACGAGGCTCAAACTTTCACTACGACTGCTTAAATCAGTAACAACTCGTATTCCTGGAAGGCAGCAGTAACGGAGCGCGGATGATTTGATATGAGGTAGAATAAAGCGCAGTAAACGAGCGCGTCTGTCAGGCGACAACACTCCGTCCAAACCATATGCCATATAGTTTCTGTGGCTCACACACACACGCGCGCGCTGATATAGACCACGCCCACAGTCAGCTCCGCCCCGCCCACGGCCCAGACTAACCACGCCCACACTACAAACCTGTCCCTTTGCCTCTATGGTTGACTACATTTATTGCTTACTCACTCTCATGTGACTAATGATTAATTTTATTTTGTCGATTAAATGCCTGAACATTTTTGGATTTTGTTTGCGGTGTGATAATATTTAACTGAAGCTAGGAATTAATTCTTTGTCCCGCTGATTTATAATCAATATTGTAAACCGTTGTGCTGTTTCATATTATTTTGGGACCTGTGATTTTTTTTTTTTAGGATTCTCTGATTAATAAAAAAAGAACAGCATTTATCTAAAAAAGAAATTTTGTGTTACAATATACAATGCTATTCAAAAGTTTGGGGTCAGTACATTTTTTCTTTCTTTTTTTAAGAAATGAATACTTTTATTCAGGAGGGATGTGTTAAATGAATAAAAAGTCATAGTAAAGACTTACATTGTTAGAAAAGATTTCTATTTTCAACAAATGCTACTCTTTTTAACTTTGTATTCATCAAACAATCAAAGAAAAAAGTATCATATGTTCCAAAAAACAATATTAAGCAGCGCAACAGTTTAACACTCATAATAAATCAGAATATCAGAATGATTTCTGAAGGATCATGTGACACTGAAGACTGGAGTAATGATGCTGAAAATTCAGCACTGAATCACAGAAATAAATTATATTTCAAAGTATATTAAAATAGGAAACCCTATATTAGAAATTGCAATAAGATTTCACATTATTAGTTTTTTCCTGTATTTTTGATCGCATAAATACAGCCTTGATGAGCAGAAGAGACTCCCTTAAAAAAACACTGAAAATCTTACTGATCCCAAACTTTTGAGCGGCAGTGTACATACATATAATTGTATCATGTTGTTCCAAACATTTACACCATTATTTTTTTTTTCTGTGCAACACAATATGAGACATTCTAAAGAATGCCAGTGTGCTCAGTGCTAAAAAAACTGGAATGATCTTTATCATGTTTTACTTCTTAACTCTGGGCCATGGGTTTAATACAGTGTGAGTTCCTTTAGATAAGTACATTTGGAAATGCATACATTTATTTTATGATTTCAGATGTATTCCACAGACGTTCTTGACAGTATTCTGAGTTTCTATTGCAGATTCACTGCCTCAATCCAACACAATGACCTAGTGACCCAGTAACTCAACATGATAACGTAGGTCAAAGGTCAGACTCAGAGTTTGACAACTTACTGTTTGGGAAGAGATTAAATCAGTCAGTCAGACACAAGAGAGTACAACATGCTCTTGTCAAAATGGACAACTTTTTGCTTTGAAAATGTTTCAGTTGCTTTGGATTTGTCAAAATCTAAATACTAATGGTTTGAATGCAGTTGTTCAAAGTTACAGTGTTCATTTTTCTAGTGTTTCTAGTGGTTATCAGTGTAAAATATAAGATAAAATGTATAAAAAGTAGTTCTGTCAAACGATAATCGCATCCAAAATAAGTTTTTGTTTACATAATAATTAATTACATAATATTTATTATGTATATGTACATACACATATACAGTATATATCCTGAACATATGTACATGTATTTACATGCATATATTTATATTCATATAATTTATCTTATATATAAATGTTTAATATATAAACATAATATTTTTCTTAAATATATACATGCATGTGTGTGTATTTATATACAGTATACATAATAAATATACAGTACACACACACATAAAGTGGTGGCCAAAATGATTAGACCACTAGTATTTTCACCAGCTAAAAAATGTGAACTGATATTTCCTACAGCAAAAGATAGGAATAACAGACTTAAAAACATTTTTAGCTGGTGAAAATAAGAGTGTTCTAATAATTTTGACCACCACTTGGTATATTAGGCAAAAAAAAACAAAAAAAAAAACCACTTTATTTTGGATGTGATAAATTGCGATTAATCGTTTGACAGCACTAATAAAAAGTTCAGCAACAAAGGCAGAGAAACACTGTCTGTTTTAGTGCTATTGTTATATTATCTATAATATGATAAATGAATAGTTCACCCAAAATGTTAGGAGCAAACCTTTCAAATCAACTGAAAAACAACCAATAATGTCATGCAAAGGAAGAACACACACAAGTGTTTGTAAACGTTCTGTATTCTACAACATTTTTGTAGCAACATCTGCAGAGATACAATATAAATACAATTCTGTACATTTTATAATATTGTAAATACTATGTTCATACATTTTATGTACAGCTCCTTGTCAAGGAGAGCAGCTTTGTTTTCTTTTAAGTAAGGTCTTGGGTTTTCATTATACGTCTCCATTGACAGCAATAGTATTCACTTCTTATGAGATCCACAGTTCTTAAGGTAAAACAGAGCAATAATAACAGCACTGGTCATGGCACTAAACATACTAGCATTATTCAGGCTATGTCCCAATTTCCCCGATATTGCCCATCTCCCATTTATACCTATAAAAAACATTAATATTGGCTTTAGTATCACAAACTAATAAAATCTTACTCAACAATCAAACACACCTGGATTCAAATGCTCGAAAGCTTCATTATTAGGCGGGTGAACCTAGACGTCATCTAAAAAGACCCCGTTCATGAACAGGGCTTGTGTCAGTACTTTAGGGCATTTCTGGTCTATAACCGGTACGAAGCAGATCGCTTTATCTGCGTTTTGCAATAACGCTCCCTACCGGCAAGGGTCTGATAAAGAAAACAAGGTGCTCTCCGCATTAGGTGACCTCACTGAGAAGTCAACCTCCTGAGAAGCATTGAATCAGTATCTGAGAATGAGTACAAGTCTGTGCATTACATAACTTAATGTGCATCCAGGATAAGTTACTCCAGTGCAAGCATTCAGACAGCTCTGTTAATAGAAATATTGGCAGTCCTTCAACAGTTACAGTACTCAACAAACCAGTAACGCAACAGAGTACGAGCAACTGGATTGCCATCCAATCAAAATACCATTAAATCTAAAAAAAAAAATTGACCACAATTTTGAAGTTCTGATGGGCATGTGACCTTCCAACCAGAAATATGGCACTTAGCATAAATCAGTCGAACACATATTAAAGTACACAAGCATAAAACACATTGCCAAAGTAATCTACATAAGAAGTTTGCACAGCAGATTTGAAAGGCTATGTCTTTGGTAATACCTGATATAATCACGCAAACAAAAAGGTCATAAACAGTAGTACATTCTTACCTAGAACATGCATCCAAATCTCAAACTCACTCAAAGTAGAGTTAGGCAATGTTCGATTAATAGATTTAGTCATATAAGAAGTGGTAACCAAGTAATCAAGAAGGATGTTAGTATTACAGCTATACATGATATATAAAACAAGTTTGTGCAACTGTGCAACTCCCGACATTCAAAGATGATACTGAAATAGGCCTATAATTTCAACACAAGACACACATGTAGGGTTTATTGCCATAGAATCAGGGGAACCAACAAATCTCTAACGAATCAGAAGGATGGATTCTGTTAGCACTTGGTTTGTCCAGGCGGTGGCTGGTGCTGGTGTTGAAGAGATCATCTACCATCTATTGGGTCACTGTCCTGCTTCTACTGGAGCACAGTTTGAGGTTCGGTGTCTATGGACGGAGGGCCTTGAGTCAAACAGGATGGCTTCACAAAGACGCCATGACCTGTGGCACAGCGGAAGTACACCCTTCCTTGGACTGTACCGTTGTGCTTGCCTTTGGAAGGACAAGAAAGGTCTAAGGTTACAAGGAGTTAAGTTGGGATTCAGTATCAAAGAGCAAGAAAGGGAAGAGTTCGCTTACCTACAGCAAGGTCCAGCTCCACTCCAACCCAGATGCCTTTGGCAAACTCTACCCCTCCAACGTAATGCACCGTCCCACTCCGTTTGCCCACCCAAACTTGCTCACCGGGGGCCATCCAGTCTGGCAACTGAGCAACTGGTCCATTCTCGTCCTCACTAGAGTCCACCAAAGGTTCTGCATCCTCAAAGGACTCAAGTCCTTGAGTTGCTTCCAGTTGTGACTTGGCGTGAGGTACTGGGATACTGGGAGACTCTTTCCCATTGTGAAGATGGCACTGGGGTGGGGGATCCATGCCTTGGGTTTTGGCTTGAGGAATCGAGTCCACCTTCCATCCAATGCTACCAACGTCTTCTCTTATGCCATGACCCTTAAAGTCTGGGGGAACAGATTCTGCCTTTGATCCGATGTTACCAAGGTTGTATCTTACGCCATGATCTACACCCTTAAAGTCTGGGGGAACGGATTCCTCCTTCGATCCGATGTTACCAAGGTCATCTCTTACGCCGTGACCTACACCCTTAAAGTCTGGGGGAATGGATTCCTCCTTCGATCCGATGTTACCAAGGTCATCTCTTATGCTGTGACCTACACCCTTAAAGCCTGGGGGAACAGATTCCGCCTTCCATCCGATGTTACTGAGGTCTTCTTCTCCTACACCATCATCTCCACCCATAAAGTTTGGAGGAATCGATTCTGCCTTCCATCCGATGTTACCAAGGTTGTCTCTTACACCATGATCTACACCCTTAAAGTCCGGAGGCATAGATTCCACCTTCCATCTGATGTTACTGAGGTCTTCTTCTCCTACGCCATCATCTACACCCTTGAAGTCTGTGAATTCTTGACTGACGCTCAGGATACACTTGCGGGGAAGCCGAGGGGAACAGTCCCGGTCGGTGCAGTGACGGGAACAGGGCTGAGCGGGAACGGTCTGGGCTGGACAGGATCCCGAGGCACTTCTGGAAGGATGCAACCCTCTTCCGTGCGGTGCTTCCTGAGGGTCTGGAGGTTCTCTAATGTTGAGATGGTCACAACTATCGCTGCCGCTGAAGAGCACGTCAGACAGCGTGGCATTCGAGGCACTATGGGAGAAGTAGCCGCTTGTGCATGTGCTGGCTGTGGGACTACGGGACACTTCTTTTTCCATAGCCCGTGTCCCTGTTAACACCTGCACACACATAGCCCCCTCTTGGGTCTCAAGGCTGGCGTTGTACACCTCAAAGTTGGCAAAATCCTCGGGGATGTAAGGCTTGAAGTTTTGGAGCTCCAGAGACCCGAGGCCTGGATCGTTGGACCGGGTGAAGGCTGAATCCATGTCAGGATCCTCCTCCTCTGAATCCTGACAAATTATCAATGGCCAGACAGGGAACAAACAACAAAGCAGTGATCAGGAGGGACTCTATCGCCCCCTTGTGAAGAAATCTTGAAGCACATCTGCAACTTTATTCAGTCTTTTTGTCCACAACAGTAGATCTATACTGGATGTGCCCAGTGTTGAATCATTTCAGTTTGAGGTTGTCTACACTGGATGCATCGAAGCAACATGTCATCTAAGAATTTCGTTTTAATTTTTTTTTTAAAGTTAACATTTTATATATATTACAAAATGTTAACTTTAAAAAATATTTTAAAAAACATTATTAATTACAATTAAATTAAAAACGTAATTAAAAAGTTAAAAATGAAATCAATTTAAATGAATTTAAATCAAAGTTAAATAAATTATATATATATATATATATATGTGGTTAGAAATATTTTAAAAGCTAAATTAATTATAAGTAACTTAAAAATGTAATTAAAATAATTTCATAAATTAAAATTAAAATAAATTTAAATGAATCGAAAGTTAAATAAATAATATAATCAATGAATTATATATATATATATATATATATATATATATATATATATATATATAAATGCTGTCAAAAATCAAAGTTTTTGTTTGCATAATATATGTGTGTGTTCTGTGTATATTTATTATGTATATATAAATACACACACATGCATGTATATATTTCAGAAAAATGTTATTTTTTATATATTAAATATATTTATTTATAACAAATTATATGAATATAAATACAGAAATGTAAATACAAGTAAATATTTTCAAAATATATACTGTATGTGTGTGTATTTATATATATATAATAAATATACACAGAACACACACATATATTATGCAAACAAAAACTTTTATTTTGGATGCGATTAATCGCGATTAATCGTTTGACAGCACTAATATATATAAACTTTAAAATATATAAATATAAATCAATTAATGAATTAAATTAAAATTTAAATAAATTCAAAAATTAAACAAATTTATTTATTTAAATTTAAGTTAAATAATATAATGAATGAATTCATGGAAATAATAATGAATAATGAATTCATAAAAACAATGAATGAACATACGATATATGTGTAAGTAAAATAATTTTATTTCACAAATATAGGGGACATAAAGTGGCTGGATTAGCTTGGCAGTGCATCCAAAATAGAAACGTGGGATTTGTCAGCTGAAAGTGTATCGTATCGGTCACTCCCAGTGCAGACAACTCTACTGAATATAAAAGTAGTGATCTAGTTTTGTCACAGTACGCTGTTCACATCTGATGTGTGAACAGAGTTTATTTGCTTTGTAACTAGCAGTGTGAAATGTGAAGTGCTGCAGTCAGTGAGTTAAACACAAGCTGAGGGATTCATGCAATTACTTATCCTTCACATGAAGGTGATGGGATGCAATGAGATGCAAATGGTGCTAAGATGATGATGATGATGATGATGAGGCAGCATCGTAAGCTTCACTCAAACAGTTTTAAAAGGGATGCAATGCAGAAATTCAACCCTCCTGGACACTAATTTGTGTGTGAATGTAATGAATTTGGTTCTGAGAAGGAATATTTTGAGTTATTTTCAATCTTATACCAATAAATCACACGTGTGGGATGCTGTCAGATATTTGTCAATAACTGCAATAATTAATTATGTAAAAATTCTCAATTTTCTTTTTCGAAGTAAAATAATAATAAATAATATATTATTTAATAATATATCATTAAATAATATATTAATATATTATAAATAATTTATTTATATAGTTTTATAATATTATATATTTGCTTTATATATATATATATATATGTGTGTGTGTGTGTGTGTGTGTATATATATATATATATAACATTATATATTTTTGAAAATTCTTTGAAGTTCTTAAAAAAAAAAAATATATATATATATATATATATATATATATATATATATATAAATAAAATGTAAAAAAAATATAAAAATATATAAAACTATATAAAATATATTATATAAATTATAACAATTATATAAAATGCTATAGTTTTAATTAAAATATGCTTAACAACTTCTCTGTAAATAATGATTAAGATACGAAAACCCACATATATTGAAATATGGAAATATTTTATACTTTTTTACTGTTATTCAACTTCTTAGATTTAAAATTAAATTTCACTGAAAAAGTTATAAAATGTAAAAAAAAATATACAACATGACGGACAGGTTAAAAATGATTTTCTGTGGTAACTGGCATCAGACTGGTTATGCGTGTGTTGACTTACAGCAGCGTGCGGCCGTGTGTGAGTGAGATCAGTGCTCAGTCTGGGCTGTCTGTGATTGGCCGAGCTGCTGATGATGTCACTGCGGCCCTCGCTCTGAGCCCTGGGTCTGGACCAGGGGCCGCCGGGGTCCGCAAACCAACGCATGCTCTGCAATCAGGGCACAACAGCACACTTCACACGGGGCCATGCAGCACAGCCAGCGGGTTACACACACGATCATGCGTGATGCAGACGAGTGAACATGCACACAGCCACAGATTCTGTGCTTTTAAAGGAACAGTTCACACAAAAAAATCAAGTTGATGTTGTTCTGATGTTCCTCATTATTTTCTTCTACTGAATACAACATCAGATGTTTTGAGAAAGTCTCTTTTACATACAATGCTACAAAGTATACTTTTAAATAGTATTTTGAATTAGCTTTTGTTTTTATATTTTCATTTTAGTTTAGTTTTTAGTTTTGTTTAATTTTAGTAAAGCTTTTTGTCATTTTTGTTATTATTATTTTTTTTAATAAATATTTAAGTTTAATTTATTTTTTGGTCAGTTTTATTTTTTTTATTTCTAGTTAGTAATTTTAATGCTTTAACTTAAACTGAACAAAAATTACAAAGATTGCCTTGGCATCTAAAAATAAGTTTTTCAACTAAAATTTATATTTTATTTAAAAAAAAAAAAAAATTTTAGTTTTAATGAATGAATAACCCTGACCTGACAAAAATTACATAAACGTGTGAAAACCGTACTATATAATTAAATAATTTTTAACTATATAATTTTTGTCAGGGTTATCATCATTAAAACTATTAATAAACTAAATTAATAAATTACAACCTGGAAATAAATAAAAACTAAAATGAACCAAATCTAAACTAATGTAAAAAAAAATAATAATAATAAAACAAATAATAATAACTAAACCTCAATATAATAATAATAATAAAAAACTAAAAGAAATGACAATCACACAAATTTACTCAAATTTAGTAAAAGTATATTATTATATTAAAATAAAAACTGAAAATATAAAAGCAAAAGGAAAATCTTGTATTATTATTTATAAAATAAAACCCACAACTATATAAGGTGCAAGGAAAACATTTTAGTATTTTTTACTTATATAACATTTTAGACTTATCAAATCAAAATTGTAAATAAAATTTTAAAGATGAAGTGAATTTACATTTTTGGGTGAACTATTCCTTTAAAATCATATTTCTTGTTAACAGGTTCAAAATCATTTACAGGTCATTCTCAAAAAATCTGTAATAAATAAATAAATGAATAAATCTGTGGCTGTATAAATAAACATGCTTGAGGGACTGAAGCATGCTGGGAACAGGGTCCAAAATTAACTAATATGAGGAGAATCCACAAGCAAAATAAAAAAAAAGAAGAAAATTCACAGGCAATAAATATTCCTCACCAACTAAAAATTATATTTTGCATTTTTTTTTTTTTTTTGAAATAATACAATTTTATTCCTTATATTTAGGTGGTTCATTTTTATTAGTAGGTTGATTTGTATGCCTTTGATTTGAACTGAATTAATGTCACTAGTGAGATTTAGATGATGCTTCTTACATTTACATTTACATTTTACATTTATGCATTTAGCAGACGCTTTTATCCAAAGTGACTTACATTGCATTCGAGTTACAGTTTTTACATTTTATCAGCTCTTGCTTTCCCTGGGAATCGAACCCATGACCTTGGCGTTGCTAGCGCCATGCTCTACTATTTGAGCTACAGGAACAAAGCAGGTATCATCTTAGAAATCCTGTTCAAATTACCAGCCAATGGGTGATTGTTACTTGCACTTGGACCTTAATTTTGTGTTCATTTTGGACCCTGGCTGAAGGACAGCTTCTCTGAGCTGAGAGACATTTAAAAACACTTGAAGACAGGCATCAGAGCCTGAATCAATGTCAGATCATAAAATATGTGAGAATGTGGAGGTGGAAACACAACATGAATGGTGTGTGAGAATGAAACACATAATGGGAATGAAGCATTGAGTATTTGTTTGTGTGTGTGTGTGTGTGTGTGTGTGTGTGTGTGTGTGTGTGTGTGTGTGTGTGTGTGTGTGTGTGTGTGCGCGAGTGTGTGTATCACCTCCTGTCCCAGCAGAGGCCGTGACTCCAGAGAACGCTTGACTTTGTTCTCCTCCTTCACTGGCAAGAGTGATTTGAGGAACTTGGGCTGCTGAGGAGACAGAACCTTAAACGGACTGGAATTGAAGAATGTTGGACTCTCTGGTACCGATCCTGAGGAGAACGTTTGTATAAAATAATATTTTATTGTTATTAAATTGTATTAATATTATTATTATTATTATTATTATAAAATAGTATTTAAGAACAATCATAATTTCTATTTAATTATAAATATTTCTTTATTTTTATTTTTATGTGTTGAAAAGTACCATTTACTACTACTACTAATAATAATGATAATAATAATATTTTTTTAAATCCTGAGGAAAACGTTTGCATGAAATGATGCATAAGGCTGCTTAAATGCACTATAAAAGAAAAAGGTCAAGGTGGATGATAAGCCCACAATGCAGAAAATATTGTAAATGTAGCTTTTCAACACTCTTAGAAATACATAATAAATGTTATTATAATTATAAAATAATAGTTCATAACAATAATAATAACAATCATAATTTTTATCCACTATTTTCTTTTATTTTTGATTGTTGAAAAGTTACATGTAACATTTACCACCAATAGGAACTTTTTTCAAATTATTAAAAAATTTTTTTTTAAAATATGTTTTTAATAATAATAATAAATTGTTTAGTTGTTTATATTGTTTAGTAATAATCTTCAATAATTTAATATTGTTTTAACTACAGTAATGGGTTTTATAAAATTAGAATGCTTGCTTAAAAAAAAAAAGTCTTTGAAATCATCTCGGGTGAAAACCAGGTTCACAATTTACCGTGATTCTCTTTGTTTTTGACAGGCGTGTCTTTTGACAGAGGACTGTTGAGTGAAGCTTCATGTACGTTAAATTCGGTGACATTTGTGTGACCGTCGCAGTGAGTCTGTGGAAATAAAGTCAACGCTCAGACAGAGATATTCACAACAAACACACTGTCTATAGTAAGTGATCACTAACCTTCACCTCCTCATCCTCACATCCGGTCCCATCTGATTTACAACAAGAGCTCTAAACAAATATATATTATAGTCCTGTTACACAATGCATGGTATTTTGTTCCTGTACACTAGTAAACGGTAGATCTGGTCTTACGTGCTGGACGTTGGGCGTGCTGAGACTGCGCCGTATGTGTCTGCCTTTAGCGGAGAGAGCTTCCTTCACCGTCACGGCCTGAACGAACACACAAACACACACTAAACGCGTGATCAACCGATAATCGGTTTGACTGATATATTTCACAATATTTAAGGATTTTTCATAATCGGATATTGGTTTTGTAATATTGGATCCACCAATAAATGCCGCCATCATGTGGTCATTTTGAGATTTGAGGTAAAGATTTCAGGTAAAGTAAGCGTTATCAGTTAGAAAAAAAAAACAATATCGGTCAATCTCTACTAAACACTTCAGCAGACAGAAGTAAAACAAAAAATAAATATTGGTTCTGCACATTGGTTATTGGGAACATAAACCTGCTAATAATCTATATCTGTATCGGTTATAAAAAAAACAGTATCAGTTGATCTCTACTAAACACTCCAGTTCTGCATATTGGTTATCGGTCACATAAACATGTAAATAATCTGTATTAGTTATAAAAAAAAATTAATATCAGTCGATCTTTAAAACTCCAGCAGAAATAGCAGTTACAATTTAAATAATAAATAAACATTGGTTCTGCATATTGGTTTTCAGCACATAAACATGCAAATAATCTGTATCAGTTATCGGTTATACAAAAATCTATATCGGTCAATCTCTACTAAACACTCCAGCAGAAACAGCAGATAGAAGTGAAACAATAAATAAACATTGGTTCTGAATATCGGTTATCGTAACAAACATGCAAATAATCTGTATCGGTACTGGTTATAAAAAAAATCAATATAGTTCGATCTCTACTAAACACTCTAACAGAAACAGCAGATAGAAGTAAAACAATAAATAAATATTGGTTGTGAATATCGGTCATCGTGCACAAAAACATGCAAATAATCGGTCTCGATTATAAAAAAATGTATATCAGTCGAATTCTACTAAACACTCCAGCAGAAACAGCAGATAGTGAGAGACATCTGTCCTAAAGTGAAGCCGAACCTGCCGCAGTCTCTCCAGACACAGAATATTGTCCACCTCCAGCACTCCTCTGGTGTATTTCTCGATGTATGTCTCTCCATCGAGCGTCTCCTCGCTCTCTCCTCGCGCCGCCATCAAGGCCAGAGTCTCGCGCTCCTCTGGCTCCTCAGATGCCTGTTCATGAAGACATCAGGTGTGTGATCCATGCATTCAGAAAGACAATCATGAAGAGGAAACAGTGTGAAGTTTGTACCTTTGGTATGTTGGACACGATCTCATACGTCACTCCACAGGAGTACAGAACATTCTTCAAAGACATCCGTCTCTTCAGGCTCTGAGTGAAACTCTGTGAGACATCAGTCATGTATTTACATTAAACATGATAATACACTACCAGTCAAAAGATTTTGAACATTAAGATTTTTAATGTTTTTAAAGAATTCTCTTTTGCTCACCAAGCCTGCATTAATTTGATCCAAAATAAAGCAAAAGCAGTAATATTTTGAAATATTTTTACTATTTAAAATAACTGTTTTCTATTTGAATATATTGTAAAATGTAATTTATTCCTGTGATGCGCAGCTGGATTTTCAGCATCATTACTCCAGTCTTCAGTGTCACATGATCCTTCAGAAATCATTCTAATATACTGATTTGCTGCTCAAGAAACATTTATTATTATTATTATTATTATCATCATCATCAATATTCATCAGTTGAGTAATTTTTTTTTTCCCAGAATTTTTCGATTAATAGAAAGATTCAAAGATCAGCATTTGTCTGAAATAGAAAGCTTTTGTAATATTTTACACTATACTATTCAAAAGCTTGGAGTCAGTATAATTTTTATTTTTTGGAAAAGAAATTATAGAAATGAATGCTTTTATTTAACACGGATGCTTTATATTGATCAAAAGTGATGATAAAGACATTTATAATGTTACAAAAGATTTCTATTTCAGATAAATGCTGTTGTTCTGAACTTTCTATTCAACAAAGAAACCTGAACAAATTCAACTCAGCAGTTTTCAACATAATGTTTTTTGAGCAGCAAATTAGAATATTAGAATGATTTCTGAAGGACCATGTGATTGGAGTAATGATGCTAAAAATTCAGCTTTGAAATCACAGGAATAAATTATATTTTAAAATATATTCAAATAGAAAACAGTTAATTTAAATAGTAAACATATTTCACAATATTACTGTTTTTGCTGTACTTTGGATGAAATAAATGCAGGCTTGTTGAGCAGAAGAGACTTCTTTAAAAAACATTAAAAATCTTACTGTTCAAAAACTTTTGACTGATAGTGTAAATGTGAGAATTCTAATGGCAAATGAAAGGAGGGAAATCAGAGTTTCAGACACAGAGTTGATGTGAAAAATCACAAAACAGCGGTGCACAATAATTATTGTTTTAATAAAGTACTTTAGATCAATCCTGTTGATTATAGAGTATGGAAACCTCCCAGTGTTTCCAGACCTGTTTGTTGTAGATGTTGACGGCGATCCTCTTGCGCAGCACCAGCTCCACAGACGCCGGGTGACTGAGCTGAACCGTGGCTTTCACGATCAGGTAAATCCGCTCGCTGGGCGCCGTGATCCGGTTCAGATGGATGGAGTCGTGGATGGAGGAATCCCAGGAACACACAGCCGACACCTGAGAGCAAGAGAAATCAAGACATGTGAACGCTACGTCAGTCATATATTAACATTATTAACACTTACACCAATCATACATCTCATTGCAGCTCAACTTACAACACACTCATAAATCAATACAGCAAAACCTTAGAGGGTTAATCTCACAAAATTTCCAGGTCACATTTAAAAAATAAAATGAAAAGAAAAAAGACAAGAAAGCTCAATTTGTTTTATAAAGCACATATGTTTAAATTAAACTGATTTAGGACCATTTTTTTTTGGATATTATTTAAGGTCCATTATGATTTTTTTTTTTTTCAATAAAACATTTTTTCAAGACAATTCAACATCATAAAATCCCACATTTTGATGACTATAATGCATCTAGACATATACCTTGAGTTTTTTGTTGTTGTAATTTTGATTACTCTCACTGGCTAATTTTATTAGATTAGCATTACTATAATTTTTTTGTCCAAAAAAAACAAAACAAAACAATATATAATATATAATATATATATAATATTGTAAACAATATACTCATAATATAATAATACACAATTATTTTAGTACCATCATAAATTATTTCTTAAAGTAAGGAATTTTATTCAAGACAACCCACAATCCCTAATTATCAGGCCTGCAATGCATCCAGACATCTTACTTTTCTTTTTGGTAATTTCTAGTGCTGTCAAACGATTAATCGCAATTAATCGCATCCAAAATAAAAGTTTTTGTTTACATAATATGCGTGTCATGTTTATGTTCTGTCTGTTTAGATCTCCCTGTGTTTTGGTTCTTCTCTCCTTGACCTAGTTTCCCTTAGTTGCCCTGATTAGTTCATTCTGTGCACCTGTTTCTTGTTAATTAGTACTCTTAGTCCCTTAGTCTTAGTCCCTTGTTTTGTTTAGTATTTATAGCTCTGCCTTTCCCCAGTCTCTTTGTCCTGTCTCCGTTGTATTTAGAGGTTGTTTTCTCCTGTTCACCATTTTGGGCTTATTAAATCTCTGTTTGTTTGGACTTTCTGCCTCCTTCGTATTTCTCACCCAAACAACTCGTGACAGAACGTATGCTGTGTATATTTATTATGTATATATAAATACACACACATGCATGTACATATTTCAGAAAAATGTTATGTTTATATATTAAATACATTTATTTATAATATAAATTATATGAATATAAATATAAACGTAAATATTTTCAAAATATATACAGTATGTGTGTGTATTTATATATACATAAAAAATATATATAAACGTAAATATTTTCAAAATATATACAGTATGTGTGTGTATTTATATATACATAAAAAATATACACAGAACACACGTATATTATGCAAACAAAAACTTTTCTTTCGTATGCAATTAATTGCGATTAATCGTTTGACAGCACTAGCAATTTTCATTATTCACATTGGGTCATTTACATATGAGAAATCCTAACATATAAACCTCTCAAAACAGACCGACCATGAGCTCTGAGGCTGTAAAGTTATTTTATATGGCTCATGTAGAAGACAAACGTCAGTGTGATTTGAACAGGTGTAGCCCCTGTCACCTCGTCATGGCTGTGTCTGATGATGGGCAGGTAGAAGAACGGGCTGCCGTGCTCTTTGGGAAGGATTGAGTTGACGCCGGCGGTGTGAGGACCGGTCAGCTGATCATTCACCGTCAGGTTATCAGCTGCAAAACACACATTACAGATAAAATAACCATCACAAGCAAACAAGCCTAAATCACTGATCTGACAGAGTCATGTAAACCAGAAAAACCTTCAGCCCTTGAACCCTGGGGCCAGTTGTTCAAAAGTAATCTGATCAGATTTTGGCCATCGGACTGGATCAAATCTTGAAGATGGTTTGTTCAAAAGAAAAAAAGGATTCTGAATTCGGATTAGATCACCAAATCCAATCTTGGTTTTGATCTGGATTAAATCCTCAATTTGTGTTGTTCAAAACGTTTTAGTAAGATTGAGATACTTTTGATCCAAAAACACTGTTATTCTGGTCCCAGAAGAAGGGTGGATTTCAGGAACAAAAATGTAATAAAACTTTAAAAATGGTCCAAAAAAATACAACATTTTAACATGTAATACATCCCCAAGTTCCCAAACAGCTGTCGATATCAAATAAAAATATTATTTATATTTTATTAAGTATATTAAAAAATAAGCTTCTTAAAACTTTTTATTTTCACCTTCCTTTTAACTGATTGTTATTCTGTGTATTACTTTGGATTGTAGTGTTTGCTTGTGTTGTAAAGCGCTTTGAGAAAGTACTCTTTTAAAGTCGCTATACTAAATAAAATGTATTATTATTATTATTATTATTATATTTAATTTAAAGTTGTTGTTTTTTAAATCACTGATTGTAAACTACATTGGCACAATCATCAGAGATGGACCAGTCAGAAGTAGTTATTTGTGTAACTAGAATGCAAAACATTGGCAATTTTTTTTTCCCATATCATTTTTTTTTCCATCACCATGTCCCTTTAGGGCAGGGGTCCCCAAACTACGGCCCCCCCACATTTGGACTGGCCCTCTGAATAATGCCAGGGACATATTTTGTAATTTTAAAATTTCCCTTAGTTATTAACGTAGCCTAATTAATTTTAAAATTCACCAACCAACAGAATGGTACGTTCAACGTAACGTGCCATCGCGATCGAACAGGTGACGTGCGAGCCAGCGAGAAAATTCAAAGAGACGACAAAATGGCAAAACGGTTGGGAAAGAGAAAGGTTGATTCAGAATGCAGGGTATTTAACCAAAAGTGGACAAGTGATTATTTTTTTGTTCAGTGCAAAGAAGTGGCTGTTTGTCTCATCTGTCAAGAAACAGTGTATGTGTTCAAAGAATACAATCTGCGCCGACACTATGAAACCCGCCACAGAGAAAAGTATGCAAGCTTGCAAGGCCAAATGAGAGCAGACAAAGTGTCGAAGCTAAAAAGTGTACTATCAGCTCAGCAGAATACGTTTGTACGCCAAACCCAGTTGAACCAGTCATCCGTTCGAGCTAGCTTTCAGGTAGCTAAACTGATTGCAACCAGCGGTAGGCCATTCAGTGACGGTGAGTTCGTCAAGAAATGTATGAATGCTGTTGCTGCAGAGGTGTGTCCCGATAAAAAAGATGTCTTAAATGCGGTGAGCCTGTCCGCAAGTACAATCACCAGACGAACTGAAGAAATGGGGGATAATGTATATGCCCAGCTGCAGGAGAAAGTGAAAGAATTGGAATTTTTTGCATTAGCACTGGATATTGAACAGAAATACTGAACGGTCTCAACTTGCAGCTCCAAGGCAAGGGGAAACTAATATGTGACATACATTCCCACATAAAAGCATTTGAGGTGAAACTAGTGCTGCTTGTGGAACAAGTGCAAAAGCAAGACTTCACTCATCTCCCCGTTACCCAAAGTCTCTCAGCTGAGAAACCAGTGGCTCCATTCCCAGCTGAAAACTCCGTGGAAGCGCTGGAAATGCTGAAGGCGGAGTTTGACGTGCGATTCCGTGAGCTACACGTCCATGCTAAAGAAATCCGTCTTTTCCAGAACCCCTTCGCTGCCGACATTGACGAAGCCTTGCCTTGTTATCAGTTTGAGTTGGCTGAGTTACAGAACTGTGATGTTCTGAAAGACGCATTTAAGCCCAATGGTCTCATTGAATTCTATGCTGCCCTCCCTAATGAGACATACCCAAACATCAAAAGGCATGCAATGAAGATGTCCACACTTTCTGGCAGCACGTATATCTGTGAGCAAACCTTTTCATGCATGAAGCTGATGAAAACTCCGATGAGATCGAGACTCACCGATGAACATTTGCATCAGTCTTTGAGACTGGCTGTGACAGGAACGGAACCTGACATTGGGCATCTCACCAGCCAGAAGCAAGCCCACAGTTCACACTAATTAATATGCATAAGTAAATGTTTTGATTTTGAATAGCACTGAAAAGTAATGATAATTTGTCTGTACGGATACATGCATAACAAAATAATAAACTATTTTAGCATTAGGAGGCATAATAAATACAATTAAAATCATAATAAATTCTCCACAGTAATACTAGTAGTCACTCCGGCCCATGTCATTTTTCTGTTATAAACCCTAAAGCAGGGGTCCCCAAACTTTTTTCTGCGAGGGCCACATATTTTTCCTTTCTTTAATGGGGTTGGGCTTCGTAGAGCACTAGTAATCCAGATTTGGAAATCTGAAAAAGTGTGTTTCTGGATCAGGGTGATCCAATCCAATTTTGCTTTGAAAAACCGGCACAAAAGTAAGATGGGTTACCTGATCCTGGATAGCAAAACATGGGATTTCCAAATCCAGATTATTCTGATCCAGATGAAACTTTTTGAACAACTGGCCCCAGAAGATCAATATATCTCACCATTCAGATCCAGGAACAGCACAGGAATATGAGCCTCCATGCCAGCAGGGGGATCCCTTGAGCAACAACAACACAACACAAAACACTTAAATTAGTGTAATAACTGAGCAAATATTTAAATTTTAATTTATATTATTATTTTTTATTTTTATTTCTTTATTTTTAAAACAAATATTATACTATTACAGAAACGTGAATCTAGTGAGAATGATGAGAGTGTCTGAATCTCTTAGCCTACTTTAGTTAAATAAGTCTTAATACTTAAGCTAAATAAATGTACCAGTAAAAAATCTATTTTTATTAATATCGTATTTCCTTTAATTTAATAAGATTTAAATTTTTAAATATAACAGTTATAGTATTTTTTAACTTTTACTATTTCATTTGTTATTTTATTTTAATTTAATATTTTTATTTTTACAAAAATAAAAGACTATTACTGTAAAGTGAATCTAATGCGAATAATGAGAATGTCTGAATTTCTTCAAGTACTTTAAAAAGTCTTAATACTTAAGTCAAATACATGTAGCAGAAAATTTGAATTGTAATCATCAGATGTAAAAACAGAAACCTAAAGGTCTTCACAGCAACCCGTCAAAATAAAAGTTTGATTTAACTTGAAGTCCTTGACCATCTTAGATGATACATCTCACATTTCATAGGGCCTTAAAATGTAATTTTTGTTAAATTTTCAATAAATTGCTGTTTAATATTGTAAGTTTCATGCTTTTTGATGAGTAAAATTGAATTTAAGCATTAAAACATAAAAAAAAACAAAAAACTGAATTTGGAAAAAATTAAACGGATTTCATAGGGCTCTACTAATTAGTCATATCGAGGTCTAATTGAGAAACGTTTCGTTTTTACATATGTGACCCTGGAGCACTAAAGCAGTCTTAAGTAGCACAGGTATATTTGTAGCAATAACCAAAAATACACTGTATGGGTCGAAATTATCCATTTTTTTTTATGCCAAAAATCATTAGGATATTAAGTAAAGATCATGTTCCATGAAGATATTTTGTAAATTTCCTACCGTAAATATATCAAAACTTAATTTTTGATTAGTAATATGCATTGCTAAGAGCTTCATTTGGACAACTTTCAAGGTGATTTTCTCAATGTTTAGATTTTTTTGCACCCTCAGATTCCAGATTTTCAAATAGTTGTATCTCAGCCAAATATTGTCCTATCCTAACAAACCATACATCAATGGAAAGCTTATTTATTCAGCTTTCAGATGATGTATAAATCTCAATTTCAAAAAATTGACCCTTATGACTGGTTTTGTGCTCCAGGGTCATATATATATCTCTCTCTCAAACAGCTTGTCTTCTAAACCTGCTAGGATTGAGCAGGACTGGTTTACAGCAGTTCTCACCAGTGCGCCGGGGCCCCCGGGATCCCGCTGCCAGGGGCCGGAACCAGCACGGCGTTCCTCTCCTCCGTCAGACCGACCCACTGCTCCACCAGCCGGGCCTCTCGCTCCACGTCCTCCTCGCACTTCTCTGGAAATCACAGCCCATTACATCACATAGATCAAAATCTTGTTATATCAAAAGGACAAAAACAGATTTATTTGCTGAGGAAGCTTAAGTCCTTTGATGTGGATAAACCTATTTTGATAATGTTTTATCGATCTTTTATTGAAACTGTCTTAACTTTTGCTATGATTTGTTGGTTTTATGGATTAAATGTTAAAAGTAGATCCCGGCTGCAGAGCATTGTTAATTTGGGGTCAAAGATTACAGGCTCTGTACAGTTGGGGGTCTCTGCTCTGTGTGAGAAAAATGTTCTTAGGAAGTCCTTGACTATCTTTGATGATACATCTCACATTTTGTCTTCAGAGTTTGTCCTGCTCCCCTCAGCAAGACGATACAGAGAGCCCAAGTGGAGGACGGTTAGAGCTTCTACATCTTTTCTTTCAAATGCAGTCTTGATTTCAAACAATTATTTGAAACATAAAGATAAAGGTGTACCATGGATTTGAACATTATATTTAAATATATGAAAATGTCTTATAAAATTTGTCTGTTTGTGAGGTTGATGCTGTATAAACTGCCCTATGAAGGGACAAATAAAGATATTACTACTAATACAACTACTACAGCAGCAGCTGCATCAGATCAGCACTACCAACACACGCTTCAAACGCCAACCTGACTTATTGATGATCTTCTTGATCTGCTCCTCCAGATACTCCCTGCGCTTGATGAGAGCATCAGACCAGCGCTCCCGGACGCAGTTCAGATCCTCCTCCTGCAGAAACACATACACACCTCAGATTCGCTGCCCTCAGTGGGCCATTAAGGCTCGTTTGAGACAGAAAATACGCCAAAAACTTAAAGCCAGTGGAAAAGAGTCTGAAGATCCCATCTGAAGTTCATCCCACTGATCAATCCACATACAGCGCGTCCATCTCACACCGTGTCTACAATAAACACCAGCGGCATGATGCCAAATGTCAACACTATTGATTAATATATTATTTATGCCTAATTATAAAAACCTGAATATCATCAGAAGGCTGAAAAATATGGACCGATATAAACTTTTGGTATATTTAATATTATTATTATTATTATAGATAAATAGTGATAAATATATTGAAAATCATCAAAAGGCTGAAAAGTATACATTAAAAAATGAAAAAGTTTCATTTATATATTATTATTATTATCATCATTATACATATTACAAAAATATGACATAAAATACATATACAAAATTATTAATATTATACACATTAAAATGATAGTTTTATGTAATGATGTTGCATATATATAATTATTAGTAGTAGTATTAGTATTAAAATTATTATACAAATTATAAAAATATTAAACTACATAAAATATGCATTACAAAAACACATTACATAAAATACATATAAAATTATTATACAACATATTATAAAAATGTTCTATATTTTTCAGCCTTTTAATAATATTCTATATAAATATATATATATATATATATATACACCTATATATATATATATATATATATATATATATATATATATATATATTAATGGACATGCTCTTTAAATAATAATAATTAAATATATTAATTTAATTAAAAAACAAAACCATAATATGCTATAAATTATATGATTTTTTAAATTTCATTTTACAGCATGCATAATGTATTTTTTCTTTATTTCTTGGTTTTATCTTTTTTATTTAAATCTTATTTTTATTTAAACTTGTTTTAATTTAAATTTATTTGTAAAAAAAAAAAAAGTTTCTAAATTCTAACATTTTTTTTGTCTCTTTATATTATTATATTATTATTATTTTATATGATTTAGAATTTTATTCATTGAGTACTTCAGTAACATCTGAGCATTCGATCCAGGTCAGCTCAAAATATTCCTGCTTTCTGGTCTGATTTAAATCATCTTTTTGTATGCATTACATTATGCACTATGCCAATAATAAAATAACAGATTTCAGTGTAATCCAGCATAGACACGGTGTCAGGTGCAGATTTGGAGCCAAGTATCAAGATTCGATACTTACACAACATCAGAATAAACACATAGATGAATGAATGAATAAAGGCAGATTAAATCCAGTGTGGCGTTTTCAGACAGATGAAGCGCTTGTACTGTACGCAGCTCCATCTAGAGCAGCTCAAACACATGTAAACATGCAGAATAATGCAGCCATGCACTGATCATGTGACCGGTGAAGACAGCCGTGTGTTAGTGCAGGAATCTCTCAGCGAGATTATAATATCAGCCTCATTAATGGACGATTATGATCTTATTTTCATCACACTCCTGTCTGAAGCACATGATCAGCAGAAGTCAGTGTACCTGATAACTATCCATATCAGCGTCTTCCTCCCTCTGCTGGAGAGAATACAGCCTGTCACACACTCAGATCCGCTCTCAGACTCACATTCACACTCCAAACGCTTGTGCATTTTACCGATAACCGATAAATCAACCGATAGTTTTTAAAATGGATGCTGAATGAAAACTAAAACACTGCTGAACTTTATTACAAAAATAAAAAAAGTACTGAACCATGAAAATATGTAATCTACTTTAAATTAAATAAATATATAAATTAATTTTTATATATTAATTATACCTTGATCATTCATGTTAATGTCACATTTTCTATATCCTTTTTTCCTTCTTTTCTCCTTTTCCTTTCCTCTTTTTTTTTTTTTGCATTTCTATTTTTATGTTGTACTTCTGTAAAAATAATAATAAAAAGAAAACTTCTAAAGTCTAACATTTTAAGTGAAGAACGCTGTAGATCTGTGTTATTGTAGTATCACTGAGATATTATTATAGTTTAGATTTTATTTTTATATTTTAGAATTTATTATTTTAGTTCAAGTATTAGTAATTTTCTTCTGTGTTTTTATCACTAGTATCATTTACCATCTTATCAATAGTTTTTATGTTTTAGTTTATTTCGTACTACTTATTTTAGTACCTTAACTTGAACTAAAATGAAAATTACAAATATTGCACTGGCAACTAGCTAAAATAAAATAAGTTTAAGGTTTTATATATTTTATTTTACTTCAGTGTTATTTTAGTATCAATGAGATACTATTGTGGTTTTTATTAACAGTTTGAATTTGTTTTATTTTTATATCTTGTTTCTATTTAAAAAATTATTTTAGTTTTTTTAAAAATATGTCTATATAGTTTTTATTTATTTTTTATTTCCATTTTAGTTGGAGTTATTTTAGTACATCATGCTAAACTAAATGAAAATGAGAAGTGTTTCCTTGGGAACGAAATAAATGTGTTTAAGTTTTTTAATATATATATATTTTTTATTTTATTTCAGCTAACATTCATTTTATTTCAAGTAAATTTTTTAGTGTTAATTTTAGTTTTAGTTAACTAGAATAACCCTCATTTGAGTTAATATTTGTACCACTTGAAGTAATGAAAATGTTTTCTTATGGTCTAGATGCTCTGCCGTGCGTGTTGTGTTTGTGTTGGTCTCACTGACCTGATAGCTGTCCAGAGGTCTCTGTAGTTTGGCGGATCGAGCGGAGACGCAGCCGATGGAGACGGAGAGAACGGCCTCCACCAGCAGCGGAAGCGTCCCCGAGTGCTGGACCGGCCGGACACTCACCTGCAGCCTCCGCGAGTGACCCTGAACACACACACACACAGACGCTCATGCTCCTGAATATCAGCAGCTCTCATCATTAATAAATGCAGACTGCAGTCGCACCTGGCGCAGCTGAAACACTCCTCCAGTGCTGACGTCTCTGCTGAGATGAAGCTCTACAGACGAATACTCGCCCTGCTCGTTCAACTCCTGTATGGAGACCCACAGCTCGATCTGACGCGACACTTCACTCCACCTGTCACACACACACACACACACACACACACACGAAGATGAGCACACAAAACTAACAATACACCACATCTGCCAATGGCTTATGACTAAAGAAAATATACCAGCCATAAATGTTTGATGAAACTGTATTATGAAACTGTATGTGCATTACTTCATTAAAAAACAGGCAGAACAAATTGGGGAAACACAACTAATTTTTAAATTTCAATGATGATTATGATGATGATGATGATGATGATGATTATTATTATTACTATTATTATTAATATTATTATTTTGACATGAGAAAATGTACTGACAATATATTTTTTTTACCAACCATGAAGCTGTTCATTATTTCATAATAAATAAATAAATAAATAAATAAATAATAATAAGTATTATTATTATTTTGACTTGAGAAAATTTGCTGCCAATAAATATTTTAATCAACTATGAAACTGTGTTCATAAATAAATATTGAAATTGTATGTGCATTATTTATTTAAAAATAGGCAGAACAAATTAGGGAAAACATCTAATTGCAGTAATAATAATAACAATAATAATAATAATAATAATAATTATAAATTATTAAATTATAAAAATGTAACCAATAACAAAACATCTGTATAATACTATTGAACTGACACATGTAACAACAACAACAACAACAACAACAATCTTTAATTTATAATAATAATAATAATAATAATAATAATAATAATAATAATAATAAACCACAGAGCTTTTATTTTGGTGAAAAAGTGCAGGGGAACTTCTCTTTTGTTAACAGCAAATAAACTCTTCTCATTATAAACTTAGGAAGGTGTTTGGCGCATGTTGCATTTCCAAATTCATGTTATGAGTGACTCAAACTCACAGTGCTTGCAGAGACGGAGTTTGACACTGAAAACACAGCTATCATGAGTGGCTCACATGAAAATATCACGAGGCACATCAGATTACATATTTATATAGTTAAAACACAGTCTTTACGTTTGATAATCGCACTAAACCATATCGCATTCCCAGGCATTGTTAGAATCAATAAAGAAGTTACAAATGAGTAACATTGTTTCATGAAAAAAGTGTTATTTTATTTTATTTTGGGCCCTGCACACACGTATGGCAGACTCTGATCATATGTGCGAGGAAACGCACCTGTCTCTGAGCGTCCGTCTCTTGGCCTGCAGTGCGTCCAGCTCCCGCACGGACCGGCCGTTCCCAGCGTACCGGTGACCCCAGACCTCGATGGCCAGAGCGCCGTCTGAGATGAACTCCAGAAACTCCTCCGTCACATGCACCACGAAATCCTGCAACGAAAGCAGATTGATTTATTTATCATTTAACGCCATATCAGTTCATTCACAGCAAACTCATGAGTAATAACATTTAAAATAATCATAGTAACAATAATATTTCAATAAGTTGTATACAATATGTGACGCTGGAGCACAAAAGCAATCATAAGTAGCACAGGTACATTTGTAGCAATAGCCAAATATAATACATTGTATGGGTCAAAATTATCTATTTTTCTTTTATGATAAAAATCATTAGGATATTAAGTAAAGATCATGTTCCATGAAGATATTTTGTAAATTTCCTACCATAAATATATCAAAACTTATTTTTTGATTAGTAATATGCATTGCTAAGGACTTCATTTGGACAACTTTAAAGGCGATTTTCTCAATATTTTGATTTTTTTGCACCCTCAGATTCCAGATTTTCTAATAGTTGTATCTCAGCCAAATATTGTCCTATCCTAACAAACCTGATGTATAAATCTCAATTTCAAAAACTTGACCCTTATGATTGGTTTTGTGGTCCAGGGTCACATAATATCTTAAACAAAACAAAAGTAAATAAACAAAAAATAACAACAGTAATAACAATAGCTGTTATATTAAATATTCCATTGTGATATTTGATAAAACATTTGATATTATTTATTATTAATTAATTATTTAATAATGATAATAAATATAATAATAATAATAATAATAATAATAATAATAATAATAATAATAAATAAAAGCAAATAAGAAATAACAAACAAATTTCAGCTCCACTCTATCTTATGCCATCTCTAGGAGCACTAGTAAACAGATAGATAAATAGTAAGTACATAGATAAATTAATTACTTAATTAAAAAAATAAATTAATGAATAAAAAAATAAATACAATAAAAATAAATAGGAAATAATAGGAAATAGTAGGAAATAAAAAGCACTAGTAGTAAAAACAATAAACTAAAAATACATATAATAAAAAAATAAAAAATAATTTTTAAAAAATCAACAACAAAAATCCTCCATCTTTATTGCATTGTTTCTTAGCTTTCTGGCATTGTACACTATGAGTATTGTAAGCACTGTGGCAAACTGCTTATGTTCCACTAGGGTTATTGTCATTAACTAAAACTAAAAACATAAAAAAAAACTGTTACTTTAAATAAACATTAACTGACATAAAACAGAAAATATCAAATCAAAACTATAAAAAGCAAATAGTATCTCATTGAAACTAAAACAGCACAGGTACTCTAGTGAATGTTTTTACCCTGCAGTGGTCAAAGCGCACAGTGAAGTGGGCGTCGGCCGTCTGAGAGGAGGGCGTGTCTGGGCTGACGATGGGCGGAGCCACAGCGGGCTCTGATTGTTCCCAGAAGGAGTATTGACAGAAGACGAAGTTGGAGAGGTTAAGAGGAAGACCAGACGCCTCTCTGATCCGCACCTGACACGAGACACAACGCAAGCGCTGCAGTGAGTGTTTACAACAATACTGAACACTTCTACAGGTGCATCTCAATAAAATAGAATGTCGTGGAAAAGTTCATTTATTTCAGTAATTCAGCTCAAATTGTTGCTCACATTTAACAAAAACCCACCAATTCACTATCTCAACAAATTAGAATATTTCATAAGACCAATAAAAAAAACATTTTAGTGAATTGTTGGCCTTCTGGAAAGTATGTTCATTTACTGTATATGTACTCAATACTTGGTAGGGGCTCCTTTTGCTTTAATTACTGCCTCAATTCGGCGTGGCATGGAGGTGATCGGTTTGTGGCACTGCTGAGGTGGTATGGAAGCCCAGGTTTCTTTGACAGTGGCCTTCAGCTCATCTGCATTGTTGGGTCTGGTGTCTCTCATCTTCCTCTTGACAATACTCCATAGATTCTCTATGGGGTTCAGGTCTGGTGAGTTTGCTGGCCAGTCAAGCCCACCAACACCATGGTCATTTAACCAACTTTTGGTGCTTTTGGCAGTGTGGTCAGGTGCCAAATCCTGCTGGAAAATGAAATCAGCATCTTTAAAAAGCTGGTCAGCAGAAGGAAGCATGAAGTGCTCCAAAATTTCTTGGTAAACGGGTGCAGTGACTTTGGTTTTCAAAAAACACAATGGACCAACACCAGCAGATGACATTGCACCCCAAATCATCACAGACTGTGGAAACTTAACACTGGACTTCAAGCAACTTGGGCTATGAGCTTCTCCACCCTTCCTCCAGACTCTAGGACCTTGGTTTCCAAATGAAATACAAAACTTGCTCTCATCTGAAAAGAGGACTTTGGACCACTGGGCAACAGTCCAGTTCTTCTTCTCCTTAGCCCAGGTAAGACACCTCTGACGTTGTCTGTGGTTCAGGAGTGGCTTAACAAGAGGAATACGACAACTGTAGCCAAATTCCTTGACACGTCTGTGTGTGGTGGCTCTTGATGCCTTGACCCCAGCCTCAGTCCATTCCTTGTGAAGTTCACCCAAATTCTTGAATTGATTTTGCTTGACAATCCTCATAAGGCTGCGGTTCTCTCGGTTGGTTGTGCATCTTTTTCTTCCACACTTTTTCCTTCCACTCAACTTTCTGTTAACATGCTTGGATACAGCACTCTGTGAACAGCCAGCTTCTTTGGCAATGAATGTTTGTGGCTTACCCTCCTTGTGAAGGGTGTCAATGATTGTCTTCTGGACAACTGTCAGATCAGCAGTCTTCCCCATGATTGTGTAGCCTAGTGAACCAAACTGAGAGACCATTTTGAAGGTTCAGGAAACCTTTGCAGGTGTTTTGAGTTGATTAGCTGATTGGCATGTCACCATATTCTAATTTGTTGAGATAGTGAATTGGTGGGTTTTTGTTAAATGTGAGCCAAAATCATCACAATTAAAAGAACCAAAGACTTAAACTACTTCAGTCTGTGTGCATTGAATTTATTTAATACACGAGTTTCACAATTTGAGTTGAATTACTGAAATTAAAAAACCCTCCAGGTTTGCTGTATTTGTTTGTATCATAAATTTGTATTAATAATTTTGTATATATATATATATATATATATATATATATATATATGCGTGTATGTGTGTGAAATGAAACAAAAATAAATAAATATAAAAATCTTTCCATTAAAATATTTTAAAATATTACATAAAATTTGATAATTAATATATAAATAAATTCTTAATATATCTATAAATAAATTAATAACAAATTATCAATTATTAATTATACATATTTATTAAATACATATTAAAATAAGAAACACTGATAGAGTACTATTTTGCTGTAAAAATTAAGTATTTAAGAAAAATAATATAATAATAATAATTTTATTTTACAGTACAATTATAAAATTACAGTACTAATATTCATGTCCATCTTAACTTTTTTTATTTTCAAACATTAAAGCACGAAGCTTTTATTTTTGTGGAAAAATGCAAGGAGGCATTCTCTTTTATCGATTGGTTGGTGTGAGTTGTCATGCTCAAATGCGTGTTATAAGTGACCCAAACTCAGATCACAAGCAGAGACGAGATTGATAAATGAACTAAGTGTTTACCCTGCAGGTGAGTTTTCTGGCCATGTGGACGATCTCTCCGTTGTTGTCCATGACCTCGTACCCGCTGCTCTCGCTGGAGTTCTCGGAGGAGTCGTCTCCTCCGGCCAAACGCTCGGGAACCACGCCGCTCACACGCAGCAGCTCCACCTGCAGACGACCTGCCACCTGCCGACAGAGATGGAGACCAGAAACGCCTCGAATCAAAGCCACTAGAGGGCAAGCCTGCAACCATTAGCCAAAAAAGCGTAATGGCTAATGCTAACGGAAAGGAGACCAGACGGCGTTTTTTTTTTAATGGATGTCAATGGAGGAGAGGCTTCACTACACTGAATAAGCAGCTTTCTAGAGTGAACAGCTCATCATTTAATGAATCGACAGCCTATCTGCTAATCTTCAACATGTTTTACACTAACTTATAGATTGAACTATTTTTAGAGTTTACCATGAAAATAATGCCGTTTTATAGGAGAAGTCACTGACTTTTTGTGGCAGCTTTCGGCACTTCTCATTCATTCCTATGGTATCCGTAAACAGCGATTGAGTGTTGCACAACTCTGACTGAAATTCAGTGACGTCAAGGCTGTAATCTGATTGGTTATTAAGGCACATGTGACCCGAGTTAGCTGTAACGCTTTCTCCAATAGTAAGTAATACAGACCCTCTCATCTCCCTATAGTAAGACAATCTCTGCCTCGAATGGTGAGTTCACACCAAACACAAATTTAAGTATTCGCTAGGGTTGTGACGGTGAGGAAATTTTCCCACTGGTTAATCGACGTGTAACAATACTGATACCGTGACAGGGGGCGGAATTCCCTATTTTTCTCGCTTTCCTTCGCTTTTAAATAGCTTGTGAAAGCGGGGTGCGCATTTTACTTTCACTTTCAATTTAGCGGCACTTCGGTGTAAAGCAATTGTTCGTTTTTTAGTTTGTTTGAGTTTTCCCTCTTTTCCACGCTTTCCTTCACTCTTACAGTTTTTTTTCAGCTGCTTACACACATTTTCAAAACTTTGCCTCTTTTTTTCAAAACTTTACCCACAAATCCAAGAATTGCACACACAAAATGCAAAATGCCTCACATCTCTTGCAAAATGAAGCACTGCATTCAAAATATCATAAACACATCTCAAAAGTATTTGTCTTACGTTGCAAACACCTTTGACATAATTGGACATATCATATACAAAACCTAAAGCTCTTCTTTCATGAGCTCCTGTGTGCATTTCTGTAAAAGACTGAAAGTAATCGGCAGAGAGATGTTGAAAAATTCACAGTAAACATGAAATCAAGACTTTTTTTTTACTGTAAGCATTTGTGGTTGTGAATACAGTATTACACAGTACAAAAGAAAAGAAACACATCAAGCATGTGTAGTTGTGTAGATGTGTGTTTATTGACTGGCTGGTGTTCAATGAAGCACATGTGAGGAGTTAGTGATGAATTAGTGAGGCAGTCTGATTGGTTGTGTTTGAAAAAGGAAATCAAGATACTTCCTGTTAGATTGTTGTGTGTTACATAGAGAATCGTGTGTTGTGTTTTGCAAAAAGTGTTTTATGAAACTGAAAACCAAGTCCAAGGCAGAGAATTAGTGTCTGGTTTTGCAGATTTGGTGTGTGCTTCTGCTGTTTGAGTGTCAGCTTTCAGAAACTGTGACAAGAGTTTGTGTGTAAGCAGTTGAAAAAAAACTGTAAATTGCTTATAAAAGCGCTGTGCACATTTTACTTCCACTTTCGAACTAGCGGCAATTCAGTGTCAATTGCTTGAATGCAACAAAATATAACGTCAAACTCACTTTGCCTATATATAAATCATAGAACTTTTATTAACAAAACGAATAAAAATACACCAAGCTATAGTTTAATAAGTATACAAAACTGAAAATCAGCAAACACCATAAAACCAAATAAATAAGAAACGTAGAGCGCTTATTAGCAAAATGAATAAGAAAGCTTGGAGGCACGGCACACCTTGATGTCAAATAAAATAAATAAATTACACAATGTTTAAATAAAGTAAAAATCAGCAAACACCGTGGAACCAATTAAATAAGAAAGAAATGTTAAAAAAAAAACACTTCCAAAATTACCTTAGATAAGGGGAAAGGGAAGTGATGTGTGGCAAAAAATAAATAAATAAATAAATCACAAAAGTCAACAGGCTTTTCAAAATCCAAAATATTGTATCGAAAACAAAATAAGTGATATCGCCCATCCCTAATCTAGAGCGAGTGACGCGATGCGCATGTTCGCTTGGCGTTTGGTGTGAACACATCATAACAGCCTGCTCACTACACAGACGTCTGCTCACCTCTCCCTGCTGGCTGATGATGGGAACGGCGTACTGCAGCTTCACGTCATGAAACAGACACTCCAGGAAGACGTTTGCCACGCCGATGAGATTGTGATTCTCCTGCGCTTCATAGAACGGATCGCCCGCCTTACTGTGCAGACGGTTCACCTGGGAGAAACGCAGGAAAATAAATAAATACAAATAAACATCTGAATAAACAACTAGTAAATAACTAAACATAAATAAATAAAAGAGTAAATCAATTTTTAAAAAAGTAGACGAACAAACAAATAAATAAAACAAAATATATATATAAAAAACGTGATGCACCTCATTTGTACATTGCTTTGAATAAAGCCAAATCAAATCAAATTAGAGTTTGTGCAGGTTTCGTGAAGTTAAATTTGAGACATTTTGAAAAAATTTTAAGAGCAAGTAAAGAAAATTTAAGGAATAAATGGAAGGGAATTCATAGAAATTACCTTTTCAAAAGGAAAACAAGTTTGATTTTCCCATTGGCAGATATTTGGTCTTGTTTGAAGCATAAACTTACTTAATTTTGATACATTTCTCAGAAGACCTCATATCTTCATATTTTGTCTCTCAAATTTATTGATTTCAAAAGTTAAGACACTTGTACTGGAAAACAAGATAAAAATACAGAGGAAGATCTTTATTCTTTTTTTTCAGTGCATGCAACATTCAATGCCTTCATGAATTTAAGACTTTCTGCTCTGATTTAAGACCTTTTAAGTCATTAAATTGTGGAAAGGTGAATTGAGACTTAAGACCTGCAGAAACTCTGAAAAAAAGTGACTTTTACAGTAACATTCAAAAATTTGTGGTCTGTAAGATCTTTTTTTTTTTTTTTGCTCACCAAGGCTGAATTTATTTGATCAAAAACACAGTAAAATTGTCAGTTTTCTATGTGAACATCTGTTAAAATGTAATTTATTTCTGTGATGTGCAGCTGAATTTTCAGCATCATTACTCCAGTCTTCAGTGTCACATGATCCTCCAGAAATCATTCTGATATGATTTACTGCTCAAGAAACATTTCTGATTCTTTGATGAACAGAAAGTTCAAAAGAACAGCATTTATTAGAAACAGAAAAATATTGTAACATTATAAATGTCTTCACTGTAGCTTTTGATCAGTTTAATGCATCCTTGATGAATAAAAGCATTGTTTTCTTTCACTCACCACCTCCTGTGTTCCTTCCCTCCAGTCTCTGTAATGGTCTCTCATATCCACTAGTTTGTTCTCTAGTTTCTCGATAGTCCACACCTGCGTTCCCTTCCTTTTGCGTCGCACCTGGATGGCCGGTTCACTGACCATAGCGCCACGCTGGGATTAAAATAATTACAGCAATTGCAGCAAATATTACAGAGGAAACAATACAGCGACTATCAACTGCACTTAAGGTTTGCATTCATAGAATCACATTTTCAACAAGCAATGCATGAATGTATAAATGCAATGTAAGTCGCTTTGGATAAAAGCGTCTGCCAAATGCATAAATGTAAATGTACATTTTTAGGTGGTCAAACTGTTTTTGCACCATTTTTAATCCATGTTGTCTTTAGATTAATGCAAGGTCATAAAACTGCATGCATAATGATGATAAAAGCATTATAAATTTGCTTTAAAATAACTAGACTGCTGTCAGTCCTAGACTTTTAGTCAACTGCAATTGACTAAAAACAAAAAACACACCTAATGCACGACCATAAATGAAACCACTTAATGTAACTCCTATTTCTGTGAATAATTAAATAAATAAAAAATAAATAAATAATAAATGAGTAAATAAACAACAAATGAATAACTGAGAAATATAAATAAATGAGTAAATAAATTTATAATGAATAAATAAACAAAGGAATAAATAGATAAAACAAAAAAATGAATGAATGAATGAATGAATGAATAAGTCAAAAAATAAATAAATGAGCAAATAAATAAATAAACAAACATAAAAAATAAATAACTAAAACAAACAAATAAAAATGTAAATAGATAAAGAAATTTGTGAATAAATAATGATTAAATGAATGAATAAACAAAGGAATAAATATATAAATATTATATATAAATATAGTATATTTATATATACTATATAAATAGTAATCAAGTAAATGGATGAATAAGTAAATGAATGAGCCAACAAACAAATAAATGAAATAAATAGATGAAATAATAAATAAATGAGTACATAAATCGTAAAAAGTAAATGAATAAATAAACAAATTAATAAATAGATAAAGTAAGTAAATAACTGAGTAAATTAATAAATAAATGATGATTTAAAAAACAGATATCTAATAAATATAGGTTGATGAATAAGTATGACAAATAAGTAAATAAATGAGCAAATAACTGAACACAAACAAATGAAATAAACAAATAATAAATGAATTAATAAACAGGAATAAGTACAGATAATAAGTAAGTAAACGCATGAGTAAATAAATAAAAGGCACAAATAAAAAATAAATAAAATTCTCTTGTTCTCTTTCTATTTTCTGCATTTCACTTCTGTTCTAGCTTGTATGTTAATCTAGTTTACACTTGAGTCTCTGTATTGTTGGTTCTGATGACAAATATCTCCTGGATAAAGGCCCCGATATACTTCAGACAAAGTTAGTTTTCGTTCTTCGTTTATTGTATACCTTTTAAATTCGCTTATTGAAAGAACAGCAGCAGCAGCAGCAGCAGCAGTGCGGTGTAACATTTATTTGAAACAGATGTATTTGGTACTTGCTACATTATATCTTTACTCTTTCGTTTCATTCTTTTCATGGCTTTGGAAAACTTGCTTCTGATGTTTCTCTATGTGGCTTTTTGCATAACTCCGGGTCGTCCACACCAAGCTTCATTGCAATTTCTTTCTAGGAATTAAATGCTTTCTCTGAATCTTTAAAGTCTCTCCGCGAGCGTTCGTACAGGTGCAGATATATCTGTGGCAGCTCAGCTATTCGACAGTGTATTTATGCTGTTAGTGATTTGGAGATGTTGTTCTTCTGCCTCACCGCTGTTGAATGAGAAACAAACCGGGAAAAAAAATTGCGCATCAAAGAAGGTGGAGTTCCAGAACACACCCACCGACTGTAATCGCCACGGACCAATGGTAGCTCAAAGGTGTTTAGGAGCCAAAACAAACTCCCCCTGAAAGTTTGCTTTGGTGAGCTGTTTCGAAGTGCCGAAACAAACTCAAAACGAACTTTGTTTCGGCCTGATTTTGTTCGAAATGACGTCATATCAGTTCGTTCTTCGATTTTGTTTGAAGTATATGGGGGCCTTAAAAGCTCTGCTGAATGAATGCATGTAAACGTGAGCGCGGCTCACCTTGCGGTTAGCGCTGAGGTTGGCGGCTGGGATCTGCAGCGTGACCTGATAGTCGGTGAGTTTGTGCATCTCCTCGGACAGAAAGTTAGCCTCTCGCACCAGAGCGTTCGCTCGGATCACCTGCTCACGCAGCCGAGACAGACTCTGACGGAAGAGCTCGTCCCTGAAACACACGTGTGTTTGTGTGTGTGTGTGTGTGTGTGAGTATGTGTGTGTGTGTTTGGGTAAGACAGCAGGAGAAAACACTGGTTTAAAAAAGCTTCATTTAAACAATATCGATCTGTTCCAAAACCTAGTGAGCTGCCTATGTAGGCAGTATTTTAATTAGTGCTGTCAAACGATTAATTGCAATTAATCGCATCCAAAATAAAAGTTTTTGTTTACATAATATATGTGTGTGTACTGTGTATATTTATTATGTATATATAAATACAAACACATGCATGTATATATTTAAGAAAAATGTTATGTTTATATATTAAACATTTATATATAATATAAAATATAATAATATAAATATATAAATGTATATACATGTAAATATTTTCAAAATATATAATGAATGTGAGTGTGTGTATTTATATACACACATAATAAATAAACACGGTACACATACATATATTATGTAAACAAAAACTTTTATTTTGGATGCGATTAATCAAGATTAATCGTTTGACAACACTAATTTTAAGGCATCACAAGCACAATCTCCAACATGATGATGGCTGTTTCAAAAAGAAAGACGGCATGATTATGCCTTCTAAGTACCTTCTTTTGGCCAAATGCTTGTATCATTTATGGTGAAATCAATCCCATAATACATTGTGACCAGGGTTATTACTGTTAACAAGGTGTACTTAAAAAAAAAAAAGTCTTGAAATAAAATGAATGTTAACTAAAATAAAATAGAAAAACATTATTTATTGCATTACTGATTTATGTATTATATAATTATTATTATATAATTATTAATATTACAGAAATAATATTATTACATAATAGATTATTTAATTATTTATTCATTAAAATGTAAGTATTAGTTCAGTTAGTTGCCAAGGCAACATTTCTAATTTTCATTTAGTTTTATTGAAGTACTAAATTACTAAAACAAACATTATAATATTAATAATAATTATAATAATAATAATAATAATAATAATAATAATAATAAAACAACATATTTAATAATAATAATAATAATAATAAAACATATTTAATAATAATAATAATTATAATAATATAAAAATACACATAAAAAGCTAATAAAAAACAACAAAATATTTAAAACTCTAACTAAAATTAAAATGAAAATCCAAACCTAAAAAAAAAAAAAACTAATTCAAAATATTAATAAAAACTATAATAGTACCTCAGTGATACTATAATACTGATTGTGACAAGCTCAGTGAATTAATACAAAGCAGGAGAAATGATGATTATAAATATACGTTTATAAATAATTCTCCTTTAATACTAAAGCAGCTATGAAAAAAGTTTAATGTTTTTGTGTATTATGTATTTTAATGTATTTTATAGCATCACTAGCTTAGCAACATGTTGAAATCAATTGTGAGTCAAGTTAAGTCTAGTCCAAAACCTAGTCATCTGCCTATGTAGGCAGTATTAAGGCAGCACAACCTAAAGGCTGTTTCAAAAAGCAGGCGGCATGATTATATTGCCTTTTAAGATAATTATTAGTGCTGTCAAACAATTAATTGCATCCAAAATAAAAGTTTTTGTTTACATAATATATGTATGTGTACTGTGTATATTTATTATGTATATATAAATACACACACATGCATATATATTTAAGAAAAATATGTTACTTTTATATTTTAATATATTTATATATAATTTATTTGAATATAAATATATGCACGTAAATACATGTAAATATTTTCAAAATATATGCTGTATTTGTGTGTCTTTATATATACATAATAAATATACACAGTACACACACACACATATTATGTAAACAAAAACGTTTATTTTGGATGTGATTAATCTAATAATTAATTAACTAATAATTATGCATCTACTACTGCTAAAGCAGCATCACATGCGTCCTCAGTCATGAACTCAATCCTATAATGCACTGCAAAAAAAATACTAATTAGTTAATTTTAATGTGTGTTAGAGATGAGCAGGCTGGTGTGTGTTCTGACCTCTCGTCGCTCCACAGGCGCAGTTTGCTGTGTGTGGTGTGTGTGGGGAAGCTGCTGCAGCGCTGATGCTGAGACGCTTTCTCCGGAGAGAGCTGCTGCCGCAGAGACTGGAGCTCGCGCTCGTACATCAGCCGCTGCTCCTCCAGCGCCAGACGCTTCTCCTCCACATACTGCTTCTCCAGAGCCTGCACCGCCTTCTGCATCGGGTCTGAGACGAGGAGACAGCAGAGCTGCTGCTACATAATACAACTAAAACTAAAATACATCATGACATGACTTTTGGCTAATGTGTAAATTGTGACCCTGGACCACAAAACCAGTCATAAGGGTCAATTTTTTGAAATTGAGATTTATACATCATCTGAACACTGAATAATAAGCTTTCTATTGATGTATGGTTTGTTATGATATGACAATATTTGGCTGAGATACAACTATTTGAAAATCTGGAATCTGAGGGTGCAAAAAAATCTAAATATTGAGAAAATTGCCTTTAAAGTTGTTCAAATGACGTTCTTAGCAATGCATATTACCAATCAAAAATTCAGTTTTGATATATTTATGGTAGAAAATTTACAACATATCTTTTTGGCATAAAAGAAAAATGGATAATTTTGACCCATACAATGTATTGTTGGCTATTGCTACAAATATACCTGTGCTACTTATGACTGCTTTTGTGCTCCCGGGTCACATTTGAAATAAAGCTGAAATAAAATAAAATATAAATATTAGACATAAAACGTATGTCTAAAAGAAATTAAATTTAAAAATGTGAAAAAAAAAAACTAAATTAGCCTAAATAAAAACCTAAATCTGAAATAAAAATAAATTAAAGCAATATTTAAAAAACTAAATTAATAATTACTTGCACTATAATTAAAATGGAAATTGTAAAAACAGAGTAAAAGCTCAAAATATAATTAAAGATATATTGAAAAAATTTTTTTAAATAAACCCTAAAAATATCTAAAGTAATAAAGAATAAACACTATCATTAAAATACTAAAAAAATAACATAAAAAGCACTAAAATAGCACTGATAATAGCTGATTTTCTCCAGAAGAAAAACACTTTTAAAGTGTTTATGTAACAGCGTTACAAAAAAGAACAAAAATCATGTTCTTTTCCATTCTTCTTGTTTTCTTGTTATGAAAACATTGTAACAAGATAAAATTTCCTTAAATACAAAATTGTATAAGATATTAGGGTTTGTTTTCAAATAATAAAAGTGTTGCATTAATAGATTTTTTCACTTGTTTTTGACTGGTTTGTGCTTTAAACAAGATAATCAGGTACATTGAATTTTTTTTTTAATTGTTTCAAAATTATTTATTAAAATTAAACTATTATTTAATTTACTGCATTTTCATAATCAGCAATGTGAATACAAGCAGATAAATTTGTAATTATAGGGATGTATAGATGTGATAATCAGGTCAATTTAAATAATTAATGAATGATTAAAATTTAGTTATATATTTTTATTGCATTTTCATAAGCAATGAGAATACTTTTATCTGGTTATAGGGAATGTAGAGATATGATAATCAGGTAAATTTATAGAATTATTTTTTTATTTCATTATATCATTTTTAAAATTATTTTTTATTATTTATTTGTTTGGTTTTTTGTGTTTTCAAAATAATCAGAAATGAGAATAAAAGAAGCTAAATTTAACTTGTTATAGGGGATGTAGAGGTATGATAATCAGGTAAATGGATAAAATTATTTATTTTATTATATTATTATTTTTAAATTATTTATTTGTTTATATTTATTTATTTATTTGTTTTTTGCATTTTCACAATAATCAGCAATCTAGTTACAGGGATGTATAGATGTGCATTATATTCCATATAATGATACTGAGAAGCATCTCAGCATATTAAACTGTGCAATGCGTGCTGTTACAGTGTGTGTATTGTGCAGTGAAGGCTCTATCATGCAGTGAGGTGTCAGAGGTCAAAGGTCAGGTGTGTACCGTTGCTCCCCAGCGCTTTCATCATGACCTCCATCTGTGCGAACTCGTAGCTGTAGTCCTGTTCGGACGAGGCCTGGCTCGCCGTCTCCAGGTCGGCCTCGGCCAAGCTTTCGCGCTCCGGCTCCTTCAGTCTCTCGCGCCGCTTGCGCTTCGGCAGATTGATTCTGAGGACGAGATTCGCTCGGATGAGACTGAGCTCGAGACGAGACGAGACGCTGCGCGTGTCAACCTGCTGCTCACCTGAAGAAGTGGTTGTTTCCCCACAGAATGCGATCGCCGTGCCACAGGTGAACCCTGGAGTAAACCATCGTCCCGTTCACACACGTCCTGCAACCGTCAAACAGCACAGCATTACAATATCTCACACAAATCAGACACAAGACCTTAAAGGGATAGTATAGGGATTAATAGGGACAGGGATTAACCCTTTAAACCACTGCAAGTAACAGGACAATATAAAAATGCATTTAAAATACTAAATATTTTAAACTTGCAATATTTTCAGAATTATGTTATCTAAAAAAAAAAAAAAAAAAAAGTACAATAACTAATATAATTATAAAAACATTTTTTTTGTTAGTTGCATTTCTCATTTTTATTTAGTTTAAGTTGAAGTAGTAAAATGAATAAAACTGAAATAAAAATGAATATAGATATTGTGTGAACACATTATTTTTATTTTCAGAAATACTCAGATTTATCAGTGCATATCATATTATTTATCAGTTATCATAAAACATTTACAATAATTCAAATAAAATAAAAAAATATATATATATATTTTTAAGTTTTATATATATATATATAAAAATGACAAAAAAAACACGTTTACTAAAACTAACTAAAATTAAAATGTAAACAGAAAATTTAAAAATAAAATATTAATAAATCCTATAATAGAATATTAATGGTACTTATTAACAATGAAAATTATTTAGAATTATAAGTGGTTAAATTGTGTAATGAGAATTATGTCATTTGCAAAGCTTTATGTAATGTAAAAATATATTAAACATATATAGATATTCAATAAAAAATTGATATTTAATATAATAATATACATCAAAAAAAGGTTTGAAAAAAACCCCCAAATATTATAATAATTTTAATTAGTTTTTTTTTCTTTCACCTATAACTTTACCATCAATTTATCTGTCAATTACAAAGTATTGTATTTTTTTATGTCATTATTATTTTCCTGTTTCATTTTACATATATTGGTTTAACTGTAAGCTACATTATTTCTAAAAGTAAAATAATTTCCATGCTAATAAAGAAGACTGAAGGCGCACAGGTTTGTGTTACCTGGCGTTGTCGGCCGGCGTGAGCGTGACGTCTCCGTCAGACGTGACGTCCAGCACACAGTGTTCAGACTGGATTCCGATGCCAAACAGCTGGATGTCCTGAGACGTGTCGGCTCCCACACGCGTGTGATCCTGAAGCAGAGCAAACATCTCAGAGGAGGCACTGAAGAGTTTTCCTGCATGTGGGCTGAGTTACACAAACACCGCTGCTGCTCCCGTCACATTAGCATGCTAATTCCACAGCGGCACACAAAGGCCTGTTGTTGGTGCTGTTTTCACAGCTCTCTATCAGAGCAAATGCACCTCAGACGACAGCGCTGACGGACATACTTTGACCTAGTGATGCAAGATTTGTGAATCGTTCTTTTGAGACATGAATCGGATGAATCAGGCTGAATTGGTCATATGGTTAAACAACTCATTGAAACGAAAACCACCTTTACGCTGGATTTTCAATGTCTGAAACTTCTAGATATGATTAATCCGTTATGCAATTTCAGTTTGTTTGCAAATACATTTTAATTGTAGTCGTGCATGGCATGGAGTATGGAGTGACACTTAAAAATAGTTAGCAATTTAATAATTCAAACATACAAATGGAAATAAATAAATTACTTTTTAAATGGAGAAATTAATAGGTATATTATTTAAAAACTGTTTATTTAATGTTTTAAAATGTAGCTAAATAAAACTACATTAAAAATGAGAAAAAAGTAAAAATAAATAAATAGCAATTTTATTATAAATAATAACTAAAAGATTACAATAAAATAAATATTTATAATTATATATAAATAATATTATATATTATATATGTAAAGTAATATGTATTACATATATAAAATAAATAAATATATATAATTGTTATATATTTATTTTATAATATATATTATATAATAAATAAATAAATAATAAAATAATATTTAAATAAATAAATATAAATATATTGTATATATAATTATTTATTTTAAAATATTAAATAAATTAAAAAAATGATTTAAATAAATAAATAATGAAGTATAAATTTAAATAAAAAGTATAGTACTGTAGTGAGTATACGAAAAATAAATAAAATATTTAAAACTGTTTCATTCGTGTTTTAAAAAAAAACAAGATAGTTTTAGAATTATTTTAACTACATTTTAACACATAAATTAAATAAACAGTTTCTACTAATTTGTCCATTCAAAAAACAGACCAAAAAAGCTATTCCTAAGTGTCCTTTGAGATGCATAAAAAAACAAAAAAGCATCAGCAATCCTTGCATCCCTCATGGGAATGAATGAGTAACAGTAACAGTGATGCAAACCTCAATGATGACGTCTCAGTGTTTGATCAGCGTACCTTCAGATAATAAACCAGCAGTTCATTGAGAGCAGGATCGGCGTTCAGGTTGACCAGGAAGCACTTGTCCTCTCCGACCTTGATCCCTGATGACTCCAGAGAGATTCCCATGCTCTCCAGTTGCTTCTGACGCTCCTGCAGAGACCAATCACAGCGAGGCGCCAGCTGTCAATCATGAGTGTGTGTGTGTGTGTGTGTGTGAGTGAGTGTGTGTGTAAGTGCGCGTGTGTGTATGTGTGAGTGAGTGGGCGTGTGTGTGTATGAGTGAGTGAGTGTGTGCGTGCGTGTGTGTGCGTGCATGAGTGAGTGTGTGCATGAGTGAGTGTGTGTGTGTGCGTGTGTGTGTGTGCGCATGAGTGTGTGTGTGAGTGTGTGCGTGCGTGCACATGTGTGAGTGAGTGCGCGTGCGTGAGTGTGTGTGTGCATGAGAGTGTATGTGTGCGTGAGTGAGTGTGTGGGTGTGTGTGTGTTTGTGTGTGCATGAGTGAGTGTGTGTGTGTGTGTGTGTGCATGAGTGAGTGAGTGTGTGTGAGTGAATGTGTGCGCGTGCGTGCGTCTATGTGTGTGAGTGTGTGCACGCGTGAGTGAGTGAGTGTGCGTGCGTGTGTGTGCGAGTGAGTGAGTGAGTGTGCGTGCGTGTGCGAGTGTGAGTGAGTGTGTGAGTGAGAGTGAGTGAATGTGTTTGTAAGTGAGTGAGTGATTGAGTGAGTGAGTGACTGAGTAAGTGAGTGTGAGTGAGTGAGTGTGAGTGAGTGAGTGAGTGTGAGTGAGTGAGTGAGTGAGTGTGTGAGTGAGTGAATGTGTGAGCGTGTATGTGTGTGAGTGTGTGCACGCGTGAGTGAGTGAGTGTGCGTGCGTGTGTGTGCGAGTGAGTGAGTGAGTGTGCGTGCGTGTGCGAGTGTGAGTGAGTGTGTGAGTGAGAGTGAGTGAATGTGTTTGTAAGTGAGTGAGTGATTGAGTGAGTGAGTGACTGAGTAAGTGAGTGTGAGTGAGTGAGTGTGAGTGAGTGAGTGAGTGTGAGTGAGTGAGTGAGTGAGTGTGTGAGTGAGTGAATGTGTGAGCGTGTATGTGTGTGAGTGTGTGCACGCGTGAGTGAGTGAGTTTGCGTGCGTGTGCGAGTGAGTGAGTGTGTGAGTGAGTGAGTGTGAGTGAGTGAGTGAGTGAATGTGAGTGAGTGAGTGAGTGAGTGTGAGTGAGTGAGTGTGTGTGAGTGAGTGAGTGTGAGTGAGTGAGTGTGAGTGAGTGAGTGAGTGAGTGAGTGAGTGAGTGAATGTGAGTGAGTGAGTGAGTGAGTGAGTGAGTGAGTGTGAGTGAGTGAGTGAATGTGAGTGAGTGAGTAAGTGAGTGAGTGAGTGCGTGTGTGTCACCTGTGCGATCTCCTCAGTCTTTCTGAGTTTCTCCTCCCAGGTGACGGTCATCTCCTGAATGAGTTTCTCAGACTCCTGGAGTTTCTCCTGCAGCTCCGGAGACTTCAGAGACTGACCGACACAATATAACAAATATTATTAACAGCTCCCCATTTCAGTATCAGTGATATACTATTGTAGTTTTTAATCATTTCTTGAATTAGCTTGTTACTTTTATATTTTCCATATTAATTTTAATTGTGTGTGCATATATATATATATATATATATATATATATATATATATATATATATATATATATATATACACACACACTAAATGAAATGGTTTTAGTTGTATTTAACAATAATAACCCTGCTCCACCTAAGGTTTACCACAGACTCTGTGAAGCTCAGTGAAAAAGTCGTTGGAGAATGCGGGAGAAATGTCTATTATAAATAAACATTTAATCTGTACAAATAGAAAGGTATTATTAAAAATAGACTGTGCAGGGAAAAAACAAGGGAGTGATTGGGAGTCTGTGGAGAAATTAGAAAGAATAAATAATAAAAAAATAAAATAAAATAAATTAATTAATAAAATTAACTAAAGCTAAATAAATAAAAATTAGATTAAAATAAATAATAAAAATTAGATTTAAAATATTTTTAAAAAATGATATTTAAATAAATAAATGCAGCTAACAGTACTGTACAGTATCTTGTACTGTTTTATCTTCAATGTTTTTATTTTAAAATTATTAACATTTTACATTCGTATGCTTTAAAAGTTTGTTTCATTTCGACCATTTTTTTGAATTTTAAAATTATTTAAATTTTAGATTTTTATGATTTAATTAAATTACAGTAAATGTTTTATCTTAACTGTTTTTATTTTTAACATTATTTTAATTTGACTGTTTTCTGATTTAATTCATTTTTATTTTTAGTATTTTACTTAAGTTAACTAAAACTAAATAAAAATAGACTACAATACATAAATAATAAAAAGTAAATTTAAAATAATAACGACAAATGAATAAATAATGCAGCTAACAGTACAATACTGTAATGAGTAGAAAAACATATGTAATATAAACTAATTATTTTCCAAATAATATTTATGGGTCTTTACACATTAAAATATATAAGTGCCCTTTAAATGTTTGGATGGGTTGTCCCTAGCAGGAGTATGATCGTATTTGGTAGTCCATGGCAATGAAAATACTTTTTTACCCTGTATTAGAGCATAGCTGTAGCCTTTAGTTTAGATAATCTCCCATAATTCCCTGCTCACCTCAGCTTGCGAGAGCTGCTCCTTCAGCTTCTCCACCTCCTCGCGCAGCTCTCTGATGATGCGGGCGTTGGGATCCTCGTTCACCACGGCATGGTTGACGATTCTCTTGGCTCGGTCGGCATAGCGTAGCGTTGACAGCGTCTCCTCGTAATTGTCAGCGGCCGGGCTGATGGTGGCGATCATGGCCGTCTTACTGTTGCCACCCAGATTGTCCTGTAGAAGCAGAGGAAAAGAGTTTGATTCCCCTGGACATTTAAACAGTGTTCAATGAGCTCTGATGATCATCCTCACCTTCAGCAGCCACGTCAGCACTGAGTCTCTGTACGGCACAAACTTGCTCTTGCCTTTTCCTGCAGACTGATCAGCCAGAGCCGAGATCACACAGCCCAGCGTCGTCAGAGACCTGGAGACATACAGAAAACACCACCATCAGAAAACACTACACAAACATCGTAAAACACCACAGAAACAACATGAAACACCACAGAAACAACGTAAAACACCACACAAACAACAGAAAACACTATGCAAATATCAAAAAACACCACACACACACACACAACAACGTAAAACACCACAGAGACATCAGAAAACACTACACAAACATTAGAAAACACAACACAAACAAAATAAAACACCAGACATCAGAAAACACCACAGAAACAACATAAAACACCACACAAACAAAACACCACAGAGACATCAGAAAACACCACACAAATAACACAAAACACAACAAAAACAACATACAGTAAAACATCACAGAGACAACATAAAACACCACACAGACAACATAAAACACCAGAGACATCATAAAACACCACACAAATAACACAAAACACAACAAAATACAACATAAAACACCACAGAGACAGCAGAAAACACTACACAAACATCGTAAAACACCACAGAAACAACATGAAACACCACAGAAACAACGTAAAACACCACACAAACAACAGAAAACACTATGCAAATATCAAAAAACACCAAACACACACACACACACACACAACAACAACGTAAAACACCACAGAAACATCAGAAAACACTACACAAACATTAGAAAACACAACACAAACAAAACACCACAGAGACATCAGAAAACACCACAGAAACAACATAAAACACCACACAAACAAAACACCACAGAAACATCAGAAAACACCACAGAAACAACATAAAACACCACACAAACAAAACACCACAGAGACATCAGAAAACACCACACAGACAACATAAAACACCAGAGACATCATAAAACACCACACAAATAACACAAAACACAACAAAATACAACATAAAAACAAAATACAACATAAAACACCACAGAGACAGCAGAAAACACTTCACAAACATCATTAAACACCACACAAACAATGTAAAACACCACACAAACAAAATAAAACCACAGAGACATCAGAAAACACCACACAAATAACACAAAACACCACACAAACAGCACAAAACACCACAGAAACAACATAAAACACCACTCAAACAACAGAAAACACAATAAAAACAACATACAGTAAAACATCACAGAGACAACACAAAACACCACACAAACAACATAAAACACCACTCAAACAACAGAAAACACAATAAAAACAACATACAGTAAAACATCACAGAGACAACACAAAACACCACACAAACAACATAAAACACCACACAAACAACATAAAACACCAGAGACATCAGAACACTACACAAACATCAGAAAACACCACACAAACATCAGAAAACACCACACAAACAACATAAAACACCACACAAATAACACAAAACACCACAGGAACATCTGAAAATTATTTTAATTTGACATGTTTATGATTTAATTACTTTTAAGCAAGTTATTTATTTTGCATTTATTTATTTTTATTTTACATTTTTATGATTTAATTAATCATTAGTTTGGGAAACCCTGAATGAGAGGATCCATTATTTTGCATGATGCAGTTCATTCATATAATATCTATTACAGTCTACAGTATTACAGATTTCCTTTACTTATTCAAGCAGGTTTGAAAAGATCCCTTTATTCTTTTATTTATTAATTTCTTTGGTCCTAGTGGATGTTTTTATCCTGATAAGCATAATTTCCCAGACTGCATACAACAACTGCCAACATATTTTTTTCCTCCGATTATTATAAGCAAGTCTGAATATAGCGACCGGCTGCAGTCGTCTTACTTGTTGATGTTGCTGCCCTCCTTCAGTCTCTCTCCAGCGGCTCCAGTCTTAGACGCGCGTTCACTGCCGGCCAGATCAACCAGACTGATCTTACTCACTTTCTCACCAGAATTCTGCGTTCACAATCACACACACACAAACAAACACAGACATAAAAGAAAATATTACAATCAACAACATCCTGAATCTGCACAACAAGTGTGTCTGAGATCACGACCAGGCTCCAAAATGAACATTTGCCAAGCATAAACTGTGAATAAAAACTTGAATAGGAACTGCAAATAGAATGATTCCACTGTTTAAATCATATTTAAGAATGATAATCTGATGTAAGTGACAAGAAAAATGGATATAAACTTGACTACTGAAGAAATTACGTCTACGGTGACTTTTACTAGTTAGACTTTAAGTTATTCTTAAAGTTTTTGTATATAAATATATACAAATAAATATATATTGTAATAAAAATGTACAGTTAGAAAGAATGTAAAAATTAATTGATTTAAAAATTGAAAATGTAAATTTAAAATGATTGAAATGATAAATAAAAAATATTTAAAACTATTTTAAATTAATCTAAATAATAAACAAATAAAAACTGAAAGCCATAAAATAGTACATTAATTTACTCATTAAATATTGACTATTAATAAATGTCTATATATATATATATATATATATATATATATATATGTGTGTGTGTGTGTGTGTGTGTGTGTGTGTGTGTGTGTGTGTGTGTGTGTGTTTGTATACACACACACACACACACACACTTAAGCTATAAATAAATACAGTATATATTGCAATAAAAATGTAACATAAATATAAAGATTAAAATTATGTAAAAATTGATTGATTTTAAAAAGGCAACAATAAAAAAAACTATTCATTAACTATTAATAAATTCCAAAAAATATAATTAAAGTTATTCTTGATGCTTGATGGAAGAGAAATGGATATTGATCCTGGAATATGTACAGGGTTACGTCTTCTGACATGGTCGTTTAAAAAATTAAAAGCTACGCACTGCATCAGTAAGGGTTAAAAGATTTGTTGCCAAACATACAGCATGCCAGAAACATATTAATCACCACAATGATAGTTCAGTCTTAAAATCTTAAGTATTTGTATGTTTAAATCCAGACAGCAGGTTTAAATGTGGATAACCCTGACCCCAGACTGCAGGTCATACAGCGTCTGTGTGACGATGACGCTGAAGACGGCGTGCGATCGGCTGCTCTCCTCGTTCATGTTAGTGGCGGCTACTGTGCGTGATTTATTCCCCTCCGACATCAGAGACTCGATGTCCTGCAGCAGGCGCAAATGAGAAAGAACATGCAACTAAATCACTGCAAACAACAAAGTAATAGTTCACTGTAAGTGGAGACTGAGTGAAAATGAGCCAATCTGGACATCAAACACATTTCTAATCAGAAGATAGTTTGGGTCGTAATTTCACGTTTTTTTGCTGTTCGAACTACAAAGAACTTTACAGATTGCTCTGCCTGTCTGAATAAGGCATATATGACACTGTCAGTCAAAAGCATTCTACGGAATTCTGGGAGAAACATCTGAAACAAAGTTGATATAATTGTGACAGAGTTGAGGAGAGTCATGTTCACCTCGAAGCTCATCACAGCCAGTTGAGACAGACCGTCCACATACGGACCCAGGACTTTATGCTCCCTGACCTTCAGAGACTGTCTGCTCCTGTATGGACGGAAGAGAGAGAAGACATGTTAGAAAACAGTTTCATTGGGTTGTCATTCATGTTCCCTGGATTCACAATCGTCCTCTTGTTTGGGCCTCGAGCAGAGCATTTGATTTGATTCGGCACCATCAGAGACAAACCCAACTTCATCAAATGAAAAAAAAAAGAAAGAAAACCTATTTACTAATTTAATGATACCTATTAATATGTTAAATAAATAAAGCACAAAAACAAAGTAATGATTAAACAGTCAAACATTAAATATATATATATATATATATATATATATATATAGAATTGAAGATACATAAAATGTAACTAAAAAAAACTAAATAGAAAAAACTAAATTAAAATTTATAGTACAAAAGCAGAAAATAACGTAAAAATGTATTGATTCAAAAAAGCAAAAACAAAATATAGAATTAAGATGTAAAGTATAAAATTGTAACAAAAAAAAAACAATTTTAAAAATATTAAAAAAAACTAAACAAAATTAACATTTGAAAGCCATAAAGTAGGACGTGAAATAATTTACTAATTAAATTGTAACTTGAACGTATTCAAGCAGTTCAACACCGACTGAGCATGTTCCTGCGTGAGGCGTGCTGTCTCTTCGACCGAGTCCAACTCCATACCGAGAAAAGAGATCCTCTGCATCGGGGAGAGTTTGCTCTTTTCCCAGTTGACCCGAAGGCCCAACTGGCTGAGGTGCGAGAGCACCAAGTCCCTGTGTTCACACAACTGATCCTGAGACTGAGCTAGTATGAGACAGTCGTCGAGGTAGTTGAGAATGCGAATGCCCTGTTCCCTCAGAGGAATGAGGGCTGCCTCCGCAACTTTCGTGAAGACAGGGGGCGACAGGGACAGCCCGAAGGGCAGGACCTTGTACTGATATGCCCATCCCTCGAATGCAAACGCAGGAATGGCCTGTGGTGCGGAAGGATCGACACATGGAAGTATGCATCCTTCAGGTCGATCGCTCCAAGATTGGCCTTAACACACCGCCTTTCTTGGGTACAATGAAGTAAGGGCTGTAAAACCCCATCCTCATATCGGCTGGATGGACCGGCTCTATCGCATCCTTCGCCAACAGGACTGCAATCTCTGCATGCAAGACAGGGGAGTCTGCCACCTTCAATTCACTTCATCTGCCGCTTTCACTTGGGAGGATGCTGGGCGAACTGAATCGCATAGCAAAGTCAGATGGTCTACAGGAGCCAGCGAGATGGGCTGGGTAGCGTGACTAGGTACCCAGACACTGTACAAGCAGGACCAGCGGGACCACTGACGTACCGCAGGGAGCCAGCCTGTGGGCAGACCGAAGGGGGGTCTGAGTGTGCGGTGCAACACTTACCTGGTTCTAAGTTTGGCAGAGGGTGCGTGAGTAGGGCCTTTGGTGACGCTCTCGAACCGCCCGCTGCTGCCTGCTGGCGAGAGAGGAGAATGAGTGTGGTCCAGTGTTGGTCCGTCCACAACTCTCCATGCTCTCTTGGGACCCAGAGACAGAGAAAACCACTCTCTTGTCGAGATTCTGGAAACAAAAGATTCTCCACCCGGCCCTCCTCCGGGGGAAGGAGAGGTGCATTCACCATCTCCTGAAAGCAGTTCCCTCTTTCGCTGGGTCGCCCGTGCCTACGCCCAGCTCCACGGCACTGCTTCTGGAGGCTGCTGCGGATGCAGTGTGGGAGCAGGGGCGGACGTAGGGGGCCGCCCTCGGCGACGAGCAGACTGGGGCGCAGCAGCTGGCGGACAGGTGGAGGCAGCAGGAGGACGTGTTGGATCACCTCAGTCTGCTCCAGTGCAGCCGAGAACTGCTGGGCCATGTTCTCGACTGCGTCGCCAAAGAGGCCAGTCTGGGACACAGAGACCTTGAGGAACCGAACTTTGTTGGCTTCTCCATTTCAACAAGACACTGCCAGAGGTGATGCTCCTGGACCACAAGTGGACATCGCATGATCCAGAGAACTCGTGGTGACCTTTGTCGCTCGGAGCACGAGGTCATTTGCGGTTTGGAGCTCTTTCAGAACATTTCCTGATTGTGACCACCCTCGTGCAGGGCCTGAGTGCTTTTAGCCTGAAGAACCTGCAGTAACGCCGTAGCGTAAGGCGGAGGCAGCTTCTCCACAGGCCACATAAGCATCGCCGTTCAGACCAGACGAGTACCTACAGGCCCGGAAGGGGAGGCACGGTTTGCCCTGCTGGGTGTAGGCGGTATTAGGACACAACTGCATCGCAACCAAACGCTCCACCGGGGTACCCCTGTATACACCCTAGCTGCACCACCATCGAGGGTGGTGAGGGAGGAGGAGCCAGCAGGTTGGTTTCTGGCAGTAAAAGGTGCCGTCCACGACCTGGTAAGCTCCCCATGCACCTCCGGGAAGGGCGCTGAGAACCAGCGCGAGCTACCTGGAGAAACCAGTCGTTCAACCTCGAGGGCTCGAGACACGGTGGAGGTCTCCACTCGAGCCCTACCGTCTCAGCGGCCTGGGAAAGCATAGCCGTCATTTCCGGATCCGATTCAGGCATTGCTACCGCCGGAGTAGCAGCGCAGCCGAATCTTCTTCTCCAGAAAGCTCAGACTCACCCTCCGATGCAGCGATCACTCACTCACTCACACTCACTCACTCACTCACTCACACTCACTCACTCACTCACAATTCTGAGTTTATGTAACAAACAATTGCAAGAAAATAAGAACTGTGTCTATGAAGTGCATTGAGGTCGTGAATCCGCTCACCCTTTGGGATCCAACAGGTCTCTGACTTTCTCGTTGTAGATCTCCATGAATGAAACCTCCACCTTGAAGGACTGGCTCTCGTTCTGGTCTCTGGAGACCCTCTCGAACAGCGAGCAGCAGAGTCTGGGGATCAGTCCCGGCTGCTCTCCGTTGCCCATCATGGAGAAGGATTTCCCCGAGCCTGTCGATCAAACACAAGACATTTAACACAGCTGATGTATCTCAGCCAGAACGAAACGCCGGCTTGAGAACCAGGACAGGAAGGCAGAGGAAACAGACAATGTGCTTCGCCTGCGGAGGAAACACTGTGATTGAAAACACAGACGCTTCCGGTTCATGCACAGAGAAATATATCAGATTCATATTTGTGACCATGGACAACAAACCCAGTCATAAGGGTCAATTTTTTTCAATTGAGATGTATACATCGTCTGAAAGCTGAATAAATGAGCTTTCCATTGATGTATGGTTTGTTAGGATAGGACAATATTTGGCTGAGATACAACTATTTGAAAATCTGGAATCTGAGGGTGCAAAAAAATCTAAATATTGAGAAAATCGTCTTTAAAGTTGTCCAAATGAAGTTCTTAGCAATGTATATATTACTAATCAAAAATTACCTTTTGATATATTTACGGTAGGAAATTTACAAAATATCTTTATGGAACATGATCTTTACGTAATATCCTAATGATTTTTGGCATAAAAGAAAAATGGATAATTTTGACCCATACAATGCATTGTTGGCTATTGCTACAAATATACCTGTGCTACTTATGACTGCTTTTGTGCTCCAGGGTCACATTTACCCACAGACCATATGACACACTCGACTCTTATTAACGCTATTCTGCTTTTGAATTTAATTCTGCTTTCAGTTACCATTACAGGTGGTTTTCAGTTGAGTTGCCTGTGCAATATAAAATTATTTAAAATAATACAATGAAAAATAATAATAAAAAAGAAATAATTAAAACATAAATTAAATGTAAATAATTATTAAAATAATTAATCAAATAATAATTAAAAGATACATAAAAATTATGAAACAGCAAAAACATGCTTATTTTTTATTTCTACTTTTTAATTATTTTTATACATTAAATATATTTTTTTCTGTTTTCTGTTTATTGCTTTTTTTAAAATGTTTAGATTAAACTCAGACAAAAAATATATATATATATATATATATATATATATATATATATATTTTTTTTTTTAATACAAATATTTAATAAATAAAAATAAATACACATTTATACTGTTTCAGATCTTTGATGTATCTTAATTTTTCTTTTATTTTTAAATTGTTTTATGTAAAAAAAACAAAAAAACAACATGCAATCAAAAAATGTTTAATCTGAATATTTTATAACTAAAATGAGAAAAAAATGTAAAATGTAATTATCTTCATATACAAAAAAAGTAAATAAAAAAATACACTTTTTATGTTTCAGATCTTTAATGTATGTTTATCTGTTATTTTTAAATTATTTTTATGTAAAGAAAAAACTAAATACAATTGATCTTTTTTTTCAACTCTTAGTTTAAACATTTGAGACAAAAATCAGTAAAAAAAAAACAGGTTTAATCTGGTTATGATGACTAAAATTAGAAAAACAAGATCAAATATAAAATTTCTCTTTATATACAAATAATTAATAAATAAAACTGAATACACGTTTTTCCTATGTTTCAGACATTTAATCTTTGTTTTTTTTTATTTTTAAATTATTTTTATGTAAAGAAAAAAACTAAATACAATTGATCTTTTTTTCATCTCTTAGTTTAAACATTGAAGTCCAAAAAAGAAACAAAAAACAGAAAAAATCAGGTTGAATCTGCTTTTAAGATTTTACGATAACTTTTTTTTTACTTGTCTAGGAAGAATTATCATTGAGAATAATAACAAAAAACATCTGGACAAATCTCACCAATGAGAATTTGAGGGGACAAATGTGCATTAATTGTCATAATAAAAGGCAATTCGTAATTTTCTTGCGGTGAAACGTGATCTGGATGTGTTTAGGTGAGATTCATATCTGCTGTAAATCCAGGCTAAAGAGAGGAAATCCCTGCTGTGTTTTCTAGTGTGAACTCGCTTGTTAACGTCTTGCAGGCCTATTTAGAGAAATTACCGGCGCTCTTATGACAAAGAATGAGCATCTATTGACGTCTTTCAGTCAAACGGATGTCACCGTCACAAAAGAGCACAAAATAACTGTACCTGTCTGTCCGTAGGCAAAGATGCAGGCGTTGTACCCTTGAAAGGCGTTTTCCAGTATTCCCTCCCCGAGGCACTTAAAGACGACCTCCTGACCTGCAGAACAAACAAACGCAATCATCACTAACACAGCTTTAACACGCAGAACATCGTCTCTCTCTGATTCCTGTACGCTACCAGAAAGAGTCATTCACAAAGGATTATTCACATTTCTCATTTCCTTGCATTTAAATAGAAACCCCTTCCAAAAAATGTCCAAAATAACCCGTCTGAATACAAAAATGGGACTTCGATGCAAGTAAACTAGACATTTACAAGCAGAACAAGTGTTATTTTAGTATTATTTATATTCTATTCATAATATTTATTGATATATTTACTAATTAATTTTTATTTTTAAATTTTCAGTTTACATTTTTTAGTAATTTTGTTAAGTCCTTTCGGCATTTTTACCAATTTTAGTTTTTTTATATTTCTGTTTATCTATTTCTTTAATTTTTTAAAGCTTTTATAGCTTGTATTTATTAATAAATGTATTTTTATTTCAGTTTTAGCAATTTTAGTAATGTACTTAACTCTTTTTTTCCAGTTAGCAGTTTCAAGTAACTAAAACTAAAACCATAAAAAATATTTTCAATAATTAATAAAATAATAAAATAATACTAAAAAAACATATTATTAAATATTATTCATATAAAAATATTAAATAAAAAATTCAGATAATTGCAATTTCTCATTTTCATCTAATTTAGCTTGATGTACTGAAATAACCAAAAATAAAACTAAAATAATGATTAAAAAAAATTAAAGACATTAAGGAAAAAAACTAATAAAAATGACAAAAGAATTACTATTACAAGAACAACTTACATGAAAAACTTAAAACTGTTGCACTGGCAATGAACTGAAATAAAATAAGTTTAAACTGAAGTACTAAAATAAATAAAACTAAAATATTAACAATGAAAATTAAAATTAAATTAAACAGAAATATTAAAAAATTAATAAAAATAACAAAAGCACTAAAACTAAAATGAAAACAGAAAATATAAAAATAAAAACTAATTCTCATTTTTGTTTAAATTTCTCATTTAATATTTATTTCACAATTTTTTTAATAATCTATTTTATTCATAATATTTTTCCAAAAAACAAAAAACAAAAAAAAAAAACATTTTTAATAGCTTCAGTTAAGAATAAAAACCCTGAGTAGAAGTGAATATTCCACTCAGTTTTCTGCATTATTTCTGAGAAAACTCCACGTTTCTCATTTCCTTACTTTTGAAAGGAAATGCCTCCCAGAAAATGCTGGGAAATCAGCAATGCTCTGCTTCTCGTGTTTGAATCAGGCAGCTCTGTGAAGAGCTAAATAAAGCTGGACCTGCAGCGTTTTACACAAAGAGCACTGATGCAGCTCATGCATTTAATACACAGAAAACCTTCGGACCGGAGATCTTTTGTTGCTGTCACAAATCATTAACCCTGTTTGAGCAACCAGTAATTGGGTGATAAGCAATTACTTTTTCCATTCACTTAATTTAACACAGAGAATTTATAAAGTTTATCTGAGTGGTTGTTAGGCAGACCAGGATTATTATTATTAACTGAACATTCATATTCACATATTAACTCCAATAAACAAAAATATAAGCCACCTATCAACAAGACAAAAAAAAAACCAAACAAACAATAAATATATTGCACATGCAAGTAAGGTGCCGTCCACATAATCTACTTCAAATATATATATATATATATATATATATATATATATATATATATATATATATATATATATATATATATATATATATATATATATATATATATATATATATGTGTGTGTGTGTGTGTGTGTATATTCCCCCCAATTATAATATTATATATATATATATATAAAATCGATTCAAGAATTTGGGTGAACCAAAGACTTAAACTACTTCAGTCTGTGTGCACACGAGTTTCACGAATTTGAGATGAATTACTGAAATAAATTAACTTTTCCACGACATTCTAATTTATTGAGATGCACCTGTATATATATATATATATATATATATATATATATATATATATTTTTTTTTTTTTTTTTTTTTTTTTTTTTTTTTACAAGAAAAATAGCTGTATAGCTTGGGTGAAGGGATTTAATATATATATATATATAAATATATTACGCATCAAAAAAAGCTTTTAAAAACTTGTAGCTTTGGAAAAGTAAAGTGCATGGACAAAAATGTGGAATTTCCCAATGCATCCATCATTAACTTTACTGAATGTTTTAATGAGTTTGTATGCTTCCGTACAGGCCTGTATAAACCTTATAACCGCACATCATCTTTCCTAAAAGCCTTTAATGACCGCTCTGTCTACACGAGTCAATATAAGACTCATAATACACCACCTTTATATCAGTTAGACTGTAAGAATGACAGATGAAATAACACCAGCACAAACTGTGAGAAGATGTTCACTAGTCAAGCGTTTATCAGCTGGCTTTATTCTGACAGACTTCAGCACAGACCAACATACACTATATTGCCAAAAGTATTGGGTCACCCCTTCTAATGAACAGGTTTGACTATTTTAGTAATTTCCATGAGTACAAATCTTAATGTTTAAGCATATAATGATATTCTAGGGAATGTGTTCACTATTCACTGCTGTGTGTGTGCACTTGGATGGGTTAAATGCAGAGCACCAATTTCGAGTATGGGTCACCATACTTGACAATACGTCACGACTTTCATATGGGTACAGTCATTTTAGACGCTTCCAAAACTGTTGCAACAGAGATGGAAATACAATTTTTAAATACATGCATTATGTTTCCATCTTTGTTGCCCCAGTTTTGGAAGTGCCTTTTTCTGTTCTAAAGAAGGGGGTGTCCCAATACGTTTGGCCATATAGTGTATGTACAAGTCACTGGTGTTTGGTAAAGAGTTTTTGGCTCAAGATCTGCATTTAAAGTCACACCAGAGGTGTTCAGCTTGGATTCCCTTACCAAAAAGTAGTACACTTCAAGTTTATTTTATTAAGTATACATAAGTAAAGTTCAAGTATATTTGTAAGTATAATTTATGTAGTAGGTATACAAATATCAGTATACTAGTAGTATACTTGTAAGTGTACTATTTCAATACTCCTTGGAACTAAATTGGCCCACTTTCTAGTATATAAAAGTATACTTTTAAGTATACTTTAAGTATAACAGAAGTAAAGTTTGAGAACACAACTAGTTTACATCTGTTTTTAGTTTGTACTGCAACTATACTAAAAGTGATCTTAAAGGTATACTGATAGTTTACTAATTAAATAGTTGTTGCATTTTTAGTACACTTTGAAGTATAGTCTCAGTAAACTACTAGTTCAGTAGTTTTATACTGCAAGTATACTCTTAAGTTTTCTTTAAGTGAACTTTACATCATACTTTAAGTATACTACTATGTCCTTATTTAGGTATTTATTTGTATATATGTTGTTATATGAATATTACACTAGGGCTGAACGATTTTGGAAAATAATCTAATTGCGATTATTTTTACCAATATTGCGATTGCAATTTAATATGCAATTATTTTTTAAAGCTCTTTATGTTCTGTATTGTTCAACAAAGACAAGCAATAAATCATTGTATAGTATGACCAAAACAATATTAGATAGATTAAACATAAATATTCTTCTCTGTAGGTCAGGCCTATGTTATGATGAAATTAGGTGATGCATGAATTGATATGAATGACATTTCTATTTAACAACTACAATCACAGTAGTATATTGACTGATTTGTTGAACTTCCAGCCTTGTAAGCATGTAATAATTATGACAACATAAAGCACTGACAAATAAGCCTGGTGTAAACATTATTAAAAAAAGTCAGTAACAAATCACACAAACTAAAAGTAGATTGCAGAAATATAAAAACAAATCTGTTGCTTTACCACACTCAGTATTTAGGTAACTCAAAGTCACTGTAATAAACGTAAATATGTGGATTGCACTTTTTAAACACTGTTAACTTTAGACAGACTTTAAATAAATAAATAAATAAGAATATATATTTTATCTTATTATATAGCCTATATTATCTTAAGTCGAAGTCTTCAGTAATGAAAAGCACCATAACACAGGCTGCATCCGAAAACTGAAAAATGATGCCTTCGGAGGACACATTCCAAGGCAGGAAGGCATCAAGGCTCATCCGAATACAAAGTTAGCTTCACTTCCTGTCTCCTGAGATGCCTTCATCTGATCGATTTTTGAAGGCAGCATAGATGTATCCTTCGCTGCCTTTGATATCCCACAATCCTGTGCGTTCCATTCCGTGACGGTTGAGCTAAAAAATAAAGATGGCGCCTGAAAGTTGCGTTTGGTGGTTAGTTTGTGTGTAAATGTATATTTCTGATTAACTTTTTGCACTTTTGATGTTATTTCTGTAATTAAATATTTGTTTAGTTATCACCAAAACTCATTCTATTTTGTTGTAGATCATTAAACCGTTACGCTGCCTCAGAAGCCTGTCCGAAATCAGTTTTGTGAGGTGCCTTTGTGCAAAAACGCTGCCTGCAGAGTCATTGCCTCATGAGGCAGCGAGGCAGCAAGTCAGCTGCCTAAGTATTCGGATGCAGCCACTGTTACTGCTTGAGTAATTTCCATGTGCCGTTTTGAAGTACGTTCATATATACGCTTTCAAACATTTCCACGTGTAGCTTGCCACGGTTGCCAGGCTTTCACAACAAAACCCGCCCAATTGCTACTCAACACTAGCCCAATCGCGTTTCAAGGGGGGTCCACCGGTAAAAATCACATTCTGGGGAGTAAAATACACGTTTTTTGAAAGGGTTCCCCTAGTAAGATTCGCATTTCAGGGGCTAAATATCACGTTTTTGGAGGCAAACCGCAGACTTGGCAACACTGCAGCGTGCCAACTTGATGCTTCCTCTGAAGACTGCTTAGATGTGTTCGACTTGAAGCAGCTCTGCTAGACCGATCGGTATGTGTCGTCAAACTACCGCGAGAGCTATAAGAGAGCGGACGTCTCCTTATGCTTTCTCTCGCCGTACTTTGATGTTACACACCGATCGGTCTTCAAGTCGAACACACCTCTTTACTCTTGCGTGTCACATGACAGAGTGTAATCATAGCCTCTGCAGTTGAAAAATCGCATTTTTTAAATATCGCGATATTATCGCAAATGCAATTAATCGTTCAGCCCTAACATACACAACATCAAAAGAAAGAACAGGGTATCTGCTTGTAAACAAAAACATTTTATTATAGCTTCATGCATTCTTATAAGCACTTGAATCTGGGTACGTTTCATAAATAAAAAGTAAAATAAACAACATTTTGAACAAAAAGCTGAAAAAAGATTATGAATTGGATTCAGAATGATAATCCAAACGTAGATGGAGACTAGCGCCCCTACCATAAAACAATGAAAACACGGATTCTCAGAGCACAAGTATAGCTCAAATATATTTAGACTTTATAAGTATAAGTCAAGTATACTTATATGTCATTTTAAGTATATTTCTGAGAAGTACATAAAGCCCATTTCTGAGAAGTACATAAAACGTAGACTGGAAGTATACATTCCTATTTTTAGTTTAAAAGAAGTATACTAATAGCACACTTGAATAAACTTATTTTTCATAAGGATTAGGATTTGGCTTTCTGCAGACCAGTCAAGTTCTTCCACATTGTTCATTAGAAGGGAGTGACCCAATACTTTTGGCAATATAGTGTATCTTTGTGGCAACATACAGTATCTTTTAAAGTTTTGTTTGAGGTTTGAGTTTTTTTTAAATATTTATACACTTTTTAATTAGCTTTTTTATATATATTTTTAGTTTTCATTTTCATTTTAGTTTAAGTTTTTGTAATTTTATGTGATTTTGTTATTTTTATTTATTTATTTTTTAACATTTCTATTTAGATTTAATTTATTTTTATTTCAGTTTTAGTACTTTTATTTGCTTTTATTTTTATTATTTTTTAATATTTCTATTTAGCTTTAACTGATTTTTATTTCAGATTTAGTTTGTCATTTTATTTTCATTAGTTTTTTTAAACATTTCTATTTAACTATTTCATTTTTATTTAAGTTTTAGTAGTTTTGTTATGTGTTTGTTATTTTAATTGTTTTAATATTTCTATTTAGCTTTAATTTTTTTTTTATTTCTTTTAGTTTTAGTAATTTTGTAATGAGCTTTTGTTATTTTGATTAGTATGTCAACATGTTAGCACATCTTTTATTTCCATCAGTTGCCAACACAACAATTTCAAGTTTTTCACCTAATATTCATATTAAGTAAGAATAATTATTTCATGAGGATCGAAAAAGCAATTTTTAAAGCTCTAATAAGATTAAATAATAATAATAATAATAATAGTAAAGATAATTTTTTGTAAAATTTAGTTTTTCACCTTTAATTCAATTAACAAATTTAAATGAACTGATTTTTTTTTTTTTCACTTTTTAAAAAAATTAAAACTGTGAATTGCTAACTATTTGTAATAGTTTTCATTTTAATTTTAGTTCAGGTTTTAGTAATTTTGTTATCTGCATTTGTTATTTTTTATTTGTTTTCTTCTTTTTAAATATTGATAGAATTTCCAGTTTTGTGTGCGATCTGCATCAGATGGTCAGTGCATGTTGTCTGAGACATTAGACTTCCACAGTAAGCCTGAACTAGTCTGGACTAGCATGAGAAATCTGGCAGATCTTTTCTCAGATCCCAACCTTGGGATCGGCTCATCCGTGTGTCCGTGTCATTTCCAGGACTTTCCATATTACAATAGCCAATATAGTCCATAATCATGGCCCAGGAGTGAGAGTTAAAGCCTGACTCACCGGCGTACTTCGGGATGTTGGACTCGTCCATGGACCAGAAGCAGTGGTCAAAGGCAAACACCTGCAGACACACAAACACACACACGTTAGGACATGCCTTACATCCAGCCTCACACAGACAAAAGATGACTTCAAGTGTTTAACAGCACACACACACACACACACACAGAGAACATGATGCTGCTTGTCCTGAACACACTGAAAAACTCTCAGAGCATCAGTTTATAAAGGGTTTTGCATGATTTTAAAAATATATATTTAAATATTAGATTTAAATATGCTAAGACTAAATGAAGATTAGAAACGTTGCCTCAACAACTAACTGAAATAGGTTTAAGCTGAAGAGCTAAAATTACTAACTGGAAATGAATAAAAACTGAAATTGAACTATTACAGTTTTTTTCAAACTGCTTACACACAAAACCTTTATTTGTCACACAATTTCTGAAACCTATGGAAAAATACTATAGTAATTTATAGTAAATACTATAGTGTTTTTGAACCATACTATTGTAAAGTACTTGAATTAATTTGTTGTGGTAATTCTATAGTTGCTGTGGTAATATAACAACTATAGTAATATAAACAAATTACCCAATACTGTACTAAGTTTTCTACAACTATAGGGTATATTATAATACAATACACTACAGTTCACTGTAGTAAAAACTAAAGTATACAACAGTATTTATTACATTTTATCACTATAGTTAATACTATAGTATGCTGTTGCATTCATTAACAAAGTGTTGTAAATACTATAATATATCCAGTATAACACACTTTACTATAGCATGGTTCAAAAACACTATAGTATTTGCTATAATTACTATAGTATTTTTTCATATGGGGTGACACTCAAACAGTAGAAGCACACACCAAATCTGCAAAACCATACACTAAATCTCAGCCTTTGACTCAGTTTTCAATTTCATAAAACACTTTTTTTGCAAAACAACACACGATTCTCTATGTAACACACAACAATCTAACAGGAAGTATCTTGATTTCCTTTTTCAAACACAACCAATCAGAATGCCTCACTAATTCATCACTAACTCCTCACATGCGCTTCACTGAACACCAACTAATCATGGCTTTAGGTTTTCGTTTTGAAAAAAAGAGCTTTAGGTTTTGACTAACTGAGTGTATATGATATATCCAAAAATATAATATTATGGCAAAGGTGTTTGCAACGTAAGACAAATGTTTGCTTTTGAGATATGTTTGTGATATATTTTAAATGCAGTGCTTCATTTCGCAAGAGATGCGAGGCATTTTGCATTTTTTGTGTGCAATTCTTGGATTTGTGTGTAAATTAAAAAAAAACAAAGATGCAAAGTTTTGAAAATGTCTGTAAGCATTTGAAAAAAAAACTGTAAATTAAATAAAACTGAAAAAAAAGTATTTAAAAACTACAACTAATAAAAATGACAAAAAACAAACAAAATAACTAAAAATTAAACAAAAATTTAAATGAAAACCAAAAATAAAAAATAACTCAAAATATTATTAAAAACTATAATAGTATATAAATAATACTAAAACATTGTAAACACACACACAGACAAATGAAATCTTTTTAGAGTCAATATAAAATGCAAATTCACCCAATCACATTTATCATTTTCCATTTAACACCTGCTTTTCATGATTCTAGCAATTCCCGATGGACAAGATCAAGTGCCATTCTCTGTTTTATCAGTTAATCTCCTGTTTCACTCAGAAATTCATCTCTTTATGGAAGAAAAATGGGCTGCAAAATGCAGCTATTCACCAGCAGAACCAGTGTTATTTTAATATTATTTCTAAAATATTAGTATTTATGAATATTCTGAATTGGTATTTGAATATTTTTGTTATTTGTATTACTTTATTATTATTATTTTTATTTATATTAGTTTTTTTTTTAAAATATGTCTATTTAGCTTTAATGTGTTTCAGTTTTAGAAATTCTAATGCTTCAAATTAAATGTTTTTTTTTCCACTAGTAGCCAATGCAACAATTTGAAGTTTAAGTTTTTCATCTAATATTAATATTAATGTTGTAAGAATCATTATTTCAAGATTCTTACAATTCTTATCCTCTCTTTTATCACTAAATAATAATAAATGGGTTGCAAAATGCATTTCATATTGACTTTTTATGCTTGCAACGCTAATGTCATGGGTTCGATTCCCAGGGAATGCATGAGCTGATCAAATGCAAATCCTGAATGCAATGTAAGTCGCTTTGGATAAAAGCATCTGCCAAATAATATAGTTTTTTTATTCAAGACAGAATGAGATTAAATGGAGAGCAAAAGTTTGCTAAAGTCTCCTGCATCTCAGTGGCTTCTCCTGGGAAAAGCCTCATGCGTCTTCTTCAGAGATTCAGAAGAGATCTCAACAATTTCTCAATCTCTACTTTCTAGTCTGCAATCACAAGTCAGAGATCTCAGTGTGAACTCACACATTTCTCCAGTCAGTTCTGAGCATTCGTTTTATAGCTCTAGACTCATAACGCATGACAGCTATTGACTCACTTGAGCCTGTTTTAATTTCTCATAAAAAACAAACTAAAAACTCAAGTGTCCTGAGCTGTAAAAGAGCAGCATGAGAGCTATGTGATGCGGTTTCTCCTGAGAGACATTCTTACGGCGCTTGTGTACAGCAACGGTCTTTGCGAGACGCCGTTAATTAGATACATAAATCTGGAGACGGAGGAATGAATTCCTGCTTTGGTGACCCGTGTTTCCCGAGCGACGGGACACAGGCCTCCCTCATCTCACACCAAACAACACACAACTGTTAATGCATGAGAAGACATTCATGTTCGCCTAGTTTTGCATTAAAATATCTGAATGCTCTCAAAACAAGACACACTCCCCTGAGAGGCAGTGTTGCATAAGATATCAAGAATCAGATGTGTTTTATAGTCTAGTCTTGTTCCAAAATCAGCAAAATCTACCAGTGGAATTATATTCCGTTCAGTGGATCAGAGGTATAATATCTCATCTTCACTTTGAAAATATCAGGTACTTATTAAGAGGATCGGAAACATTTTTAAAAATTTGGCGCCCCTCGATTCATTATTTTGATCGTTCTATATAATGCCCTATTATTAGAATTTTTTTCTTTTAAACCCTTAAACCCTAAATGGATGCCAAACCATTTTTTTAAATTATTACTATTATTATTATTATTACTTATTATTATTTAAAACCCTAATTTTTATTTATTTAATTTTATTGATTTTATATATTTTTTATTTATCTGTTTTTTATTTCTTCTTATATAGTGTTTGTGCATATATTGGTATATATGTGATAATAATAATGATAATAAAATAATAATAATTTGCAATTAATTTTTAAATGAATGTATTTATTTTTTATTTAATATTATAGATTTTTATTTATTTTATAATTTTTTATTTATCTATTTTTACTTCTTATATTGTGTTTGTGCATTTACTGGTATACACGTAGTAATAATAATAATAATAATAATAATAATAATAATAATAATAATAATAATAATGTGCAATCAATTTGTTAATTTTAAAAATTAATTAAATTAATTTTTTATTTAATGATTGATTTTATTTCTATTATTTTATCTATTTTTTATTTCTTATGTTGTGTGCGTGCATATATATTGGCATATATATATATATTAAAATTAATGGTAATGTGCAATCAATTTGTTAATTTTAAAATTAATTAAATTAATTTTTTATTTAATGATTGATTTTATTTCTATTATTTTATCTATTTTTTATTTCTTATGTTGTGTGCGTGCATATATATTTGCATATATATATATTAAAATTAATGGTCAGAATTAGATTTGCATTGAAAAACTAATAAAAAACTACTAATAAAAATACACGTATATTTAACATTGCATGGGAAAACAAGATCAATTTACATATAATTTATATAAATTATTATTCACTTTATTTATTTTATTGTTTTTTGATTTCTTATTATCTTATGTGCACAATTTGAGAATAAATTTAATACAAAAATATTATATATTCAAGATTGCATGAAAGCATGTCTTACTTTCCCATAACTTTTTAAACTGATCTTATTTCCATATTGAAAAGATGTAAAACAGGACTGATTGTGCTGCAGAAGGAGCTGTTTTTCTGTATTATAGCATGTTGTGTCGGCGGCACTCGTGTTTTATGAGCGCATGAGTTTTCTCACCGTCTCTAGAGATCACTGGGCAACAGACAGAGTCTCTCATCTGTGAAATCAGACTGACCCAAATGTGCTCTGATTAAGAACAGAGAGTGAAAACACAACAGTTAACCATGACAAACAGTTCATCAGATTCACTGCCGATACACTTTCCTTTTTAAAGAATAAATCTGCAACTATTTATTAATTAAATTAAATAATTATAAATAAACTCAAACTTAATTAGATTCAATTAGAGACTTAATTAGACTAAACTCAGATAATTTTGCATAAGATATTACGGTATTAAGTTACGGTAAAACATTTCTGATTATTATCAATGTTGAAAACAGTTGTGCTGCACAATATTTTTGTGGAAACCATCATACATTTTATTTTTCAGGATTCACAGATGAATAGAAAATTCAAAAGAAAAGTGTTTATGTGAAACAGAAATCTTTTGTAACATTATAAATGTCTCTACTGCCACTTTTGATCACTTTAATGCATCCTTGATGAAGAAAAGCATTAGTTTTTTTTTTAAATATATAAACAGCAGTTTAAGCCAATAATCATCCCTGTTTAGCCAATAAACAACATTAAGACAGATGAGACATACCGTATCACTGACTTATGTGAATAAAGTGCAATCTCTAATGAATGTAATTTAATCAGAAAGTAACCGTATTTGCATTAAAATGAATGCTGATGGCTTAATTTAAATATGCATGACAGACAGAGCTGTATTTAACTGAATTTTGAGTAGTTCGTGAATAAAACGCAGGGTTTTGTGCTAAAATGCTTTCCAGTAAAGTGCACTGGAGTTCTGACCGGGTCTGTCAGCATTAGTCTGGTGGCAGCGAGCAGCAACAATGCAGCTTTGACTGCTGTACACTGGGTCTGTGTGTCTCTGCAGCTCTTTGTGGACGTTCACGAGATCTCAGAGGCCTGACACATTCACACAGACGCTCGCCGGAAGATGAATCGCGTCTCTGACCGCATGTGGAAACACTTTCATGTGAAAAGCTGGAAATGCAACAGTTTAGTGAACCATGTTTGCATATGTGTTTTATGTTGAGTGTCATATTTGATGCATCAGACTTTTATGGCTCATATAGTCTGATATAGAGAGGATATGGAGGAAAAAACAGCTCAGTTTAATCAGGATTATTATAGTTAACTAAAATTGAAACTGAAACTAAAATTAAAACGTCTTAATTGGAGTAAAATAAATGTCACCTAAAATAAAATATTTAATTATTTTTAAATTTTATATATATAATTTATTTTTATTTCAGTTAGTTGCAATATTTATCAAAACTTGATGCACTAAGATAACTAAAACTGAAACAGTAATTTAAAAAAAAGATAAAACACACAATAAAATAATTAAAAAATATATAAAAAATAAAATCTAAATCAAAATATTCATAGTAATTCAATGATACTAAAATAACACAGAGGTAAAAATATGCAATTTGCTGCAGATGCTGATATTTATATGATAAAATTCTGATTCTAATGTAAATCCGTGAGATATTTATAACAGTACAGCAGATATTGACATAAAATGATATAAATATCAGTGGTCACTCTATATCTCCAATAATATGTTTCAGTAAGCTGAGATTGAAATGATCCAAACATATAATGCAATGCAATGCAATGCTGATTGAGAGATGAAGAAATAAACGCTCCTCAGAAGATGTGAGATGAAGATCATTCCTCCGCTGAGGAACAGTGAAAGTAAAGCTTCTGGAAACAAACGCTTTATCGCTCAGTATTCAGATGAGATGTAAAACATGCAATGGAATATTAAGTGATTCACAACCATATGGATGTAATATGACATTTGCTGAAATATTAATATGCACATAAAGATGTGGGATGAACAAAAGGTAACCTCTTCTTACCTTTGGCTGTTTCCTGAGCGTAAAGAGACGACAGCAGCACATCAGGTCAGGAAAGAGTTTCCATAAGAACAAAAAAGAACAAAATACACAGTCAACAGACAATAAATGACTCTTAAGGAAACTATAAACTACTGTTTAAATTTTTAGGGTCAGTAGAATTTTGTTTTTAAAAGAAATGAATACCTTTATTCATCAAGGATGCATTAAATTTATCAAAGGTGTCAGTAAAGACATTTATAATGTTACAAAAGATTTCTGTTTCAAATAAATGCTGTTCTTTTGAACTTTCTATTCATCTGTGAATCCTGAAAAATAAAACGTATGATGGTTTCCACAAAAATATTGTGCAGCACAATTGTTTTAAACATTGATAATAATCAGAAATGTTTCTTAAGCAGCAAATCAGCATATTATAATGATTTCTGAAGGATCGTGTGACACTGAAGACTGGAGTAATGATGCTGAAAATTCAGCTGCGCATCACAGAAATAAATTACAGTTTAACAGATATTCACATAGAAAACAGCTATATTGAACTGTAAAAATATTTCACAATTTTGATCAAATAAATGCAGCCTTGGTGAGCAGAAGAGACTTCTTTTAAAAACAATAAAAACTGCGACCCCAAACGTTACATTCCTTGTTCATTAAATAATCAATTACCAACTAAAATAAATTTAATTTTCCATAATTTCATTCACAAATGTGTTTTATGACTTTTAAAATTAAGATAACTTCACAATCGTTGCTTCTGAAAAACATAATGTGTGATAATACAGCAATTAAAATGTTTAATATTTGATATCACGCTGATTTCAACACTTCACACACAAACCCCAAAAACATCGACAATCAACAAATATCATGAAAAGACGAGCTTATAACAGCTCAACAAATCAATATTTGTGACCCTGGAGCACAAAAGCAGTCATAAGTAGCACAGGTATATTTGTAGCAATAGCCAACAATACATTGTATGGGTCAAAATTATCCATTTTTCTTTTATGACAAAAATCATTAGGATATTAAGTAAAGATCATGTTCCATGCAGGTAGTTTGTGAATTTCCTACCGTAAATATATCAAAACTTAATTTTTGATTAGTAATATGCATTGCTAAGAACTTCATTTGGACAACTTTAAAGGTGATTTTCTCAATATTTTGATTTTTTTTGCACCCTCAGATTCCAGATTTTCAAATAGTTGTATCTCAGCCAAATATTGTCCTATCATAACAAACCATATATACACTTTCAGAAGCTGTATAAATCTCAATTTCAATAAATTAACCCTTATGACTGGTTTTGTTGTCCAGGGTCACATATGACAAAAATAAAACAGAACAGCATAAATACAGTCAGCAAACAACAATCCTATAATTTCAATGCTGTCAAGCATAAATGGTCTTACAGTGTGACGAATAAATTTTTAAAAGCCAAAATAATCCAAGCAGATCATAAAATCTGCATGCATAATATTTATATAAAAAAAAAAAAAGTATTTTATGTCAAACACCCAGTCGCTTTTTAAAGATTGTTCTTTCTTTGTTGAAGGCAAAAAAGAAAGATACGCTATTAAAACACTAATGCAACCAGAACTTTTTTTCCCAGCACTTTCCAGATTGCGTGACACAGGTCATTTCTTTCCCCTTCAGACCTCATCAGTGACTCGATTAACGCAGGTCTTTAGTGTCTCCTTGCATTACGCTGCTGTTCACTGAGCTGTTCAGTGGTATTTCCTGACTGATCAGCCTGTGAATGCACTCATAAAGCACTCAGATTTAGGCCTGAATGTCGCAACAGATCTGCTGTGTAAACTTCAGGCAAGCTCCAAAACCTTCCTCCCTCTCCTAAATGCAATGACAACTGGGAAAAATGCATGCAACTGTCATGCATGCATGAAATACTTCCACAAAAAAGAGTGCATGAATGAAAACATGATTGTTGCAAAGCATTGCTGCATTAGAATTGTTGCATGCAATGCTGTGATATCTTGCATCTGCATCATAAAAAATGATTTTCCAAAGTTGTAAATAAAGATTACTGGAGTATATTTTACAAAAAAAATACGATTTTAGTCTTTCTACTTCAATTTTTCATGTTTTAATTCAATAGCTCACTAGTTTTGGAAGAGATCTCTAGTATTACCAACACGAGAGACTAAAATACTCCTCCGGTCACCACAAATGTTTTCCCAAGCTCCTTCAGAAGAACTAAAAAAATCTCAAATTACTTTCCCATACACATTCGATTTGATTTCTAAATATAAAAACCAAAAGAACAGCTCAGATCTTTACAAAAGTAGATTCTGAGCAAACACGGTCAAGAGTGATACATGTTATTCAAATTAAATAGAGGTCAATCTTTAAGCAGTGTTGTTTTATTAGCATTAATATACTATCATTGTTATTGTTAATATTGAATTAGATTTTATTTTTATATTTTCTTTTCTTTAATGTTTTGTTAATTGTATTGTTAAAAATGTTTCATTTTGTTTTAAAAAGTTACATTTATGTCAACTTTTAAATTTCAGATTTAGTTTTCATTCATTTTTTGTTAATTTATTTCTATATTTTATGTTTCTCTTTAATTTTTGCTAACCATTTTTTAGTTTGAAAATATTTAATTTTGTTTTTAAAAATGTTTAATTTTGTTAACTTACTTTTGTTTGTTAAAAAATGTTTTTTTTTTATGTTTTCATGTTTTTCATGTTTATATGTGTTCATATCAGAACACATGTAAAACAATTTTTTGTTAATTTATTTCTATATTTTATGTTTCTCTTTAATTTTTGCTAACCATTTTTTAGTTTGAAAATTTATAATTTTGTTTAAAAAAATGTTTAATTTTGTTAACTTTTGTTTGTTAAAAAAAATTTTTTATGTTTTCATGTTTTATGTTTTTCATGTCTATATATTCATTCATTTTATTTCAGTTTATTCATTTAATTTCAAAAATACAATTTTGCTGTGTTTTTGTCATTTTATTTTTTAAGTATGACTATATAGTATTTATACTTTTTTATGTATTAGTTTTAGTTTTTTTTGTAGATTTTTAATAATCTATTTTATTTGAGTGTGAAAAGGTGACTAGTTAAAGGGCTTAAAATAAACATTCCTTGTTCACACATAAATTATACAATTTTTTTTACTATATTTTTTTGCTGATAAACACAGACACAATATGCATCAATATAATTCTAAATTTAAAATAAAATTATATTAAAAACAATTATAACGCAGTGTAAACTCTAAAGAACTAATACAACAACAGAACAGAGAACAGACATGATATTTACAACATCGTAATGGTTTAACTAGTACTGTACCATTAGTCATGGTTAAGATATCATTACAACCCTATCAAGCACTGAACTTCACATTACACCGATGCAGCAGCATCTCAGCCCAGAATGACTTATTAACGCAGGCAGAAACAGAGCAGAGAGTGAATATTAGTTTGCTCTGTGTGCCACTGCTGATCAGTGTGTGTGCAAGCAGAGACATTGTGCCTCCAGCCCTCCTTAGGGTGCATGACGGACGCCACAGACTCCAGAGAGATGAATACAGGCCACTAACTAGTGTAACGACCAGCCGCTAACCACAGCCAACAGAACCAGTGACCACAACCACAACCAGAACCAGAACCAGTTCAAACGCTGCTTCAATCAAACAAACTCAATTCAAACTCCAGTGTTATTTTCTGACATCTGGCAAAACAAAACCATATATACTACAAAAATACCAAAGAACAGGGGTGACAATTCAAATCAGTTTGATATACAATGCTGATCTCATGATCTAATACTTTAAACAAATCATTAAAATTATTGTCATTATTATTATTATTATTATTATTTAAAATATTAATTATTATTTTAAGTATTATTTCTAATTAATAATTAAAATAATGTATTATTTATTTGCATTTTGTATTTATTTATTATTTAATTATTAAATAATTTACATTATTTTTTGTAAGACATATAATAAACAGTTAACAGAAAATATTGTTCATAAAAATTCTAAATTTAATATTACATCAGAAGTGGACTTGGTCCTTGTCCCAAATGCACAAAGCAAAAATATGAAATATATGAAAAAAAAAAAAAATATAAATATTCATGATTTTGTTAAGCTGTGTTCAAATGATACATTTGATCAGTTCATGCATTGCTTGGCAATCAAACCAATGATGATCTTGGCATTGCATGCACTATAATCTACTGTTTGAGCTTCAGCTATAAGCACATGAACACATCAGAACACATGTAAAACAGTGAGGTCAACTCAGAGCTGCAGGGAAAACGTGACCTTCGACAACACTCATGACTAACTAGAAGATACAGAATGATTCCATAGACTTCACATGTTCTGCATTGATTTTGTGGGAGAATCTGCAGAGATCTGCTGAAAGGATTCAAACAGATGGGCATTTACATACTGCACTGCACACTTTTTTTTCTGCATGCAAACATTCTGCGTGCATCAAACTGCTCACATACAACACACTGAGCTGGAACAGTGAAACAAATGTAACCGTTAATAACATGTGCCTTTAGCGTGTGCAAACTGAAACAGAAACGCCACGTATGATTACAGTCGTCCTGAAGCTAAGCAGATCTACTGGCACTTTAGAGCTCCTGCTTCTCAAATGGACAGTATTGCCATGGGTTGAAAATCACATGATATTAATCATTTTATATAACAGTAATGTTCATATTTTTTATATAATAACATTATATATTTATACTTAAATATTTATACTATACATATTTACATATATTTATACTTTATAATTACATAGATAGATATCGATAGATCGATAGATAGATAGATAGATAGATAGATAGACAGATAGATAGATTGAAATATAATTCATTTATCAAATTAACACATTTTAAAATATTTTATATAAATGATAAATTAACCTATGTATACAAATGATTTATTTCTATAATGTAATTAATTAATAGAACTTTATATTATATACACACGCTTTTATTTTTTTTACATTTATTTCTTAAATATACATTTATTTTTCAAATACATAAAAAATAATACAAAATATATTAAAGTATTTGTATATATCATTAATTCAGATATCTATAAATAAATAAATAAATGTATATATATTATATAATTTATTTACATTAAATTTAGACATTTAGCAGACACTTTTAAATGACTTACAAATGAGGACAATGGAAGCAATCAAAATAAACAAAAGAGCAATGATATGCAAGTGCTATAACAAGTCTCAGTTAGCCTAACAAAGAACACGTAGCAAGGTTTTTTTTTATTATTACATAATAAATAAAAAGAAAACAGATAAAATAGAAAAAGAATAGAGCAAGCTAGTGTTAGAGGCCTTTTTTGCTTTTTGTTAATTGTATAATAAATAAAAGAAAACAAATAGACAGTATACAAAAAAAATAGAGAAGCTAGTGTTATTTTTTTTTTAAGAAAACAAGCAGTTAGTAAATGAATATGAGTGCAAGTCTAAAAGGGGCAAGTTTTTTTTTTTTTTAAGAATAGAATTACAACAGAGAGTGCTAGAGTTAGAGGTTCAAATAAAGATGGAAGAGATGTGTTTTTAGCCGATTCTTGAAGATGATAAGGACTCAGCTGCTGGGATTGAGTTGTGCAGGAGGGAACATTTAATGTAAAAGTCTTAAAGTGATTTTGTTCCTCTTTGGGATGAACAATAAAGCGACGTTCATCTGCAGAACACAAGCTTCTAGAGGCACATAAGTCTGAAGTAATTTATTTAGGTAAAGGGGTGCAGAGCCAGTGGTGGTTTTGTAGGCAAACATTAAAGCCTTGAATTTTATGTGAGCAGCTATTGGTAGCCAGTGCACACAGAGGTGTGACGGGCATTCTTTTCGGCTCATTAAAAATTAATCTTGCTGCTGCGTTCTGGATTAATTGTAAAGGTTTGATAGAACTGGCTGGAAGACCTGCCAAGAGAGCATTGCAATAGTCCAGCCTGGACAGAACAAGAGCTTGAACAAGGAGTTATGTAGCATGTTCCGAAAGAAAGGGCTTGATCTTCATGATGTTGAATAAAGCAAATCTGCAGCACCGAGCAGATTTAGCAATGTGGTCTGAGAAAGTCAGCTGATCATCAATCACAACTCCAAGGTTTCTGGATGTTTTTGACGGAGTTATGGTTGATGAGCCTAAATGGATGGTGAAATTGTGATGAAACGATGGGTTTGATGGAACCACAAGCAGTTCTGTCTTGGCAAAGTTGAGTTGAAGGTGATGGTCCTTCATCCAGCAAAAAATGTCAAGTTGAGATGCGAGCAGCTATCGTTGGATCATCAGGATGGAATGAGAGGTAGAGTTGAGTGTCATCAGCATAGCAGTGATATGAAAAGCCATGTTTCTGAATGACAGAACCTAGTGATGCCATGTAGACAGAGAAGAGAAACGGTTCAAGAACTGAGCCCTGAGGCACCCCAGTAGCTAGATGTTGCGACTTGGATACCTCACCTCTCCAAGATACCTTGAAGGACCTATCTGAGAGGTAAGACTCAAACCACTGGAGTGCGGTTCCTGAGATGCCCTTTCTCAATAGGGTTCACAGGAGGATCTGGTGGTTAACCATGTCAAAAGCAGCGGACAGATCCAGCAAGATAAGTAATGAAGACTTGGAATCCACTCTTGCAAGTCTTAGGGCTTCAACAACTGAGAGCAAGGCAGTCTCGGTTGAATGTCCACTTCTGAAATCAGACTGATTGCTGTCGAGGAGGTTGTTCTGTGTGAGATAGGCAGAGACTTGGTTGAACACAGCTCGTTCAAGTGTTTTTGCAATGAAAAGAAGAAGGGAAACCGGTCTGTAGTTCTCTAAAAAAGATTGGTTAAGGGTGGGTTTCTTAAGTAGTGGGGTTATACGAGCCTGTCTAAATGCTGAGGGAAAAACACCAGTGTGAAGGGATGTGTTAATGATGTTAGTGCAGGTGCAACTGCAGGAGAAATGGCTAAATATATATATATATATATATATATATATATATATATATAGTACATAAAAGATCTCTTAAAGGTGAACATTTCTTATACAAACATTCTGACAGAGAATTACACAATCAGAGAAATTGTGTACTATTATATTACGCCAGTTTTCATACATGATCAAGAATAGCAGACTAGACTCACTGAACGGTTACTGGAGTGGAATGGAGAGGAATATTTTCAGGGGTTTCCCTCCATCAGGAGTCAGATTAACGAAAAGTGGGTCAGTTCACGATCCAGTCGACTGAATCATCACTCAGCAGACCACAGAATTAGAAGAGAACGATCTTCATGTCCTGACCTGTTCTTTCTATTGCACAGATCTCAATGGTCACACAACAAACATCCAGTACAATGAAGTGCACAAATGACTCTCATCAGTTACAGGTCTGAATCAACCTCTCACTGAATCAGTCGGAGCAGATCTTAACTTGTTAATGTGTGATATTGTATTTAAAGGGACAGTTCACCCAAAAATTAAAATGTGCTGTTAATTTACTCATCCTCAGACCATCCGTGTAGATGAGTTTATATTTTTCAGTAGAACAGTAAAAAAATATGGCTACCGGCACTAGGGCTGAAACGATTAGTCGACATTATCGACAACGTCAACAATAAAAAATTGCCGAAAAATATTTCTGTTGTTGAGTAGTTGTTTGATTCCATATGACCTAATTTAAGAGCCTGCAGTAATGCGGTTTGACCAGTGTGGCACTGTAGTGCAAGACTGTAATTCTGATGCAGTTCAAGAGAAGAAGAGACAGCTTTAGAGCACAGCGATTTCTTCTCAATAACACAATAAACAACAAACAAAACAACAGTTTAAACAACAAAAACTGACAGCGTTGAGAAAGTGATGTTGGCATGAGCTCTTCAGTTCGGTGCTTCAGTAAAGCAGTCACATCACGTTTATTTATATAGTACTTTATGCAAGAGATAGCCTTAAATCAAGCAGTTTAGTTAGTGTCGCTTTCAGTCAGAATTACAACTTGATTTTTCTGTTATAAAGCAGCTCTCAAGTGTGGAGCTAGCTAATGAGCAAATCTTTTTATTAGTTTGGGAAGTAAATTAATTAAAGTGATAGTTTGGTTTACAGAGATCAAAGCTTGATCTAGCTCAGGACTGTTTTGACTATCATAACCCTATAAAGGTATTTTAAGAGAGATATATGTTGTGAATAAAATAGTTTATCAAAAAAATAAAGCATCTTATCACTTACCTTTATTTAGTTTCTTATCCATATGACTTACAAAATGAGATGTTAGGCAGAATGTGTCATTCAGTTATTTTTTCATATAGCTAATTAAATGGTGATTAAGAGAGTTTCTCTGTCTGTCATCTCTTTTTGTGTGCCAAATATATCTATTTATAGAAATTAATTGGTAACGCTTTTACAGTAAGGTGTTATAATGTATTACCCAACATGAATGAACAATACATTTATTACACTATTAATTTTTGTTAATGTTATTTAATAAATACAGTTGTTCATTGTTAGTTCATATTAATTCACAGTGCATTAACTAATGTTAACAAACACAACTTGTGATTTTAATAATGCATTAGTAAATGCTGAAATTAACATAAATGCTGTAGAAGTATTGTTCATTATTAGATCATGTTAACTAATGTAGTCAACTAATGTTAACTAATGAAACTATTTTAAAGTGTTAGAAATTTATTGTGTAATAATTTGAATTAATTACATATGTGACGCTGGAGCACAAAACCAGTCATAAGTAGCACAGGTATATTTGTAGCAATAGCCAACAATACATTGTATGGGTCAAAATGATTAATATTCCTTTTATGCCAAAAATCATTAGGATATTAAGTAAATATCATGTTCCATTGAAGCTTAATTTTTGATTAGTAATAAGCATTGCTAAGAACTTCATTTGGACAGCTTTAAAGGCGATTTTCTTTATATTTATATTTTTTGTTTTGTTTTGTTTTTTGTTTTTTTTTGCACCCTCAGATTCTAGATTTTCAAATAGTTGTATCTCAGCCAAATATTGTCCTATCCTAACAAACCATACATCAAAGCTTATTTATTGAGCTTTCAGGTGATGTATAAATCTCAATTTCAAAAAACTGACACTTATGACTGGTTTTGTGGTCCAGGGTCATATATGATTTTCAAAAGCTGAAGTGATTACCTTTTATTTATTTGTTAGAATATGTATAACTCAATATTTTACCTAACTGCAAAAGCTGAATAATCAATCAAAGCCTATTGATTAATCAGTGGAATAATCGATGATTAGTCGATTAATCGTTCTAATAATCGTTAGATTAATCGATTATCAAAATAATCGTTTGTTGCAGCCCTAACCGGCACTTTGAGAGTCAAAAAAGCACATCAGGCAACACAAAATTAATACAAGTGGCTCCTGATGATATATTGAGGTCTTATGAAGCGAAACGATCCATCTGTGCAAGAAATTGAACATTATTTACAACATTATTACCTGTAATACAGAACCTGAGACAATTGGTCTGGAGTGATGTCCATTTCACGAACGAATCCTTCTTTTGAACCGGTTCACCAAATCGGACCAAAGCGTCTGAAACAGTTCTCGGCTCGAGCAGCACAAATTTACAAGTTACTCAATCAAAACTCACTTTTAGACGCCTGACAGTCACTCCGACATGAAATGAACCAAAATAGTGGCATATCTGATTCTGAATCTGAAGCTCTGGATTACAGGTAATAATGTAGTAAATAATGTTCAGTTTCTTGCACAGACCAATCGTTTCGCTTCATAAGATCACAATATATCATCAGGAGTCACGGGGATTAATTTTGTCTTGCCTGATGTGCTTTTTTGACTCTCAAAGTTCCGGTAGCCATTGACTTGCATTTTATGAGTCAGCAATGATCACGGTTTCAGCTAAAAATCTTCTTTATTGTTCAACTCAAGGAAAAAGTCACCTACATGTTCAATGACCTGAGGGTGAGTAAATTAACAGCACATTTTCACTTTTGGGTGAACTATCCCTTTAAGGCTTCTGAAAATGACTTGTTTGCAATCAAAACCAGAATCTTAAAATTCCTTCCAATCCCCATCCCTGACTCTCTCACTCCTGCAGCCGAAAGCACACAAAGACAGAATAATGAATCCACTTTAGACTCGCAGCAGATGCTGAACCTGCAGGAAATCACACACAATCACTGCAGCCATTCAAATGTGTGGAATGTTCAAGAATTCAAACATTTGAAATGTTCAAGAATTCAAACTTTCGGAATGTTCCAAAAATGAAACTCTTGCTACAATGTTTCCAGCTGCGACTGACAGAACGTTTGACACTTTGGAAACGGACCAAAAAATATAAACGTTGCAACATCAAATTTATGTTGCTTTCCAGCACTGATTAAAATTTCAGAGATTAATTATTGGTTGTTTACTGAGAAACTGCATGCAAACCAAATCCATGCTGGTATGGAAACCATATGTTTCACGCTCTATTTTTATTCATCAGAACATAATAGCGCAAAGGAGAGGACATGACAAGCCACATCAGGAAGGAAGAAACTTGCCCTTCCCATAGAGCAATCAGTCTCACAGCTAAAACAAAGCTAAACTACAGCGTCCCGCCCAACACTTCTAAAGAAATGAATACTTCTATTCATCAAGGACGCATTAAAGTAATCAAAAATGACAGTAAAGACATTTATATCTTACTTTTAAACTTTCTATTCATCTGTGAATCCTGAGAAATAAAATGTATCATGGTTTCCACAAAAGTATTGTGCAGCACAACTGTTTTCAAAATTGATAACAATCAGAAATGTTTCTTGAGCAACAAATCAGCATCTTAGAATGATTTCTGAAGATCATGTGACACTGAAGACTGGAGTAATGATGTTGAAAATTCAGCTTTGATCACAGAAATAAATTACAGTTTAACAGATATTCAATTAGTAAACAGCTATTTTAAATTACAATAATATTTCAAAATTTTTCTGTATTTTTGATCAAACAAATGCAGCACTGTTGACTATAAGAGACTCTTTCAAAAACATCTCACTGACCTAAAATTTTGAATGGTAGTGAACATTTCTCATTATTTACCAACAAAAATAAATTTAACATCATAATTTCATAGATAGATAGATATAAAGCAGATTTTTGCATTTAAATACAGCACTGACACATTTATATAAAGGTCAAGAAGCTAAAAGATTGCTTCAAATCCAAGTGACTGAAGATCTGTCTGTTGCTATTTAATATAACATTTAACACGAGTGATAAATTATCACTGTTTATGTCACAATAAGGATGATTTCATACTACAGCTTTTAGCGTCAACCCGATCCCGGGTTTAGTTAGTTCGTGAGAAAGTGGTTTATATCTAATACTCATGCTTGTGTTCACCAAACAATACAATCCAAATAATGCAATGGAATCAACGTCAGCTCCTCCAGTTCATCACACTGATTGATTCAGTAATAGTGAGTCAGATGGGATGGAAGAACTGTCGCAGCAGATGTTTTCACAACCCCCTGAAATCATGAAACATAACGAGGGCGTCTCTGCTATTGAAGACGATCGTTTGAGAGCGCTGCTGGTCTCTGGCAGCTGCTGTCACTGAGCAACATCAACATTAAAATCATCACAATCACTCGCCTGGTGAGTCAAAGATCCTAAACACACGATTGAGATCCAAACTCCTCACAAAACCAAACCTAGAGAGCTGCTTCGCTGCCTACATAGGCAACTACCTTCTAAAACAACTGAAACGAGACTCTACACTTAAATATAAAAGTTCTTCATGCACATTGATCATAAACATCCACTGAATCTTTCTATTGAACAAAAGGTCCTTTATAGTGAAAAAGGGTTCTTTAGATCATTAAAATTAAAAATCACACTTTCAGAACTGAAAGTTCACTGAAAGGTTTTTGAAGAACCAAAAATGTTCTTCTATTGCATCACTTTTAAGTTGTAAACATTATTTTGATGAGCTCTGCTGACATAATAATGTTGATAATTATTGCATGCAAATGAAAAACTCCACTTTCTGTTTTTGTTTGTTTGTTTATTATTAAAAAAAAATCTATGGCACAAAAATTGTCAATAATGTTTTTTTCTAGAAATTAATGTGTTCTTAATAAAAATATTTTGGCACAAAATTGTGTCAATAATATTTTTCTAGAAATTATGGTTTTCTTAATATTTGGCCCAAACATTTTATGTCATTTTTCAAGAAATTAATGTTTCAAAAAAAACAAAAAAAACAAATTGGTACAGAAAAATTACGAGAAAAAAAACTAAAATAAAATGTTTTTTATGCTTTTAGTTATCAATAATAACCCTGGTTTCACAGAGCGTTCAGTAATTTAAAAGAGTGACAAATGCATTTAACAAGTGAATTCATTCCCTTAAAAAAATAATATAAAGTTTATAAAATTGAACAAAACATGGTGCCTCTGCAGAAAGCAGTATTTTACTAAAATGGTTGGTAATGTGTCTCTGCATGGTCCCTAATATTACTTTGGTCATAAACTGCTTTCAACCAATGCATGTGAGTGATTCCTGTTTTCCATATTCACACGGATCGGGACTCTAGCGGATTCACTTCCGCATTTAAATGTGTTGCTCTTGAAGCTCTGCAGTGTGTACGTGGTTGATTTTTCACACACAATACGCCGAAAAACACGCAGAGACAAAAGATGCATTCCAGAGGTTGACCAGTGAAGCCTGCATTGTCACTGAGGAGACAAACATAGACGAGTCCGAATGATAAACAGATGCTCAATGCTCTTCTTTTATCTGACACATTTCAATCATCAGTCTCTCCTATGAATTAAAAGGAAACAGAGACTTCAGCCAGGAATTCAGCTTAAACCAGCAGCTTATTGTTTTTAATAAAACAGCTAAAACAGCTATATAATAAAAGCCAACGTTCAAAAAATTCTTCTGCCCAGTGTTGTTTTAGGATTATTCACTGTATATACTATTAAAGTTATTATTAATATTTTGAATTAGCTTTTATTTTTCTATTTTCAGTTTATGTGCTTTTGCCATTTTTATCATTTTTTAGATAATACTATTATTTATCATTTATTTCAGTTTTAGTTTCACTTCAGTTAATTTTAGTCCTAAAAATTTTAGTAGTAATTTTGGTTTTCAGTAATACTGTTGTGCTTCTGTTTTTTTTTAATATTACTATTTAAATTTAATTTATTTTTGTTTCAGTTTGAATTAAGTGTGAGACCTAAACTTATTTTTACATTTTCACTTTTCATTTTAATTTTTGTTTCATTTTTAGTAATATTGTCATTTTATTAGTTTTTTCTTTCAATATATTACTATTTATTTTTAGTTCAGTGTTAGATATTTTAGTTTGCTATTTTAGTATTTCAACTAGGGCTGGGCAATTTTTCCGATTTTATCGATTAATTCAAATTTAATGTTTTGCCACGATTTTATTTTTTATAAACCGAGGAATCGTGATTTTGAATAGAAATAGCGTTAGAATTAGACACTTTGACAATATGCCAATGATAACACAGTAAAGAGAAATGAACGATTCAACATGTCGACGCACGTGATTAGCCGCTGTGTGACGCGCTCATATCTCTAGGCATCGTTCTCTATTATAGATCCTCAGTGCGGGCGTCATTCACACAGAACACGCTTTTGTGTTGACAAAGATGCGACGTGGGCAGTGGAATAGGACAAAATGCCAGAAGATGGGAGTGAATTTCCTTTTAACTTGAGCGCCACGTTTTTATAAATGTCGTTTCATGCATGAGACACTGCAAGAGACGCGAGTTCAACAGTCAAACGCATCCATGTTTACATAGAAAAAACAATGGAAAAACAGCACAATTGAATAAAAAACCTGTGAAGAACTACTACTGTATGTCTGATATTTCATGTTTGCATCATGGTGACAGGCTGAAAGCTGTTGTTCATTGTTTTCACAGAACATTTATTGTTAATGGTCTACTGGTGTTATACACTCATAAGTCAGAAAGAGCTTTATTACCAAGTATGTTTACACACAAGGAATTTGACTTGGTGACAGGAGCTTCCAGTGCAAAAGAAAATGTGGACATGATGCAAACTAGTGCAGCAGAAATAGGAATTACACAACAGAGATGGACTATAAGAACAACAGAAAATTAAATAATGCACTATATACAGAAGTAGAAATATAGAGAAATGTAACTTTAAATGAATGGATGTACAGATATATTTACAAGTGTGCAGTTTACAAAAGTACAATTTTCGGATTCTACTTATAAAGTCAGTCATTTTGAATTTGAATTCAATTGACTGTTGAGAATTTTTTTAAGCATTTTCCTTGTAGCCTATTATTTCTGAACATATAACATGTATAAGACAAGTTTGTACAGGATGTAGTTGTAGTTCATGCATCTTTTAAGCAGAGATATTTAACAAGTGATTTGTTTAACATTTACATCATGTTGACAACTTCATGTGTGGTGCACTTGGAATAGAATTTTCTGTAACTAGAGGGTTAATAAAGAAAAAGTTACTTGAATCATGTTGTAGTTACATTTTTAAGTTGATTAGTTAAAAAATCTTAAAAAAATCGAGATTCGGTCAAACGTTCTGAAGAAAATCGAGATTCTATTTTTTTGCTAAATCGCCCAGCCCTAATTTCAACGTAAATGTATTTATTTTTACATTTTCAGTTTTCATTTTAATTTATTTTTTAGTAATATTTTTATGTGCTTTTGTCAGTTTTACTTCTTCAAAATATTATTTAATTTTAATTTATTTCAGTTTTAGTCTAGTTTCAGTTCATTTTTTTTGCGCTTCAACACACTTATTTCAGTTATTTTCACAGGCCACATTGTTAATTTTTGTTTAGAAGATTTTCTTCGAATATTTATGCTTTATTTTAGCTTTATTTCAATTAAAAAATATATTTTGAAAAAAAAAAAAAACTGAGTTTCAGGTAATAACCGAAGATGTTTACATGGGAAGTAGGAGCAATAATGACAACAGATTTAATGTGCTATTACACATCACTGATACATGCACAAACATGCCCTCTCCTGCTTTAGCCGCATATATCCCATCATCCTCTGCAGCGCTCAGATACCGTCACTCCTCCGGGGCAAAGGAAATGACTTGACGTGATTGAATGCGAGAGATAAGATGAAAATTACAAGGTTGCGAGTTTAAACAGGAATTATCAGATGAAAACACACTCTCACTCATCAGCTCATCATCATCCCATTACACTAAGAAGAGGAAACCAAGAGGGAAAACGTAACTACTTCCTCTATCCTGCGATCATCAGCAGCCGATGGCAGCCAAACCCAAAATCCAATTATATTTCAATGGTTTCATGCTCTGAGAAGCCAATAATTCACTACACAAAACACACTGCGGTCAAAACAGACCATGTTCATCCTAAATGCAAGTCAAGTCACATCTATTTCTATACCGCTTTATACAATACAGTTTGTTTCAAAGCAGCTTCACTGTAATAAACAAGAAAATAACATTGTTAATGTTGTAAAATTCATCAATTATTAAACAAATTAAATTTTAGCTGCAAAGCAGCTCATTATTCGGCTCATGTTTGATTCAATTCAATAACCCAATCTGCAACCAATTCTTAAAGGAATAGTTCAACCCAAAAATGAAAATGTGCCGATAATGTTCTCACCCTCAGATCATCCAAGATGTTAAGTTTGTTTCTTCATCAGATTTGTAGAAATGTGTCACTGCATCAGTGTCTCAGCAAGGGATGCTCTGCAGTGAATGGGTGCCGTCAGAATGAGAGTCCAAACAGCTGATAAAAACATCACAATAATCCACACCACTCCAGTCCATCAGTTAACATCTGGAGAAGACAAAAACTGGAACAAATTCAGCATTAAGACGCTTTTATATCTTATGGAGTCCATAATCCATAATAACGCTTCCTCCAGTGAAAAAGTGCATCTCCTGTTGTCTCTCACATCAAAATCCAGCCACTTATTTGTTTAGAGCTGTTTTGGACTGTTTTGGCTTGTAAACAGTGCTTGATCTGTGCAGATTTCTCTCCTGATTCAAACCAGAACACTTTTTCACTGAAGGAAGAGTTATTAAGGATTATGGAGTCGTATTTTTGTTAAAAACATCTTGATGATGGATTTGTTTCAGCTTTTGTCTTCTCAAGATGTTAACTGATGGACTGGAGTGGTGTGGATTACTTGTGGATTATTGTGATGTTTTTATCAGCTGTTTGGACTCTCATTCTGACGGCACCCATTCACTGCAGAGCATCCATTGCTGAGACACTGATGCAGTGACACATTTCGACAAATCTGATGAAGAAACAAACTCATCCTAATCTTGGATGGCCTGAAGGTACATTTTCAACAAATGTTAAATTTTTGGTTGAACTATTCCTTTAAGTCACAACCAACCAGTTGAAATCACTGCATTACACAAGGGCCTTATATCTATTTTACAAACAAACAAGCAAACTAAAAGTTTAAAGATGAAGTATGTGACTTCTGCACCACTTCAGCCACCAAACAGAAATACAATCTGCTTGTTTGTATAAAAATATCACCAACTATGAAAAGACAAACACAGCAATGAAATCTCACTACTACAGTAATTCTTATAGCAGCTCCTGTAAATAAAGCATCCACTAAAAGAGCACTGCGGTATTCCCAGGTATTTCAACACGACACCCTCCGGTCCTACTCCTTTTCTCCGTGTCACCATCTCTCATTCTTCGTATACTTTCACAGATTCATATTTCAAACTTCAAGAGGCTCACAGAATGGAAACTTGACTCCAAAAATGCCCTAAAGTCACGTCTCAGCACAATTATCAAATGAGCTCAATGCAAACATCTCGTGAGAGCTTAAAAAGACTATTAATCCTGGTGGGATTTGTGTGAACTAAAAAGAAGTTCACAGCAAATCTAGCTTGTTTTGCACCAAAAATGTGCAGTTTTGCTCAACAAAAACCCTTCATTATACGCTTTCAATGCAACCACTGAAAAGACAAGCTTTTAATTCATAGACATCAACTTGTAAACCTAAACTAGAAGGCATTACTGCATATTCAGCCCACACAACACTTCACTTAAGAACTCAAAGGTCTAATCGGCTTCCCGTGACTCTGCCCTGTAGGTTTTTTGGTTGCTGCTGACATATAAAGCATGAAATATGACATGCATCACCCTGAACAGGTGCCATACGGCCGCAGGGAGAGTCTGGGGTTTTCTACACTGATGTAATCACAGTCTGGGAGGAATAACATTCCTGCTGGATCTCAGACAAGCTTAATTACCGCACTTAAATAGAATAATAAACTTAAGTGATTTACAGTAAACAAACTACAGAGAGCAGCTCAGAATATTAAAAAAAAAAAATAAAATCTGTAAGTGTAAGTATTAACGGCTCTCGTTTAAGAAACACAATATGTAAATTATTCTTATGTAAATAGCTGCATTTATGCAACAGCTCATATACACAGTAAATGAGTAATCTTTATACACTAAAGATTACAGTGCATTTTACAAGAAAATACTATGTCTTTCTACCTCAAAATGTAATCTTTAATTCAATGTTACTTGCCATTTCTTTGTAATTATTTGTGAAATTTACTACTAATTTCTGAGTGAAAATAGTTTTATCACCAAATTTCTTTCAGTGTATGGAAGAAAAAGATTTTTTAAAGATGTAAATAAAAACATTTAAGTGTTGTACTAAAAATACTATTTCAGTCTTTCTTCTTCAAAATTTCATGTTTAATTCAGTTACTCAATGTTTCTTTATAATTATTTGTAAACATTTACTAGTAATTTCTTAGTAAAATTTGTTTCACCAAGAATTTTTTTGTGTAGTGTTAAAAGTTATTTTTTTAAGATGTAAATAAAACAGATTATTGAACTTTTACAAAAAAAAAAATTTATTTCAGTCTCGCTACTTCAAAATTTCACGTTTAATTCAGTGCGTTACTTGCCATTTCTTTAATTATTTGTGAATTTTACTAGCAATTTCTGAGTGAAAATTGTAAATCCAAAACCATTTTTGTGACAATTTACACAAGAACAATTTAATAAATTATATATTAACAATTTATTAAATTGTTCTCATCTGATAGTGGCAGTGCAGTTAAATTGATAATATTACTAAACATTTTATTATATACTTTATTTTAATGATAAGTTTTTAATGATTTTTAAAGATTTGAGACACCAATTCAATGTCAACAACAAAACATTTACATGTTTTTTTCCTCTCTTTTAAGTGTTATTTTGTTATTCCAAATATGCAAGATTGTTTAGTCAGTTAAATTGTATATTTGTATTATTTGCATTTATCATCGTTTGTTCCCTGCTGTTTGTGACCCATCAGAACAGATCTGCGACCCATGTTTTGCAAAACTCAAAATGTCAGTGTAGGGAATTTGCATAATTGCATTGACTCGTGTAGTTCGGGGTAAATGAATATCAGATAACACTAAATATGTGCTAAATAAGAGTTAATGGCAGCAGTGCAACTAATGCTTGACTATAAATGGAAATGTGCTGACTAATGGACTGGAGCAGCTCAAACATGGACTTTTAATTACCTACATTTGAGTTAATCGTTGCATGAACAAGGCCAGGAATACTAACACGTTCATTGCATGGAAACACCTCCTTTTATGATCCATGGAAGAATGTAAGAAAGATTGGAGCAGCATGAGCGGATGATCACAAAATGTTCTTTTTTGGCTAACTAAAGTCTGAATATAAATATTTTTTGTCTCAGGAGTAGCATGACTAACAGCCTTCTCTAGCTTTCCAAATTCATGCTTCCTCAAACTGCGTGAAATTGAACATAAGCATTTCCTCTGGCTGCTATTTCCAGCTTCATCAAGGCCCTGATTGTTTTCCATTTCACATCCCGAGTGTAAGACGAGATGATGCTTACCTGTTCTTTCACCTGCCTGACCATGCAAACATGACACATGCTGGACTGCAGCGCTGCAGCTCGGACCGCAGTAAACATCTATTGTTCTCACAGATTGTCTCACCTTGAGGCAACATGAACTGAACCCAGTTCATGAGATCATGAGATCCAAAAGCTTGTGATCCAAAGCACTCGAGTCAATGCAAGACCCAATCACTTACTGTAGGAAATGCAAAATATGACATAAAACTTGACTAAATGAGCAACGCATTACAAAAAAACAGTGTTGCGTTACAGTTTATGCAGCTAAAGGCCAGATTTACTAAACAGGGCATATTAGCATCAGATCGCAATCCTATAAAAGTGCCGATGGGAGTGGAAAGTTCTACTGACAATGCACAAATTAAAGAACATAGACGCAGTCTGATCATTTCCATGATGACCAACACAATCCAGCAAAAAAAAAAAAAAAAAAAAAACGCAGGGGCGGTGATAATCAGGTGTGTAATCTACTAACACAGGCACTAAATAGGTTAAGACATGCGCTTTTTGGGCGTTAAGTAATGGTGCAAATACCAGTAAACTTACTGCCAACCACTAAATCAAACATTCTAATCCTATAAATGTTGCGCATGAAAGTGAAACTTCTACAAATGCATATGCAAAGATCAGCCTCAAAATTAACTGCATCCACACCTTTTCATTGCTAATGTTTCACTGTGTCTTCAGTAAATCCTGACAGTAGTTTTTGACGCCAAAAGAGGTCTTGCAATCTGTTAGTAAATCTTAAGTGTGACTAAAATTAGGCTATAAAATGCAATAGCTAGGCTCAGATGGAACTTGCACTTTTTTTCCATGCTGATTTTCAGGAAAACAACTGATTCAAACACAGTAAAGTGTGATTTACGAAGCTGAGAGTACTGCATTCATATGGTAGTTTAAATATTTAATAAACAGCCAATCTAAGGGTGGAGATTTGTAGAAATGAATGAATTGTAAGCAATCAAATTAAGCTCAGATTCCATGTGAACCTGATACTGTAATAACCAACATTCAACATGGCTTTAGTATATGCCACACGTCTGTAGGTGTTAAATGAACATGAAGTATCACATCAATGAAACATTTCATGCATACTTCAGTTCACAAACCTGAAGATCATATTCTCATCACTGCTTAAACAACTTGTGCTATTTAGCACTAAACCACCAGACTCAAACAAAGCAAACGACTGTGCTGACTATGTTAAAGTTGCACTAAGTCTAATGAAAAAATCACTTACAGTGGTGGAAGAGAAAAGTGGACCGCACTGACTGGTTATATCTATACTGTACAGACTTCTACTGTTTTAAATCATTTTAGTTATTCTGAGGACATAAAGCCAAGCCTTAAGCACCTGCCTTATTCTGCTATCACAAATCAAATAAGCGCATTTGCCCCTGATTTCATTTGAATTAGTGACAGAACACGATAATGAATAGGCAAAAATTGCATCAGCTGATAATCATGATTGATTTGCCAATTAACAGAAGCACTGCTCTCGCTTCTATCAGCTCTAAACCTTAACAGCATATATATTTTTTTTGTAAATTAATTTTTACACACACACACACACACACACATATATATATATATATATATATATATATATATAGGCCTATACTGTAAATAGTGTATATATGCAGTTGTACAGTAGATAGACATATTATAGCATTGCATATGCATATATGTGTGTGTGTGCATATATAATATATATATATATGGGTCAGAGACAACACATTTTGGTAACTGCATCAAATTAAATTTACAAAAGTAATTTTATATATACAGGAAGCATATTAAACTCAAGTAAAGTGTCTACACTTTCAAATAACTTTTGTGAAAATAAAATGTCAAAACGTGTGAAATAATGTTCCATCGTCATTCAGCGTAACAGATATGTTCATGTAAAAATGAAACATACTTATTCTGACCTGTACTTATTCAAATATATAAAAGAAAAAAGTGATCATACAAAATTTTATTATAATTTCAACAATTAAAACTTCTTACTGACAAATGGGTAAAACCTAGTGGTCTGAAGGATAGTGGCAAAAAATTGGTAAAGATTTAAAATTACAATTAATTAGCATTTGGCAGCTGCACTGTTATCCTTAAATAGTCTTTTAATGTCATCTAATGATTCTTGGTTTAATATACGTCTGACAAGATTTTTTTGTTATATGTTATATTTTTATTATATTTTTTGTTATATACACTGAACTTTTTGTTACTATTTACAATGAATATTTTAGTGAGTGTCTTCACTAAACCATGGTTAAAAAAAAAAAAGACAAGAATGAAAAAAAATGTCATCATCCACTCATGTTGCTCCAAACTTTCTATGATTTTTTTTTCTTCCATGTATCACAAATAGAGGTGTTGTGTTTTTCCATGCAATGAAAGTGTCAGTCCAAGTATTCCTGGCTATATGCATGCATTAATTCAAATATGTGACTCTGGACCACAAAACCAGTCATAAGGGTCAATTTTTTTTTAAATTGAGATTTAGCCATCATCTGAAAGCTGAATAAATGAGTTTTCCATTGATGTGTGGTTTGTTAGGATAGGATATTTGGCCAAGATACAAGTATTTGAAAATCTGAAATCTGAGGGTGCAAAAAAGTCTAAATATTGAGAAAATCACCTTTAAAGTTGTCCAAATGAAGTTCTTAGCAATGCATATTACTAAAGTTTTGATATATTTACAGTAGGAAATTTAAAAAATATCTTCATAGAACATGATCTTTACTTAATATCCAAATGATTTTTGGCATAAAAAAATGGATAATTTTGACCCATACAATGTATTGTTGGCTATTGCTACAAATAAACCTGTGTTACTTATGACTGCTTTTGTGCTCCAGGGTCACATATGCATAATTAAATGTCCATGTTTGAGCTGCTCCACTAGTCAGCAAACATATGTCTATGCACTCTCTAGTTATCAGTGTCGCCCACTTGTACACTTCAAACTGCTGAATATTTCTAATATAATATCATATTATTCTGGCAACCCTGTTCTCTAGTTATCCGTATCGGCATGAGCCAAACTCATGCTGTTCAAGCACAAATTGCATAAAAGCATGCAATGGTTATCTACTGTACGGCATCTCACTGCTGCAAACATGAGGCCTGTCCAGGAATTTCACAGCAGCGCAGAAGTTTCCCAGCGCAGGCCATCGAGAGCACGCCCAGAACGGGCCCTGCGCTCACTTCAGCTACTCTTGCATGAACACAAACCCAAGCAGAGCTTCTGTGAGCATGCATCTGACCGCCGAGGGCCATCAAACTCCTCTGGCCAGCAACGTGACGCTTCTGCCCTGATAAAAATCTCAGCAAAAACACATGCAGGCAATTTGTGAGAGGGTTCGGACTGACAGCTTTCACCTATAATGAGGAGAAACACGGCTCAAACATGTCACTTTAATAAACAATAGCACATTCAATACTCAAAACATGCAGTGATTATATGACTGTACCTGCTTTCTCCTTTTGCATTGGAGGGCGGAGGGTGAAGAATAGTCTGGTTTTCCTCCATCTCAACCACACATTTTGTGCTGAGCTCAATCTCTGCAAGCCAAAAGTTGTTAAAACTCGACTAAAAGTTCGATTTTTGTGAAAAAAACTGATCAAAAAGTCTGAAACGCATTAAAACGTAACACTTCATGTGAATAGGCAACAACCATACCTGAGCTACAGCAACTTATTACCGGCAAAAAACTCATTTAGTTTTGAAATACTAATGCTTGTTTTTACTTTAAATCGTCTCTTACCTCTCCTGTTCATTGGTCGGACTCGAACCGCCACTTTTACCTTCGTATCCGACATTTTTGCACGATTTTAAGGCTTTAAAGTGAAGGAGAAAGCCGCTAGCTGCTCCGCACGGCTAGCTGAATAATAACATCAAACTCCCGCAAAGTCTCCCACAGAAACGTCTGAGGTGCTCGTACCCTGCTAAAACACTCCAACAGTCCATCCCCGAGCGGAAAAAACCGTGAATATGAATCCAGACGAGACTCGTGTGGTGTTTGAGCTCAGTGTGTGTGGTTATAAAGGATCCTCCGCCGCGGAGAGAGCAGCTCCAGCATCATCCAGACCGCCATCTTCCGCCGACTGACCCCAAAAACACACTCAAATGTGCTGTGTGCATGAATATGCATGAAAGAAATGAGTTTAAAAGAGACCAGATGCACCACAGAGACCCGTGTAGCTCCTACATGACGAGATAAAATGATCGGTCGTGTTAGAAGAGGAGGAGAAACAGTCTTACCTTGTGTCTCATATCAATAAACTTATGCTACTATTTAGCACTTTAAATGTTTCTTCTCATTTGTTGATTTCTCCTTTCGAAAAAAGGTAGGCTACTGACATGCAGAAATATCTCAATTAAAACTTTTGTTCTATTCAAAGATATTATTTAATATGCCTGAATCAGTTAATAAAAGTCAGTTTTAGATGGTTAGATAAAAGAAAAAATAGCTAGGTAATGGTAATGAATGAGCAATTTCACATTTTACACTGTACTGTTATTGACATTATAAGAATTGCCAAATTTAATAAAAGAAACAAATGACAGAAGCAGCATCTAAAGAAAATGAAGACAATCAGAGTATAATTACGTAAACATTAAATGCAGATTAAAAGTGTCACTTAGCTGTGTTTTTTTTAAAGATGGTAATATCATGGTACTTTGATGTATACAGTATGGTGGTACTCCATAAAATGCATGCATCTAAAGAAAATGAAGATAACTGAAATATAACTATGTAAATATTTAATGCAAATAATAAAAAAGTGTATATATACCACTTATAGTATGTTTTTAAAATGGCAATATCATGGTAATCCATAAAATGCATGCTCAAAAACATAAATATGAAAATTTATGTTTTTGAGCATGCATTTTATGGATTACCATGATATTGCCATTTTAAAAACATACTATAAGTGGTATATATACACTTTTTTATTATTTGCATTAAATATTTACATATTTACATTTGTGATAACATTTGCACTATTGTACTTAATATATTTTTAATGATATTGATATTATAATGATATTATATATTTTAATTAAAAGAATAGATTTATGCATGCTTAAAATGTTTATATATATATATATATATATATATATATATATATATATATATATATATATATATATATATCAATTTACATCTATTTGTAATAACATTTGCACTATAATTTTTAATGACATTGATGTTATACTAATATTATTTTTTTTAGCCCAATCCAAGGCCTTTTACGCATAACCACGAGTGCCCTGAAATATTTAATTTTCATAACTTATATATTATTGTATATTATATATTATTTCATACTTCTTTTTGCACTATTCTCATTGTATGCAGCTCAAATGCAAACAGTTAGTGATACTAATGCAGAGTTTTGTCATGACAATAAAGCACATTAATCTGATTTTCTCTAGAGAAAGTGTGGGTGGTTTTCACAGAGATGTGAGTTACAGTTAGAAGTGCTTTATAACATGCTGTGACGACAACAGCAGTCTGGTGCGATCAGGGGAAATGGAGCAGAGCAGATTATGGGATTCCCCTAGGGTTGCTTTAATTACTGTGGATTAAATATTAATAATTTATCAAATTATTTAATGCATGCAATTTTAAATAAGCATACGCCCAGTATAAGAGCTACGCTGGGCGTGTATTCATTTAACATGACTTCAATTAAATGTTGGTCTATAGCAACTTAGAGTCATAATTTGTGTCAATGACTGTCAAGTGGCTCCCAAACAATTTCACCAATTTTACGTTCTAGGATCCCATGAAAAAAAAAAAAAAAAAAGTTCATTTAAATTACATATCAGTTGACAATTTGGATATTATTAATGCACTGAATGACACGCCAGTTTATATATGTGAACCAGTGCTTGAATGTTTTCAACAATGAATATCAGGGGTGACTGATAGGCTGAGATGTTTTTGAGTTTATAAATCACACTGTAAACATAATAAGAAAAGAAAAGTAGGCTTGGGAAGTGAACTGTAGATTTAACCTACACTTAATTATCCAAAATGACTTACAGTTTACTTACTAGAGTTAAAAGTCAAGAACAGTCCCACGGGAGAAACCTGGAATTGAGTGCATTGATCAATACATACATTATACAATACAATATATACACGAATGCATCACATTGCATTTTGTACACTCTATGCTCATGCATAAATTGTGTGTAATATCATGGCTAACAAGTCAAATTCCCAATTTGACCAATAAACGTGAGCTCTAGAAACTTATTAGCGTAGAGCTTTAGCCACCAAACCTAAACTCACAAACAATCCACCTAAAAATATGCATGGATTGTAATTAGTTGTGCATTTACACCTCTCTTTTTCAGAGCTGGATAGTAACTGATTACATGTAATCTGGATTCTGTAATCAGATTCCAAAAAAAATCTATCAGAAAATCTTCCAGATTTGTTGGCATTCACACAAAGACCAGTCAGCAGTAGTCAGGAGGATATAATTACACAGAAAATTGAGAGGACACAAAGCATTTGACCACTGAAATTACAAAAATCATTTCAGTTATAAGAAGTGTTATCTCAAAATTTCAACATTGCATCAACTACTGATGAACACATTAATTTTTATTTGAATTACCACTCAGTGGGTTATTTAACCATGTGTTACTGTGTTTTGAAGGCTTTTGTCTTTTTTGTCTTTCAAACTTTAAATTACACAAATTTATGTTATTTCTTATTTACATGTAAAGCAGGGAACTTTTTTGTGAACCTCTTTCACCTAATAAATTTATTTGAAGCCCCTCCAAGATAATAAGGTAATAAGTTAATAATTAAATCACATGTGTGCATAGTCACGGTTTAAAAGTAATCTAAAAGTAATCAAAAGTAGTCTGATTAGATGTGTAATGGATTACGTTAGTAACCGCAATTTTTGTCATGTAATTTGGAATCAGTAATAGATGACAATTTGTTAGAACTTTACCCAGCAATGCTCATTTTAATAAGTTAATAATTAAGTAAAATGTGCATATTCATGGTTCAAAAGTAATCTAAAAGTAATCAAAAATTAATCTGATTATATTTCCTAAGACGTGTAATGTAATGCATTATGTTACTAACTACAATTTTTATCATGTAATTTGGAATCCGTAACGGATTACAATTTGTAAGTAATCTACTCAGCAATGCTCATTTTAATAAGTTAACAAGTAACACATTTGAATATTCATGGTTCAAAAGTAATCTAAAAGTAACCAAAAGTAGTCTGATTCAATTATCTAAAATGTGTAATGTAGCTGATTACATTACTAACCCCAGTTTTTGTCATTTAATTTGGAATCAGTAATAGCCTACAATTTGTAAGTAATTTACCCAGCTATGCTCATTTTAATAAATTAATAATTAAGGAACACATATGCTTATTCACGTTTACATAGTAGTCTAAAAGTAATCAAAAGTAGGCTGTTTAGATTACCTAAAACGTGTAATGTAATGAATTACTTTACAAATTTTTTCATATAATTTGGAATAAGTAACAGATTATAATTTGTAAGTAATCTACCCAGCAATGCTCATTTTAATAAATTAATAATTAAGTAACATGCATATTCAAGGTTCAAAAGTAATCTAAAAGTAGTCAACAAGTAATCTGATTATATTACCTAAGATGTGTAATGTAATGGATTATAGCAACCACAATTTTTGTCATGTAATTTGTAATCAGTAACAGCTTACAATCTGTAAGTAACTCTACCCAGCAATGCTCTTTTTAATAAGTTAATAATAGTGCTGCCAAATGATTAATCGTGATTAATTGCATCCAAAATAAAAGTTTTTGTTTACATAATATATGTGTGTGTACTGTGTATATTTATTATGTATATATATATAAATACACACACACATACATTATATATTTTGAATATATTTACATGTGTTTGCATGTATATATTTATATTCACATAAATTATATCATATATAAATATATATATATATAATATATAAACGTAACATAATTTTCTTAAATATATACGTGCATGTGCGTGTATTTATATAAACATAATAAATATACACAGTACACTCATATTATGTGAACAAAACTTTTATTTTGGATGCGATTAATCACGATTAATCGTTTGACAGCACTAGTTAATAAGTAACACATTTGCATATACACGATTCGAAAGTAATCTAAAAATAATCAAAAGTAATCTGATTATATTACCTAACGTGTAATGTAATGGATTACGCTACTAACTACAATTTTTGTCATGTAATTTGCAATAATTAACGGATTACAATTTGTAAGCAAGTCTTCACTTGAAGACTCGAAGACTACTCAGCGATGCTCATTTTTGATCACAATACAAGTCTTCAGCGTCCACAGTGTAGAACTTGACTGTATGATCACCACTGTCCAAGACAACAAGCATGTTCAACACCGTCGCAGCCAACGCCACCGGACGCGTCAGGCCGCTCACTAGCGGAGTCAGCGCAGGGTTTTTCTGTGGATTTCCCAAACTCCAAACCATGCCATTCTGCACGTCCCCAACAATCACATCTCCATTTCTATCAAAAGCCACCGCAGATATAACCAAACTCAAAGCGCTCTTCAAGTGAAGACCGAAACCGTCCACCTGCGTCAAAGGAACGAAGTCACTATTGTATATCCTCAATGTGAAACTAGCTTGAAGTCGCTCCACGATTGCGATGTTTCCTGAAGCTCTGCAAGAAGCAACTGAACGTGGATGCATCAGTTCTTTCAAAACGACTTGGTTAACGAAAACCACACCATGAGAAAAGTCAATTACGACTTGGTTTAGGGTTCCCAACTGAGCGTCGGTCACTAACACTCGTCCACGGTTGTCCACATCTACACCCCACGGCAGTCGAAAACCTCGAACGGTCGTCGAAGAATGGCCTTTGGACGTGAAGACTTTGAGTGATTGGTCACCAGCATCTGTGACCAAAACATGTCCAGTTTTGGTCAACGCAACATCTAGTGGATAACAGACTTCGGATGGCCGTCCAAAGACATTTAAAAGAGTTCCTTGTGCACTAAAAACAGCGACTCGTTTCTCAGCATCGTGCACCACTAGGATCTGTCCTGATGTTTCGTCCACAGCCATTCCAGTAGGGTTGACCATCGTTCCCCATCCTCCAAAGGCCGAATGGAGATGCAATGTCCCCCAACCCATGCTTTCAATCCATTCTTGATGATCAGAGGACGATTTGGGACGAGATTCACACAGCAGAAGCTCTTGGAGATCTGCAAGCGCACGGCATTCAGAGGTGCTGCCAACGTCCCAAAGTTTCCTACAAAAAGGACACTCCAGTGTCTTCTGGACAGGGTGAGACAAGGCACAGACACATTTGAGACAGAGCACATGGCCGCAGGGAAGATTTTGTGCCATTTGGTCTCGCTTCTGCAGGGAGAACGTCTCAAAACACACTTTGCACTCCAGCAGGTTTGACTGGATCTCTGTAAGGACCTCTTCGGCTGTCATACATGATGGGACGGCTGTCTCTGACATCTTGAGCTTTATATAAATAAATACTGGCCTAATGACTGGCAAAAATGGGTTGAGGGGATGAGAAAGAGCTTTACGACAGCAAACATGATCATGTGACTGTATAAACATGAGCTGAGAGTCTGTACTGCTCTCGTGTGGTGAGACGGCAAAATCACTTTACATTTGAACAGCAGAGAAACCTCTCAACGTGCAAATGAAGACATTTTTACTATAGCTAATTCAGTTAAAAAGTCTAATATGCATATTCAAGTATCATCTATAATAAGCACTGGTTGACTGAATATCATGATTACAGCTATGATACCACAAAAATACATATTTTACACTTAGGGGTTTGAAGTAAAAGTACTTGAGAAAAGAAATGCCTGGATTCTGTTTTACCTCAAAATTTAAAAAAAACAAAAAAAAAAAACACGAGACATTATATTGTGCATAAAAAATGGTGTATATAATCTATAATGTGACATAATTTACTATAAATCACTATAATCATACAATTGTGTAAAATCAATTCAAATCTGTATTATTATTATTTATAATAATAATAATAATTAATAAACATTACAAAAGTGGGAATTTTGGTATAAATTGTCTATATATTAACTACATATAAAAGCAATTAAAATCTATTTTATAATCATTAAGCACTACAAAAGTGAGAATCTGAGATTTTGCATAAAGAAAATTGTCTATATATTCATTGTGACATTATTACCTATAATCATAAAATTGTATAACAGCAATTAAAGTCTGTATTATCATAAGTGTTAAAAATATGAGAATTTTCATTAAATTTTAGGTTAAATTATATGATTTCATTCACTATAATCCTAAAATTCTACAATGGCAATTAAAATCTTTAATATTCTTAACATTAGTAATATGAAGTGTTACAAAAGTAAGATTTCTTAATTTGCATAAAAAAAATAGTCCATATGTTTACTGTGACATCATTTACTATTATCAAAAAATTTAATATTAGCAATAAAATAATCTATATTATTATTAAGCATTACAAAAGTTAGAATTGCATAATAGCAATTAAATAATAATAGCAATCAAAACTATATTATCATTAATAATAATAATAATATTAATAATAACATATACTTTTAAATCATACAATTAAATTTAAATGATAGAAAATAAAATGTTTAATATTGTTTTTATTATTATTGAATTTAGTGGGTAAATATCCTTAATTGTCCTGAAAATTGCACAACAAAGCATGATCCTAAAACAGGCTTTCTGAAACATGAGCTGGTTTTGTGAAGTAGAGAGACGGAGCTCAGAGCTCTATACGTGTCTATTTCTGTCTGACATCTGACTCCGCTGGTTAGTAGAGCTGGTCAAATGAGCTCAGCGTCCACCAATGCAGATCCCGACCGCTTTCCTGCGCCAAAAACACTCAAACACTCATACAGTCACATCGGTTATTTCCACACTATTCTCCAGCAGTTCTGTCATAAGTGGCATTTAATTCAAATATGATTGTGACAATGTTAAAGAACACACTACTATATCTATTAGGCCAATTCATTAATAAATAAATAATAAATTATGTGTGACGCTGGAGCACAAAAGCAGTCATAAGTAGCACAGGTATATTTGTAGCAATAGCCAACAATACATTGTATGGGTCAAAATTATCCATTTTTCTTTTATGACAAAAATCATTAGGATATTAAGTAAAGATCATGTTCCATGAAGATATTTTGTAAATTTCCTACTGTAAATATATCAAAACTTAATTTTTGATTAGTAATATGCATTGATAAGAACTTCATTTTGACAACTTTAAAGGCGATTTTCTCAATATTTATTTTTGCACCCTCAGATTCCAGATTTTCAAATAATTGTATCTCAGACAAATATTGTCCTATCCTAACAAACCATACGTCAATGGAAAACGTATTTATTCAGATTTTAGATGATGTATAAATCTCAATTTCAAAAAATTGACCCTTATGACTGGTTTTGTGGTCTTGGGTCACATATTAATATAATATAATAAAATATATAATATTATTATATAATAGTTATAAATAATAATAATAATAATAATAATAACAACAACAACAACAATAACAACAATTATTATTAAAAATTTAGTACTAATAGAATAATAACTTGTATTTTTATTATCATTATATTATAATTTATTTATTATAAAATCAATAAAATAAAATTTATTAAAAAAAAAAAAAAAAAAGAACAGGATCTGATGATGATCTGGTTGCAACATTTTTGTTTCTCAAGGGACAAACAAATGACGTATTGTGCTGGTTAAGAAAAGGCAGAAAAGCCCAAAACCAAAACAATAAAAAATACAGGAAAATACAAATCACAAGAAACATGAAATTTAATCACAAAATTCAGTTACATCCCAAGTTGCATGTAAATTGTGAGCAAACAAACACATAAACAAACGTCATATATTGAAAAGCTGCAAAGTTCAGTCACGTTGTGTCATTCTTCACTGAAAACTAGTCGTTTAATATCACTGAAAGATACTGAATTGTTTACAATTTATATGAAATGCAAAAATTAGGACAAAAAGGCATTGAAAGGTTTCACATTGGCCAAACAGACACACAACACAAGAGTTTGGCAAATGGATATGAAGCTTCACATGACGCTCGGACCATCTGCAGATCGTCACATTAATACAGGAATATAATTCATTCACAGGACAAGGTGTTTGATTATAAACACTAGCGATATATCAACCAACACTTAACAGATGCGTTAGTGTGAGTAACAACCCAATGACAGCCTAGTTAACAGATGAGCAGATAACTGTGAGAACTGAGGAAACAGGGAGCGCAAAACATTTCAGTCTGAGAATACTGCAATTAAAACAAGACCAGATTTACATCAGCCACGCCACTCTCGACTTACATCAGGAAAAACACTAATGCACAACACACACACAAACAGGTAACAGGTGATAGTTATTGAAACATGCATGCAGGCACACGATATCCGTGTTAAACGGACACAGAAGTCTGTGAAGGCTTGAATACTGCTGTAACGGTGTGAGGATCAGGATCATATTAACGTGATAAACATGCAAAACTAAACACTACAGAAGCTTATTTCCATCGAGGAACAAAATTAAAATCTCATAATTCTGATGTTTTTCTTGGTATTCTGAGTTTATTTCTCACAAGTCTGACTTTTTTCATAAATAATCCTACATTATAATTTGTGAAAATGCAATGTTTATCGCTTCTATTTTTCTTTTCTCTGCACTGTATATAAACGGTATTTCTGTATGTATACAATTACATTTTGAACTGTGCAAATGCAAGAAAAATGCCATAAATGTGAGAGAGAAAAATCTCAACTGTAACAAAAAGTCAGAAATGTGACAAAAAAATAAATAAAAAAATCTGAATTGAAAGAAGTCAAATGCAAGATAAATAAAGATACATGTAATTTAGATTAAATTAAACTTAAATTTTACTTCAAAATTGTCATATGTGAGATGAAAAAATCAAAACGGTGACAAAAAGACAAATGTGAGAGAAAAAATTGTAAAGAAAAAGTCAGAAATGTGCCCTTTTTTATCTTGATTAAATTGTTTCCTCCAAGGAATAAAAAAGAAAAGTAAAAAAGGCAATTGTGACATCATATCTCACATTTCTGACTTTTTTTCTCGCAATTCAGATTTTTTTTCTCTCATATTTCTGACTTTTTTTCTTGCATTTGCAAGTTTGTCTCACATTTGTCAGTAGTAAACTTGCAATAAGATTTTACTTAGAACTGAACGTATCTCTTAATTCTAAAAAAGAAAAGTCAGAATTACAAGATGCAAACTCAGAATTGTGAGAAAAAAAAAAGTCAGAATTGTGAGATTAAAAGTCCAGAATTACTTGAATTTTTATTCCGTGGCTGAAATAAGCTTCCATGAGAAATGCATTGAAAACGGCAGCAGCTGCTGAACATCTCTGGAGAAGCAGAGACGCACTAGAATCAAACATCACACAATAAAACAGCCTGCACTTCAAGTACAGCATCAAACTCTGAAAGTGCTAAAAACCATGTGCTTTCGGTGAGATTCAGGCTGATGAACCTGCATTCATCTCTAACATGATTTCTTTAAAGCAGCTTAACCTGGAAACATTCAACTCCTGAACAGATGAAGTCAGTCTGATCAAACACTGCAACAGTCCTCACTAACTCGCAAACCATTCTACCTCCATAATCTCATGTACATTAGCATTCGATCTTATTTGTAAGAAAGAAATACTTTTATTCATCAAGGATGCATTAAATTGATCAAAAGTGCCAGTAAAGACATTTATAATGTTACAAAAGATTTCTGTTTCAAATAAATGCTGCTCTTTTGAACTTTGTTCATCTGTGAATCACGAAAAATAAAATGCATCACGGTTTCCACAAAAATATCGGGTAGCACAACTGTTTTCAACATTGATGATAATCAGAAATGTTTCTTGAGCAGCATATTAGAATGATTTCTGAAGGATCATGTGACACTGAAGACTGGAGTAGTGATGCTGAAAATTCAGCTGTGCATCACAGGAATAAATTACAGTTTAACAGATATTCACATAGAGAACAGTTATTTTAAATTACAATAATATTTCAAATTTTTACTGTATTTTTGATCAAATAAATGCAGCCTTGGTGAGCAGAAGAGACTTCTTTCAAAAACATAAAAAAAAGCACAAACTCTACATTTACATTTTTATGACTGATTATCACTAAAAGAAAATTATTTAAAAGAACATGCACCAGCAAAATGCAAAACGTGTTTTAAGAAGGTAAAAAGGGTAAATTCTGATATCATGTTGACTTTAAAATGTGATCATTTGTAAACGCATTATGATATGAATTACATACTCTGAAATCGGCTGCATACAGTAAAATACAGCTGTGACATCAAATCCAGCACTGATACGAGTCACGCATGCGACTGAAAACACCATGACGCACAGCACTGCTTGGGACCTAACCTGGTTAACCAGTCTCTGTAGGTAAAGTGAGCTCGCTAACTAAACACCGGACACACAGTATTGCCTTTTCAAAGGGTCTTGCAGCGCCATCCCACCCAACATCATCATCATCATCCTCATCCTCATCCTCACAGTCATCTGATGTTCCCTCCGCTAACAGGAGCGACACCTGTGCAAAAGTTCCCGTCGAAAAGCCTTTCAGAGACGGCTTTATTTCTCCACGCCGTTGATGCTTCTGTTATTTCCCGAGTCTCTCCGTTTCCTGGTGGAAGAGGAAGCTGTGCTGTCCGTCTCAAACTCCCCTACAGCACAAACACAGAAAAACACTTGAGTTCATGCACAGAACACACAACATATAATGCATGCATGTTTGCAAAGATCTATAGGGAAACAAATTAACTTGACTGAATATTTCACAAATGCATAAAGATATTTTACAGCTTCTGCAGATAAACTTTGTATACTGTACATAGCATGCAAACCTACTATATGCATTGACTATAAGGGTTATTATAATTAACTAAAACTTAAACCACAAAAAACTTAAAATATACATTAACTGAAAAAATATTTTTATTTTTAAAAAATAATTTAGTTTTTAAACATTTTTTTTCTAGCTAGTCGGCAAAGCAAAATAAACAAAAAATAAAACTTTACAATTATAATGGAAAATATAAAATTCAAAATTCAAAATATTTTAAATGATATCTAATAAAAATGACAGAAAAAACTACTGAAAAAAAAAGATATCTAACGAAAATGACAAAAATAACCCAATAAAAATCACTAAAACTTTAACTGTAATTAAAATGAAAACTGGAAAATGCAAAATAAAAACTAATCCAAAAAAATTAAAAAGCAAAGCAATATCGAATAAAAGTGTCAAAACCCAACAAAATCATGAAAACATTCAAATTAAAAAGAAAAATAGAAAATACAAAAACTAATTCAAAATAATAATAAAAAAAGACAAAAAAAAAGCAAAAACTATTTTAAATATAAAACAATTTTAAATAAAAAACAATAAATAAATTAAAAAAAAAACATAAAAACACTACTTGAATGATCTAATAAATTTGCCAAAATGTGCAACAATAATATGCTTGACTTGACCTTCCATTTCCAGTGTGGCTTCCAGAGTCACTTAAATAAAATAAATAAAATAGTATGCAATACTGTACATATTACACTGTGCAGTAAGCAGTAGTCTAGTATTAGAAACAACCCGTCTACTTGTTAGCCATGTATTTCTGCTGGGTCACCACAAGAGGTCACAACACTACAGCTTAGATTCAGTGTTTTTATAAGCCATCATTACCATAACGAAGCATTAATAATCAACCCGCTGTGAGTGATGTTTCTGTACCTGTGCATTCAGACACAGCGTCGCCCGGCTCCGTGTAAATACTGTCCTCGCACTCCGAGAAGCTCTACAGAGTCGAAATATCACATCATTCATACATACAACATTTTATATTCTATATTATTTATATACTGTAGTAGCAATAATCCTTTATGATGCTTTCTAGCAAAGAATTGACTCAGGTCTTCCTTCAAGTTTCAACTGTTTTTGCACAATACAGATAAACCGGTCAAAAACCTGCTCCATCTTTCTTACATTCTTAAAAGAAACAGCAATTCTTAAAAGCGCTTGAGAAAGTCCAATAGTAAAACAGAGCAAACCTAGTCATATTGAATAATATCTCCTTAAACATTTATGCATTTAGTGTTACATTTTTAATTAGACAAATTATAGCTCTTAACTGAATGTGCTTTTGATTTCCAGTGAAGTAAGAAAGTCTCACAGTGATTGAGTAAATGACGCACCTTCTGTCGGGGCCCGTAGTTCTCAGCGAACCAGACCATCCCATACAGACACAGGAACGTGATGAAAGCCTGCAGACGCCAGACACAAACACACCATCACTTCCACATTAAAACACACAATCACAAACTCCCACAATCAGACCGCAGGAACTCACCAAACACACCAGCCACAGAATCACATACAGAATCTGCATCTTGGAAAACAAGTCTTGTCCGAATTTAATGCACGCCAAGGCCTCCAGGAAAGCGATCGCTCTGCAGGACAGAAAACCAGAGATTGGCATGATTTTGGAAAAAACCGACATTGCGACATTGCATTATGCAATGCAGAAAAATGCAATGAAATTTCCCTAGATGACTCGAATAGCTATATTTGGAAAGACTGAATCGTTCTAGAGTCAGTGGTGTGAATCTGTTGCAGAGTGCATCTGCATAAAACATCAAAATAATGATTACAAAATGCTGAAAAAAAATTACTTTTTTTTTTTTTTTTTTTTAAATGTGGAATCTTTTAGGGCTTCATAGGCCTATAAAATAATAAAATACTATAAAATAAATAAATAATGATCATCATGATTTTATTGTGATTATTATGAAACAAAAATATTGAGCAAAATAAAAATATATATCAAAATAATACTGTAAAAAAGAACTTGATACTGCAAAAATATTTAAAACATCAAGCTTTTATTTTGAAGGGTTGCAAGCAATTAAAATATGTGTTGCCGGTTTCAGAGTGAAACCATTAGCACAAGTTTATTAAATTAAATCACAGATGGCATGATTTGACAATTGAATTAAGCAATTTCGATTTTATTTTGATATATAGTGCAACGCTACTTTTTATTAGACATGAATTGTGCAACATAAAGCCAAAGGATGTTAGATGAAGTCTAGATGATTTTAAGTTAATATTTCAATAATTTAACAACACATTTGCATGTTTACAGTTCTATGATATTAATTAATGATCACATGACATGCAGGTAAACAAATAATATAATATTTTTTTTAGTAAGTGTTTTATTCTGACTGTTTTAATTTTAAAAATATATATAAATACTGCACAGTGTTCAAGCATGACAAATTAATAAATATTTAATATATAATAATTAGTGCTGTCAAACGATTAATCGCATCCAAACTAAAAGTATTTGTCTACATAATATATGTGTGTGTACTGTGTATATTTATTACATATATATATATATTTATTACATATACATATATATATATATATATATATATATATATATATATATACACGCATGTATATATTTAAGAAAAATGCGTTATGTTTATATATTAAATATATTTATATATAAATTAAATTATATGAATATAAATATATACATGTAAATACATGTAGATGTTTTCTAAATATATACTGTATGTGTGTGTATTTATTTATACATAAATATACACAGTACACACACATGTAAACAAAAACTTTTATTTTGGATCCGATTAATCGCGATTAATTGTTTGACAGCACTAATAATAATTTATATAATTATACTCTTGATTTTATTCATCAGAGTGAAGCCACATATATTCATTTCATTAAATCTCATATGCATTTGACAAATGCACTAAGCAATATCAGTTTTATTTCAATATATCGTGCAGCTCTGCGTTCGTTCTACTGGACTTTAATTGTGCAACATGAAGCTGACGGATGTTAGATAAAGTCTAAATGGTTTAATGTAGATGTTTGGCACAAGTTAAATCTAGATCATTGTGTTAGTTCATATCTGAGATAAGGCAAATTACAATACAGCAGCTTTCATGCGGGTTTGTGGTTCAACGTTTGAGGGGCAGCAAAGCTCCAGATTCCCACGAGAAGCGCTCAGACTCACCCGAACACCCAGCACTGAGTCCCGACCCGCTTGCACTGCGTGTCCGTCAGATACGCGTAATACTGCCTAAACATCAGAGCAGAGGAACATCAGATCACATCAGTCACTCCGTCCAAATCATCCTGGAACACACGCTCTGGGTCTGACGCCACACACTTCAACAGTGCATGTCTGTCAGTCAAAAATACTTACTGCAAGACCCCCTCAGATTCAACAGTAACATTTCAATAATTTAACAGCACATTTGCATATTTCTCTGATATTATTTAATGGTCACATGACATGCAAGTAAACAAATACTGTTGTTTTAGTAAGTGTGACTTTTAATTTCATAAATTTTCTTTTAAGTTTATATTGCATTTTCATCCCACACACCTATAAATGATTCAGGTTACATTTTAATTTGATTGTTTCTATATTAATATTATTTATTTACATTTTATCAGTTTTTGTTACATTTTTGATCCATTTTAAATGTTACATTTTTATTATTTAATTAATGATTCAAGTGTGTGGGCATTACATTTTCATTGGATTGTTTTTATATTATTATTTATTAAAATTTTTATCAGTTTTTGTTACTTTTTAATTTTAATTCAGGTGTGCAGACATTACATTTTAATTGGCTTGTTTTCATATTAATGCTATTTTTTTTTATCAATTTTTGTCACATTTTTAATCCATTTTAATTTTGCATTTTTATAATTTAATTAATGATTCAGGTGTGTGGGCATTACATTTTCATTGGATTGTTTTATAATAAAATGATTCAGGTTACATTTTTTATTGGATTGTTTTTACATTAATATTATTTATTTTAATTTTATCCATTTTTGTGTTACATTTTTAAAATCAACTTAATTTTACATTATGATTTAATTAATGATTCAGGTGTGCAGGCATCACATTTTTATTTGATTGTTTTTATATTAATTTTTTTATTTTAATTTAATTTGTTTTTACATTTTTAATCAATTTTAAAATTAAATTAAATTTTAATGAGTTGCAAATGGCATGTAGGTATATTTTGCACTAAATTAAAGTCTAAAATGTGTGTTCTTCACTTACCGTACAGTAGGAGCAGTGATGATCCCGATGAACAGAATGCGGCACCAGCTGAGAGCGTGGCATGCTGGGAACACGAAGATGTGCTTCAGGAAGAACGTGTTCAGCTCCGTCAGCTTGAGTCAGAGACAGAGGAATATAAACCAATCAACCAAAACAACAAAATAAACCTAAGACTAAACCTGATCCTTAAGATCAGGGGGAAAGAAACCATTTTAATAAAGTTTTATGCAGTAAAGAACTAATTTGAATGATCAGTTTGCATTTTGGTGCGACTGTCACATCAAATGTGCATTATAAATACTGAGAAATCTGCCATTCAACACTGATCATTCTGTTTTAATGCTTTGATTGGACTTTAATAATTGACTGAATTTTTAAAACTGTAATAATTTAATACAGTTTTAAAATTTCAAAAAATCATTTAAATACTGTTATACTTTATCGTTAATATTTTAAATTATATTTAAATTTTTTCTGCTTACAAGCAAATTTTAGTTAAAGTTTGAGTAATTTTGATGTTTTTGTTTCATTTTTATTAGTTTTTAAATATGTTTTTATTATTTTCTATTTCAGTTTCAGTTTAAGTTATTTTAGTACATCAAGTTAAACTAAAAGAAAATGACAATTGTTGCTTTGCAAACTAGCTTTTTAACTGAAGTAAACCTTTATATTATTTCAAGTAAGGAAAACGTTATTGAAATGATTCAAACTGATTTTAATTTACACCTACAAATATTATTTGTATAGAGGTTTTTACAGTACACAGCTTTACAGAAAATCATGATGTTGATGTTTATATTAATTTATAGCATAATATATTATTATATTAATATCTTCATGCGTTAGTTGCATTTATCAAATTACAGCTGTGCGATAATATAGTTCACACTTTGCAACAATGTAAACAATCAAGCAGCTGAGATTCAGAAAATCTGATATAAAAACATTTTTTGCACATCACATGTAGTCCACTCTGTTTTTATAACCTGACTTACTTCAAATAAGGCAAATGATCTAAAAACCTAAAAAGCAAGCAGAGAAAATATTACTACTTTTTCAAAGCCACATTTGTGTGAAATCCCATATTTAGCCTCAAAATCCAGTGAAACTGGTTGAGATTGTGCTTCAGAGACTCACAGTATTGTCAGCTGATTTGCTGAGAGTCTGTGAAGTGGAAATGAAGCATCTCCTCCTCCAATTCCCATCTCAAAGACATTTAATTACGGTTTAAAGGGCCCTCAGTAGGGAGCGAGGGGACCGGCCTCCTCGCACACAATAGAGAATGAAGAGCGGCCTTTCATCACCGTGGAACGGGGGCGCCCATTCTCTCAGGAGAACTCATGTGACCCACACTTCTGAACTAGTTAGAGATGGTTAAACTACTTATTTTTTATGCTGACAATAATAAACAAAAATAAAAACACTGACTAATGAAGACTGTTATCGTTAACTCAATTAGTTTTAATTATTTTGTAAATTGGATTAATTATATATGGAACGATTTTCCGGACTATTTTCAAATAGAATTGCAAATTGTATTTTCAATTGCGTTTTCCATATGTGGACACATAAATTGTGTCATAATTCAAATGCAATTGCAAATCTTGCATTACCGTTTGCATTTTTGCTTTCGCGAACGCACAGTGACTGCCACATTTCAAATGAAAAAGCAAAGTCTATTTTGCAACTGTATTTCCCATGTCTTACGAGTTATGAACCTGTCATATTTAAATAGCAATATTAATTACCACATTTGCTTTTTCACTCTCTCTGCGCCGCGCATATAACCTGCCAAAACTCAAATAGAATCGCAATTCCTTTTGCATTTGAATTTCCGATGTCTACGCTGAAAGTTGTCAATCAATGAGGGGGCAGGACTAAACTAGGGGGCGTGTTTGTTTTGGGAGGTGACGTCACTCACAGACGACCGTGCCGAATGCTTTGATCAATGGAGGTAATCGGTAAAGCCTCCGCTAAAGACAGCTGCCAATCAGTTCGTGCCTGTGTGAACGAACAGACAGTGCAACCTTCTTTTGGCACAATCCATAATTCTGTCCTTTTTACCCCAAATACAGCGATTATCCCCTGATAACAGAGCCACAAACGGTACGCACAATAGGTCAAAATTCACTATTACCCAAACGCTTTTCACCTGTCTCAACATCTGTCACTGTTTCTCTCACTCTGATTGATGCAAGTGAGAAAACAGACCGTGCAATTCTACAAAATTGATCAGAAGCTGCATCTGGTGTGGCATTTAGATGTATTTGCACACTGTTTAATGCAGCTCTGAAGGACATGGAATACTTTACCTGCAGTTACAAATGCATAAATAACATTTTGATATTTTAAACATAAAACATTGAAAATTGATGTTTGAAATTATTTTAAAAATGAAAAGGTACCTTAAATGTGAAATTAAAACCACCAGTAGGTGGCAGCAAGTCACTGTTAATAAGTGAGTCATTGCGACTGAACCGAATCATTTAAACGGTTGATTCATTCAGGAACGAATCACTGTTATGTTGCTCAGAGACGCAAAACAGCGCTGTAGCTGTGTTTGGAATGATTTTTGTTGAAGAAATAGAGCAAAAACAGGATATATATTGTCTAAAACGTAAGTCTCTTAATATTAACTTCTTGTTTATTGAGCTGTTGTATAAAATCAATATCACATTTGTAATCATGCTGACTTCTGGAGAAAAAACGGCACTCTTCGTGTGATATTAACTAATGAAATTATATAAATATATAAATTTTCTGCCCCATATCTTGAATTGTGTGATAATTCTAAATGCATTTTAATAGACTGATCAATGCAGTGAAAGAACGCACTCGCACTAGTCTAACCTGCTAGACTTCATCACGTAATGTATGCGCACACTCTGTAGATGTTTTGTTTGCTTTTCGCGATATACTCGATAATATCAAATCACACATTGTTAAAACAACAATTAAGATATTATCGCAGACCACACATATCGCACACCCCTATACCGTTTAGATTTTTATAATGCATTGTCTTCTTATCGATCCACCAGTTCACATTTAAAGCTCTGCGTGTTTGCATGGACTTTGAACTTTTTTGTTTATTTCATGAAATCATAGCCTTTTGAAGTTTAATCGTCATATTCAGCCATATAGCAATTCTGGTCTTTCCGTCCTCAAATTTAAGAAATCTTGAAATCATAATTAAGACTTTCTTGTACAATTTAAGACAATTTAAGGCCTTAAATTTGATACAACTAAATTTAAGACTTTTTAAGACTTTAAGACCCGCGGAAACCCTGCCTATAAAATCCGATGTATTTTTCCCCAAATTCCATGTTTTCCGTTTTAATCTTGGTAGATTCAGTTTTAATGGTTTAAGTAAACTTTAATAATCAATTTAATTCAGAAAACTATGAATTTAAGGCCCCAATGAAGTGTTTAATTTGTTAACATTGGCAGATAGAGAAGTGAATGGACTGACCTGCCATATGATCATGAACAGATAGACTCCCATCACTCTCTGTAGGGAGGACTTTGGGTCGAGCCAGCGCACGTATGTCCAGCTGGCCGGCGTGAACTGCAGAGCAGCGCGCTTGATCTTCCCCGTGGTGCTGTGGATGTCTCTGTGCGGCGCAAACACAGTCATTCAGTCTCTGACAAACGCTCTCAGAAGGTCAAGGTCAAGTTTATGTATATAGCTCCTTAAAGGGATAGTTCACCCAAAAATGAAAATTCTGTCATTAATTACTCACCCTCATGTCGTTCCAAACCCGTAAGACTTTTGTTCATCTTCAAAACACAAATTAAGATATTTTTGATGAAATCCGAGGGCTCTCTGACCCTGCATAGACAGCAAGGATCCATACACGATCAATGTCCAGAAACGTAGCAAGGACATCATGTATGCGGATACATTGTTTACATTCAGATCAAAGCGTAAACAATGTATCCGCGTGCATACGTTGTTTAAGTATGTGATACTCTCCAAAATGGCGCTATAGGGTGACACGGAGGAGACGAATTGTTGAATAAAGTCGTTATTTTTGTTTTCTTTTGTGCACAAAAAGTATTCTCGTAGCTTGGTAAAATTACGGTTGAACCCCTGATGTCACATGGATTATTTTACCGATCTCCTTTCTACATTTCTGGACATTGATCGTGTAAGGATCCTTGCTGTCTATGGGAGGGTCAGAGAGCTCTCGGATTTCATCAAAAATATCTTAATTTATGTTTTGAAGATGAACGAAGGTCTTATGGGTTTGGAACGACATGAGGGTGAGTAATGAATTTTCATTTCTGGGTGAAATATCCCTTTAAAAGCAACAAGTGCTGAACATGCTGCACAGCCAAAACATCAGAAATACCAACCAACAAAAAGCATTAAGACATAAAAAAAATTTAAATCATTAAGTACTGCAATAAGTAATACAAACATCACCAAACAAAAGAAAACATTACAGAAACAAAACAAAACATCTTATCATGCAATACATCAAAATAAAGAACAGATCCTCTACTTTCAAACAAAAAAAAAAATAGGTTTTATTCTAGCTTCAAGCATTGTTTTTTTTTTTATCTGGATCATATTCAGTAATATTATCAAAGCAAAGATGCAGCAGATGGCTTCCATCAGTACTCCCAAAGCGTCACAGTCCCTTGACATTTCACTCTGTAACATTAGGCAGTTTTCATTTATATGCGGTTAGTGTTGATGATCGCATTATTTTTCATATGCATATGCTTACATATGAGATCGCTGGTTTCTGCGTCTTCCTGGTCTGTGTTTTTGATCGAGTGATTCTAGGCTCATTCGGGAGATGTGTAATAGCGCCCCCTAGCGTATAACAGTGAGAACGCAGAAACCCAGAAAATTCCGTGTTTGGCGGGGAAAGAGTTAAGTTAAGCAAAAGCCTGAGAAAAAAAAAGATATGTTTTACGAGAAGATTTAAAAGAGTAGGAGATGATCTGATGGATAAAGGTAAAGAGTTCCAGAGCGTAGGACCAAGAACTGAAAAAGCCCCGTTCCCTTTAGATTTTAACCGAGAAGGCAGTGTTTGAGGGGTTTCTTACTTGATGCTGGCCCAGTGATACGTGCGCATCTCCAGAAAGCGGCAGACGGTCATCCCCAGCCAGATCCCTCCACCGTTACACAGAAGAATATCCAGGATGATCTGATCCCACCAGCACTCCGCGAAATTAGGAAGAAGATGCATGAAGAACAGCTGTGCAGAGAGATTATTCCCATTATTGTGTCTCTACAAGCAAACGCACATCAGACTCCAATGATTTCAGCTTATTTCACATGATGCCATTAGCATGTTTCTAATGAACAATGTGATGCTGTAATAAGCAGTTTTTAAGGAGTTATCTTAAGTAGTTTTAATTATTTTATTAATACACTGTGGTATTTAATTAATAACTGAATTAATCATATTTATTAATTTGTATTTAATTAATTATATTTATCAATATTTCCCACTATGTAATTTGAAAACTCAATATAACAAAAGCATCTTAGATTGAGGATGAAGTGAGAATTATTGATATATACACACACAGGTGCATCTCAATGAATTAGAATGTCATGGAAAAGTTCATTTATTTCACTAACTCAACTCAAATTGTGAAACTTGTGTATTAAATAAATTCAATGCACACAGACTGAAGTAGTTTAAGTCTTTGGTTCTTTTAATTGTGATGATTTTGGCTCACATTTAACAAAACCCACCAATTCACTATCTCAACAAATTAGAATATGGTGACATGCCAATCAGCTAATCAACTCAAAACACCTGCAAAGGTTTCCTGAACCTTCAAAATGGTTACACAATAGCCTATACAATCAGGGGGAAGACTGCTGATCTGACAGTTGTCCAAAAGACAATCATTGACACCCTCCACAAAGAGGGTAAGTCACAGAAGGTCATTACTGAATGGTTGGCTGTTCACAGAGTGCTGTATCAAAGCATATTAAGTGAAAAGTTGACTGGAAGGAAGAAATGGGGTAGGAAAAGGTGCACGAGCAAAAGGGATGACCACAAGCTTGAGAATACTGTCAAACAAAGCTGATTCAAACACTTGGGAGAGCTTCACAAGGAGTGAACTGAAGCTGGAGTCAGTGATCAAGAGTCACCACGCTCAGACGTCTTCAGGAAAAGGGCTACCAAGCCACTTCTGAAACAGAAACAATGTCAGAAGCATCTTACCTGGGCTAAGGAGAAAAAAACTGGACTGTTGCTCAGTGGTCCAAAGTCCTCTTTTCAGATAAAAGTAAATTTTGCATTTCATTTGGAAATCAAGGTCCCAGAGTCTGGAGGAAGACTGGAGAGGCACAGAATCCAAGCTGCTTGAAGCGCAGCGTGAAGTTTCCACAGTCAGTGATGAATTGGGCTGCCATTTCATCTGCTGGTGTTGGTCCATTGTGTTTCCTGAAGTCCACAGTCAACGCAGCCATCTACCAGGACATTTTAGAGCACTTCATACTTCCTTCTGCTGACAAGCTTTATGGAGATGCTGATTTCATTTTCCAGCAGGATTTGGCACCTGCCCACACTGCCAAAAGCACCAAAAGTTGGTTAAATGACCATGGTGTTGGTGTGCTTGACTGGCCAGCAAACTCACCAGACCTGAACCCCATAGAGAATCTATGGGGTATTGTCAAGAGGAAGATGAGAGACACCAGACCCATTAATGCAGATGAGCTGAAGGCCACTGTCAAAGAAACCTGGGCTTCCATACCACCTCAGCAGTGCCACAGACTGATCACCTCCATGCCACGCCGAATTGAGGCAGTAATTAAAGCAAAAGGAGCCCTTACCAAGTATTGAGTACATATACAGTAAATGAACATACTTTCCAGAAGGCCAACAATTCACTAAAAATGTTTTTTTATTGGTCTTATGAAGTATTCTAATTTGTTGAGATAGTGAATTGGTGGGTTTTGTTAAATGTGAGCCAAAATCATTCCACAGTGCATTCTGGGATTGCTAAATTAGATTTTGAACCAAAAATAATTTGGAGCCAGATGCTGAACAATATCAAATTTTATTTTATCCCAAATTTCTATTTTAATTATGGACTTAGTTTTAATGGTATGATTTAATTTTAATAATCAAAAATAACATCTAATCAACTCATTTCATAAACTTTAAGAATTTCATATTATTATTACAATAATAAATAAGTAAAAATAAATAACATTTCAACAATAATAGGGAAGGTGTGAAATGTAAAAGGCGTTTTATTTATTTATCTTTTTTTTTTTTTAGAAATTCTGTTACTATTAATATTTAATTAATTTAAAAAAATAGATATAATAATTTAATTTAAATTAATTTAAGTTAATCATTTTTGTCTTTTTAATGTCTATATAGTTCCCTATATTATTTTATTTCAGTTCAGCTTTATTTCAGTTTCAGTTTTAGTTATTTTAGTACATCAAGTTAAACTAAATAAAAAAAGCGAAATGTTTTCTTGACAATTTGTTGATTTTTTTTTTTAATTTCCATTAACAATTATTTTATTTCAAGTAAACTCTGTGTTGTCTGTTTTAGTTTTTCTGCATTCTGTGTTTTATGATTTACTACAAATTTATTATTGAAAAGAGTGGTAATCAAATGAATGCATAAAACTTTCAACCATTCATTTAATCTTTTCAAATGTAATCAAATAAAAATATAACAATTCTTTTTATTTTCTGGCAAACATAATCAAACGGTCATGTGAAACATCATATATTGTCTTCTATGAATCAGTGTAGCAGTGTGTCAGAACACTCTCCTCATGTTCATGCTGTAAGTGAAGTACCTCGGTCAGCTCCCAGGTGATGCTGATGGTCCAGCACAGTCCATAGCTGCGGATCAGCAGAGCCTTCATTCCCCAACCCCAGAAATGACTGAAGGCAAAGATGTCGAAGTGGCTGAGGATTCGCTCCCAGGTGATCACATGACAGTTGACCGCATACTCCTGTCAATCATCACAGCAGTAACAATTTAACACATGCTTAAAGGGTTAGTTCACCCAAAAATTCTGTCATTAATTACTCACCCTCGTGTCGTTCCAAACCTGTAAGACCTTCGCTCATATTCAGAACACAAATTAAGATATTTTTGATGAAATCCGAGAGCTCTCTGACTCTCCATGGACAGCAAGGATGCTTACATGATCAATGTCCAGAAACATGGTAAAGACATCGTTAAAATAATCCATGTGACATCAGTGGCTCAACCGTAATTTTATGAAGCTACAAGAATACTTTTTGTGTGCAAAGAAAACAAAAATAATGACTTTATTCAACAATTCGTCTCCTTCGGGTAACCCTATAGCGCCATTTTGGAGAGTATCACATATTTAAACAACGTATGCAACGTATGTACGCGGATACATTGTTTACGCTTTGATCTGAATGTAAACAATGTATCCGCGTACATGATGCCCTTGCTACGTTTCTGAGCCTTGATCGTGTTAGGATCCTTGCTGTCTATGCAGGGTCAGAGAGCTCTCGGATTTCATAAAAAATATATTAATTTGTGTTCTGAAGATGAACAAAGGTCTTACAAGTTTGGAACAACATGAGGGTGAGTAATTAATGACAGAATTTTTATTTTTGGGTGAACTATCCCTTTAAAGGTGCTATAGGAAATAACAGTGTTAAACTGAACAGTGCATCGGTTTGAGATTTGTGATGGTGTTATTTTAGTATCATTGAGACACTAGTATAGTTTTTATGGCATTTTTATATTTTCTGTTTCCATTTTAAAATTTTTACAAATTTTGCATGTTATCTTATTTAATATGTATATATTGCATTTATTCATTTTTATTTCAGTTTTAGTCATTTCAAGAATGAGACATGATGCCTTGGCAACTAGCTGTAATGAACTAAGTTTAAGTTTTATGTTTTCAATTCCATCATTTTAAATGATTTAAATGAAATTTTTTTCTGGATACTGTTTTAATTTAATTTTAATAATCAAATGGTTTGATTTAATTTTAATAATCAAAAACAACGTAAAATCAAATTAAATTAATAAAATTTAAATGTAATATTTTTTATGTTCTCAATTCGTCCTCCATCTTAAATGATTTTTCATATTTTAATTTAACTGGATTCTGTATTTAATTTTAAAAAAATTAAATAGCTTGATTTAATTTTAAAAAGCATGTATTTTATTAAAATTACTACATTATTTTATTAAATATTAAATAGTAAAAATATTTTATTACATTTTCCTGCATCTTAAATTATTTTTCTAAAATGTGCATTATTACTGATACACCCACTGAAACATTTTAATGGTTTGACAATTTTAATAATCAAAGAACATGTCTAATTATTTAACTTCATAAACCATAAGCAAAAAAACAACAAAAAAAACAAATAGATATTATTCAACAATATAGGGCCCAATGAAATGTGTGTTTGTTTGATTTTTTTAATGAAATGTGTTGTCTGTTTTAACATTTAATTAATTTTAAAATAATTTTTTTTTTTGAAAAATAATTAATTAAAGCTTAAATAATTTTGTTCTGAATTTTTGTCTTTTTAAATATGTCTGTATAGTTTTCATTAATTTTTATTTCCGTTTTAGTACTAGTTATTTTAGTATATCAAGTTAAAAATGAGAAATGTTTCCTTGGCAACTAGTTGAAATAAAATAAGTTTAATTTTTACAAATATTTTATATCAGTTAATGTTTATTTTAAGTCACTTTTTTATGGTTTTACTTTGATCTAACTACACTGACCCTGATTTGCGAGCTCCAGCAGAAGAGAATATTTTGAACACAATGCATTTATGAGCTATTCCTTTAACAACAGAACTGGGTCAGATCTCGCTGACCGTCACTGACCATGATGTCGGCTTCCCGTTTGGCGTAGCGCAGATTGGGATCCAGCCAGAACATGAGAGACTTGACCTGCTCCCAGTTCAGGAAGATGATGAAAACCAGGAAGAGGAAGTACAGCACACTCAATCCTGCACAACCACACAAACACACACTTCAGAAACGAGAAACACACCAACCCACTCAGAGATGACCTCAGATCTTCCCCTTTATCATTTATTCATGTGCATCAGTATAACCAGGCTTCCACTCACCGAACACTATACGCCATATTGCTGGATGGGGTCTTGTGAACGGACCTGAAAAAAAAGACAAAGAGGGTTATTAGTTGACATCATAGACAATAAAAAAGTATTGAGAAGTATTTTTATCGGCTCATATGACCAAATGTAAGGGCCTGCAATGACGCAGTTTGACCAGTGTGGCGCTGTAGCGCAAGACTGTACTCAGCGCTCCCACATGCAGTCCAATGAACTCTCTTCATATGTTTGCATTATGATGCATTTAAAAGTTAATGACCAAACGTATCATTGTAAAAGTTCACAAAGTTGCTGCAGATGAAATATAACGGCATAAAATTAAATAAACTTTATCAATACCATTTAGGACGGATAGTATGCGAATTGGGACGCAGCAAAAGACTATAGAAATACAAAGACGGTTCACTCATATACTTATGAATGGGAGAAACTGTAGCATGCAATATGGCGGAATAGTCCCGCCTTCTAAATAAAAGAGCCAATCGCTGATTGGTAAAGTCATTGTATCACTATAAGCTCCGGTTCCCATAGAAACCCTAGGCTGGACCAGCCAATGCGCATTGGCTGGTCTAGCTTAAAAAATCCGCTTTTTTAGCGCTATTTGAACATAAGAAACAACATTCATGGGGCAGTTCATTTCAGATTTTGTTGCTTATTTGAAATATGTAATTTAATTGTGAGTTCATAGGGCAGTTTTTGAGATTTCAGGATTCCCCCATTCATTTAGATAGGGCTTGGTTTTGTTTGAGCTGACTGGAGGTGTTGCAAATATGGCCGCCGAGTGAACAGACTTTCCTTGAAAGGGACTTTGATGTAAACAGTCGATCCAGGAAAATGTGGGAAGGTTTTGCAAAACTACAAACAAAAAATGCTGTCGTGTATATATATATATATATATATATATATATTCACGGCAGAGTTTGTTGCTGTTATTCATGTAGAGTTAAAAAGTATTTTTATATATGCAAGCAGCATTTATTGTTAGTGACAGTCTTAATTTTGACAGCAAATTTTGATTTAGTTTTAGTCATAGTCTTTGGACTAAAATGCCATTTAGTTTTAGTCATATTTTAGTCATCTGAATTGTTTTAGTCAGTTTAGTCAACTAAATATCAAAAGACTTTAGTCGACTAAATCTACAGTAGATTTAGTCGACTAAAATTGAATGGGTTTAGTTACAGTGTAATGCGTTTATTAAGCATTTCTCTAAACGTTCCAAACCCATTATATATTCCTGGAGAAAACAATTATTAACCTGGCAATATGAATGATATTAAGGTTTGAACAAGCAATATAGACAGATTTAACTGCTCTGACACACAACATGCCTTCATACTCAAATTTAATAAAACCACTTCTCATAAAGAAACACTACTAGAGTGATTCAGTCATGAGCAGTGAGTGATTTTTGCTCTTTCTTTTGTTGATTCATTAACAATAAGGACACAGACAACAATAACTACATTAGTCTGCTGCTCCTTTAAAGTGCCCCTATTATGGGAAATGAAAGATTCATATTTTGGTTTTGGGAGTCCCCAACAACAGGTTGACATGCATGCACGATTTGCTCAACGATTCATTTTTCCAAACCATGAAAGTTAACCAGCTGAAATAAAATCTCTCATCATCTCATTTTGTGTGTGTGTGTGTGTGTGTGTGTAATATATATATATAATATTGTAATTACAATAGTAATACATTTGTATATTACTAATAGTAATATAACAGCTTGTCATTTCAAGAGCTGAAATGATTACCTTGTTTTATTTAGAATATATATTTTACTCAATATTTTACCTTTAAAATCTGAATAATCTATCAAAGCCTACTGATTAACCGGTTAAAAAATTGACAATCAATTGTTTAAAAATTGATCAATTGTTTAAATAATCATTAGATTAACTGATTATCAAACTAATTATTTGTTGCAGTCCTATTATGAAACTGAACACAGGTGACCATGATCATAAAACACTTATGGCCAAAAGTGCTGGACGCTGAGATCTTCAGCGTGGCTTCAAGACTCTTACCGTTGGGGAAGGTGAGAACGCTGATGACCAAGAAGAAGGAGATGACCAGGATGAGACCCACCCAAAGGTTATTGTTAGGGTTTCCATCATCTCTGCAACAGAAACATGCGGTCACATGCTGAAAAAACCCGCGTACACACAGCCCATCTTCCTGTTTCTATTCCACCACAGTTTCACAATTCTCTACACTTATACACACACACACACACACACACACCAGAAGATGCAGTCAGATGCGTCACACACCAGTCAGAAAATGAATGCTTGTGATCACACAACAGAAAAATAGGTTCTTGACATTTTGAAAATATAAATAATTCCTATTGACGATGCTGCTGAGAGTCTGGAACTGACAGTATGGGAACTAACACTTTTGTTTTCACCCAAGCAAACACATCATTGGCTGATGACAATAATCACAAAATTGACTAATTTTATTACTGTATTTTAAAGTGTCACTGTAAGACAGACTTGATATCTGCTCTTCACTGGATTTTAAAAAGTAAGCAGTGCGTACTGGACTGGACACAGATGTGCATGCAGAATTAAAACTTCAAATAAAAATAAAAGATAGCAAAAAAAATTAAACAATTGAGAAACTGAAAAAAAAAAAAAAAAAATTAAGCTACATTTTCCTTATTTTTCTTAAAATGAGATTGCTTTAATATTTGCACACTTTCAAAGATGCACTTTTTATACATGTGCGGAGTAAGAACATATAGGAGCTGAAACATACGAGCACAGTTCAGCTGAATGATAAAGTTTACCCTCTTTAACTTTATACTGTTCTGCTGCTTTGTGTTCATCTGTTTCTCCCATTTGCTCTTTTTACATTGACTATCACTCTACTGTGTATGGATAATACAATCAGATACATCAATAACTTCTCAAATATTCCTATTGAACTGTCACCAACTGAACTGCAGCTCAAACTATTTCAAATATAGTCAATTAAGTCACAAACTCAATCATAATGATCAATGTTTCCAAACATGTATATTGAGGTGCAGCTTGTCATGTTGATGGAGTGTTTCTAGTTAGCAGTAAACCCTTACCTCACCTGAATATGTTTGTAGATTTGTGTTAAATGTTATCTTTGGAATTCAAGTTTTGATATTGTATTTGTAAACATCATACTTTTTTCACTTATTTCAGTTAATGTCATAAACCTAGCGAGCTAAGTCTGTAGTAGTACCGACAGTGTCGTGTAAACATGACTGAAGATGCGAAAATCTGAGTGAGTCATTTACACTAGAACTGCTCCAAGTGATTCAAACTCGTGACTTTGATCATTCAGTTCAAACTATTCAAAAGAGCCATTCATTTAAGATTTTCAACATCACTTGTATGTTTAGTGATGGGTGAAACCGAGCTTTTCGAAACTCCTAATGACTTAAACCACTGCGTCACACTCACAAAATGATTCACTGTTTTGAAGCGCTCCAACAGGACAGCGAATCACGAATCATTTGATTCAGATCGGGACATCAGAGCTCGTATTGTGAATCTTTTGATTCAGAATGGAACTTCGGAGCGCGTTCGCAAATCTTTTTGCGAATTGAATGATTTGCGATCCACATTCCAAAGTCCCGATCTGAAATAGTTCACGAATCATTTGACGTGTATCGTGAATCATTTCAGACAGGGACTTCGGTGCGGGTTTGTGAATCTTTTGATTCAGATCGGGACTTTGGAGCGCGTACCGCAAATATGTATATTTTATTTATTATTTATAAAACAGTACAAAACATCAAACCATTAGGGCCGTACAGTTATAAAGAAAAAAAGAAAGAATACAAATACAAATCCCTTAAGAAAATTAACCATGGTTTTATTAGTAAAAGTGTAGTAAACTTTTTTTTTGTGTGTATAACCACAGTTTTACTACAAATACCATGGTTAAACTACACGGAGACCAAGACGGCAGAAAGCACACCTTGTTTGTTTTCTTTACTTTACAAAAGGGTTTTGTTGTTATTGTGGGTGTCTTACTCGCATGACCAAAATGACGGAGGTCATTTCTCTTTTGTCAATACATGGAGCAGCCGTGAAAATACAGTCATTTTTACCCATCAACAAAAGTAAGCAAAATCTAGCTTATTTATTGTTTCCTAAACAAAATTACAAAACGAAAATCAAACTGTTTCTCATTTCTCTTTTTTCTAATTAGAAAATCAAATGACCAGAAGGTACAGGGACCATGACTAACTTACTGACTTTAATAAAAAATAAAGAATATAAACAGCCAGTAGTCTTTAGTTTACTTCTCATACATGATTTGTTACTTCAAATTTGCTACTTCAGATTACAGAAATCGCTGATCGTTGATCGCATTGCATAGAATAAAACTGCACAAGCCCCTGAGTACGCGGTGACGTCATCGATATTTGAATTCGTTTTCCCGGAAGTGAAAGACCGTAGAAGATCGTTGTGTTGACACCTAATAGCACATAGGTGACCCCAGCACAACAAACACGCACTAAAAGCCAGAGAATTCAGATTTAGATAGCATGATTACTATATGAAACGGAGCCTCGCGATGAAGTGTTGCTATAGTAACATATGCCCTCATTGCGGTTCTTTGTGTGACATTGGCGTTGTGCGTCACTCACCGCGCAAACGCGAAGTACATGAGGCTGAGCACGGTGCATGTGAGCAGGGTGATGGTGTGAGGCTTGTAGAAGAAGTCGAGGGTGATGTCCTCCACCTGCTGCTCGTTGATCATGCGGAAATGCATCCTGTAGTTCACATCATCTTTACTCAGGGTCCTGGAGCCGAACGCGGACGCCATGCTCTTTCCTCTCTGTCCTGGCTTCACCTTTGATTTACCGTGATGTTAGCGGCTCTCTCGCTCCCTCTCTGGCGTCTGCTGCACGAATGCAACCCATGCATGTGTGCAATCCGGCTCCTAATGCATGCACAACACAACCAGCTGCTCGGGGAGAGAGATGCATGCACGGAGCGGAAAGATGGCACACGCTTTGGGGGAAAACAGACAATTCCTGCATTTTCATTGGTTTGCATGCAGTGCTAGGCGTGCAGCCGGTATGGCAAGCCGAAAGGGTCAAAACGTGCAGCGGCGCTCGAGTTCCTCATGCGCTGAAGGTCACGCTGTTGTGTTGAGTGTCATTACACCAGCAGTGGCAAACGTAGCATTGAGCTTTCCTCAATCATACAGTGGGCCCAAAAAGTAGACAAAAGTGCACTCGATTTTTAAAAAATTGCACTTAAAAATAGCACTTTTTTTTTGGAAAAATATCAATACAATTATCTCCAGTTGCATGAGTGTTTTATTTTGACCGAAAATATTACGATAAATATTTTGATATTTGTATCTAATGCAATGGCATTTGTGCATTAAGCATGAATGAAATATCTTTGTAGCTGTTTATTTTTGATTGTGGTGAGCGGTAGCTATATTTGATGTTGCATAAAATTCTGCAAACCATTAGACATACATGTAAAGTATTGTGTGCCATGAGAATCTGAAGAGTTTATTTGCAAAAACAGATAACTCTGTTTTTATTCATTTTCATATCGTGTTTTTTGTGTTATCATGTTTTTATTGTTTTGTGTTAATTAGCTGTATTTTCTTTTATTTTTTTAGTTATTATTATTTCATCAAAACAACCCAACTGCAGTTTGATTGATATTAATTGGAATGCAGGATAAAAAAACATGATTTTTTTTGAGTTATCTGTTTTTGCAAATGAACTGTTCATCTGTTGTGGTTGGTTTTTGTATTTTAACACCTCCTGAACGTCACACGTCTTCATGGTCAGCAGCAGCTGCGGTTTTTACTAAATAACTCGGTCACGAACACGAGTCACGCCAGCAAATGTGTTTCACAGCAAGATGTTATAATGAAACTGTGCGTTCTTATATATATATATATATATTAGTGCTGTCACATTTATTTATATATATATATATATAGCACCTGCCCTTTTTCTTCCTCAAGAGAAAGTGTCCTTTTTTTCTGGACAATTTTTATTATTTTTTTTAAATAAATGAATATATGTATATATGTGTGCGTGTGTGTTTCTGTTTGCACACAGCTTACCCTGTCAAGCAAATAAAAAATCAAAATATCAGGTCGGGTCAGGAAATGTTGAGACTGTCGAGCTCCGATGCCTTTCTCCCTCCGCGTCTCGTGCAGGCGCGCGCAGCACAGCAGTGTAGCACACATTGATCGGCACATGCGCATCACAGACAGGCAGAGAACCGCAGAAGTGAAGCCCTCCCTCCCTCTCCAGTTGTGTTTGTCTTGGTGTGGAGGTGAGTGGTGATAAACAAAAGACTAATCTACCTGTGCCTCGAATTTACAGCTAATTATCCAAAAGGCAAATATAGTTAATTTGTCTTGTTAACATTCATGACTCAAGAAGTTGAGCTAAGGAAATAGGAAGTCTAGTAGGTTAGACCAGTGCGCGTTCTTTCACTGCATGATTCAGTTTATTAAAATGCATTTAGATTAAGAATGATCACAAAATTCAAGATATGAAGGCAGAAATGTATATATTTATATCATTTCATATAGTTAATCAGTATCACGCGAAGACTGACATTTTTTTTTTTACACCAAAAAGCAACATGATTACAAATGTGATATTGATTTATACAGCAGTTTAATAAACAAGAATGTAATATTAACACACTTACGTTTTAGACACAATGTTGACTGTTTTTGCTCTATTTCGCCAACAAATATAATTTCACTTTGCGTCTCTGAGCAACAGCTGTTTTGTTCTTGAATGAATCAACCGTTTAAATGATTCGGTTCAGTCGCAATGACTCACTTATTAACAGTTACTTGCTGCCACCTATTGGCAGTTTTAATTTCACATTTAAAGTATCTTTTCATTTTTTAAAAATAATTTCAAATATCAGTATTCAACGTTTTTTGTTTAAAATATCAAAATAGTATTAATGCATTTGTAACTGCAGGTTAAATGCATTCATATCCTGCATTAAACAGTGTGTAAATGCATCTAAATGCCACTTTTGATGCAGCTTCTGTGTTTTCTCTGCATTGCAAAGATTAATTTTGTCAGTACTGATTTAATTTGCTTAGTAACAGCTTAAATAACTAATTCTAATTGACTGATTCAACTTAAGAATTTGACTGAAAATATGATGCACACTCATGCAGGGCTTTCTAAAGGTAAAAATGCCCATAAAAGGTAAAAAAATCAATTTAAACAAATTGGAAAAGATTAATTTCCATCACTGCTGTGAACTGATCACCACAGAATATGTAGAATATCAAAAACTTTAGGAGTCAGCTGTCCACGGTAGTCCTTAAGATATCAGCACAATAACACACTCAGCAAAATATTGTCTATCATTATCGATAAAATCCCAGAAAATATTGATATATTTTTTGTCAATATCGCATACCCCTAATATATTTAACGTCTTGTTTTGAAAAAAAATTAAATAAATATTAGAAGTGCCCTTTTTTCCACTTTTTTAAAAAAAATTTTTTTTACATGTATTTACATGTATATATTTATATTCATATAATATATATTATATATAAATATATTTATTATATACATTATATACATTATAACATATTTTTATATGTTATAATGTATATATATTAAATATATACATGCATGTGTGTGTCTTTATATACACATAATAAATATACACAGTACACATATATTATGTAAACAAAAACTTATTTTGGATGAGATTAATCGCGATTAATCGTTTGACAGCACTAATATATATGTAATAAGTTTTGAGTATTAATATACATATATATATATATATATATATATATGTGTGTGTGTATATTAATACTCAAAACTTATTAATATTAAGTAATTTAAAAATTAATATATTTAATACATATTTAATGTATTAAACTATCCAGTATTGCACAAACAGATGATGAGAGGTAAACAGTACTCAGCCCTTTAATAGTGAGCAAATGCATAGAAAACTTGTGGCACATTTATATTTATGCATTTGGCAAACACTTTTATACAGCAATTTACAGTGCATTCACGCTAAACATTTGATCTATTGATCTATTCACACCGTGGGAATCGAATCCATGACCCTGACACTGCAGCACCAGCTGAGCTACAGAAAAAGGCATTAAACAAGCATTTATATACACGTTAATACACATTCAATTCAGATGTCATTAAAGTTCAGTTTACAAATGGATCATTGTTCCTCGATCTCACCCGTCTGATCAAACATCTTGCTTGATGGTGATCAAGGGCTGCGTTGAAACAAAGACAAATAAAAGAGATTTGAGTACGTTTGAACATTGTTCAGCATGTTTTGTTGTTTTCAAACTGAATGTTAAATTACCAGAGTGTTAAAGTGAGATCGGCACACGGCTTTACTCTCCCAGTAGATCAGAATCAGAGCCAGAATCAACTCCAATCCACACAACACACCGATCATCACCTTCAGCCCCACAAACATGTTTCTCTGGAGAAAAACAAGTCAATCAATGACAATATCCACAATGACAACATCAACATCAGTTCAGAAGTGTGTCCAAATGCCTGTTTGCTATAACGTACCCTTGTATTGTCATCTGGGCTGTGATACTGTAAAATCAAATAAATTAATGAGATGTATGGATATTGCTGCAACTCTGGCTTCAATAAGTTATGAAGTTATGAACGGTCACAAATTACCCAACCCCAACTTCTTTCATCTAATAATGGACAGAGAACTAAAGCTGCGATTGACCAGAAAAGGCTGATAATGTTGAATATGAAGGACAGTTTCACCTTTCAGAACAAGACCAAGAAGATAAATCATTAAATTCAGTTTCAGTCATGATTAAAAAAAAAATTATGAAGAATATTTGATCACTCACCACAGGCATGAATGGAGAATTTCCAGCTGCAAATGTCAGAATGCCACTTGCAATGAACTAAAAATAAATTGTTAAAACACAGATATAGTATCATCGTGAATGTTCAGAGACTGTCTGAGAGATGAGTGTGTTTACACTGATGAAAGCTGAAGAATGAGCTGTGATAAATGCAGATAGGATCTCTATCTTCTCACCAGGGCACTAGGTAGGGTGTACACTAGATGAGACAGACCGTATTCAACAGTAATGAGGCTGCCCATGCAAATGACAAACACTCCGATGCTGAGCTGAGCCGCCTGAAACGACAAATATCAGCCACATAAATAATAACAAAACAGTCTGAGATCACAATAAGTTTTCCATGATAAACCTGGATAAATTGTTCCATATGGCAAAAAAATATATTTTTAAAAATATTTCAAAATATACAAAAAATGGCCAATAATATTTTTGCTAATATGTTGCAAAATATATTTATGTAAATATGTTTTCTATTAATATATTTTTGGTCACTTTTTGTATATTTTTTAAAAAATATATTTAAAGAATATGTATATATATATATATATATATATATATATATATATATATATATATATATATATATATATATATATACATACATACAGTGCCCTCCATAAGTATTGGAACAGTAAAGACAAACTTTCTCTGTTGGCTGTGAAGATATTTGCAAATATGATTAAAAGATGAATATGAGACAAAACTACAGAATGTCACATTTTATTATGAGCCGTTTCAACACATACATGTTTTACCAAATAAAAAGAACAGCACTTTTAGAGTTCATCCCACTCATTGATGTAAGCATAAGTATTGGGACAGTTGAACATAAGGCAGATATAAAAGATTAAAAGCTATTATTTAGTTGCAGATCCCTTGCGCACAATCACAGCAGTGAGTCTGTGACACATAGAAATCGCCAGACTCTTGGTCTCATCCTTTGAAATACTTTCCCAGCCTTTAATGCAGCCAATTCCAATTGTTGCTTGTTTTGGGGAGTTTCTGCCTTTACTTTCCTCTTCAGCTGGTGAAATTCATGTTCAATCGGATTTAAATCTGGAGATTGACTTGAGCAATCTAAGACTTTCCATTCCCTATCTGTCGCTCACTACGAGTTATGTCGTGACGACATAGGGGATTTACTTGGAAGCCCCAATCATCTCTGACTTTAAGAGAAAACGCCAATGAATATTGGCTAGTGGATTTTGCATACCTGAGCCACTCCCTGCCCTCGCGGGTATAAATAGGCGGCAGGTGCAGCCACTCATTAGATTTTTGCTTCGGAGCCGAGTGGATGAACGTGTTGATCTCCACAAAGCCTTTCATCATCTGTCTGAAAGCTGTTCTGGTTGGCGTTACGGTGCGAACAGCGGTGTCCCTGTCTGCAGCGATTCCCCTGGGCACTTCAACTAAAAGAGCAATTTCCTAAAAGAGCAAATCACGGTCGGTTCGCGTCTTTTTAAAGACGCCGTTCCGGCCGTGTCCTCTTGGTTGTGGTCGTTTCCTATCCTCCGTCGACAGCCACGATTGTTGTCTTCAGTGTCTGGGCATCCAGCACGCTGAAGCTGCGATCGTGGATGGTTTATGCGCTCGTTTTGAGCGTGTAACCATGACAGCGCTGCGATCGCGCCTCTCTCTCCTCACGGGGATGGGAGAGGCTCCCTCTGTCACTACCCGCGCTGGCTTCTCTGCTACGAACAGAGAACCATCGGCTAGTGCTCTGGGCGATCTGAGGATTACAGTGAGAGCTTTTCCGCCGGGCCAGTCCCCACGGACTTTTCACTCCTCCCGCAGCAGCTGTTCTGTGCGGCTCCCCGATGATTCTGCTGTGCCGTCTTACGGCGCGCTCAGGGGGATGGGCAATCGTCCTCTGAGGATGAAGATTCGGTGGGGCTGCCCCCCTCGGGTGTCGCGGCCGCCGCCGAATCGGATCCAGAGTTGACGACGCGAGCATCGGGCTGGAGGCGTGCACACCTCTCAGTCCCGAATCCTCGCGGCGAGATGATTGGCTCCTCGGCACGGGCCGTGGCTCGCGACCACGCCCTTCCCTGGTCACTTTCTTCCTCTGCTCAGCCATAGCTATCCTGCGAGTACACCAAGCCAAGGCGTTAAAATGCTCGAGGGTAGCACCAACCTGAGGTTGAAGCAGGAACTGTGCTCGGCGACTGACCGTGCCCTATGGGCGACGGAAGTCACAGCGCAGTCCCTCGGGAAGGCGATGTCCACACTTGTGGTCCAAGAGCGCCATCTATGGTTCAGCCCTGCTGAGACAAGCGACGTCGACAAAGTGCGCTTTCTCAACATTCTCGTCTCCCAGGCTGGACTGCTCGGCGACACTGTCGAGGACTGTGCCCAGCAGTTCTCGGCAGTACAGAGGCAGACCGAGGCCATCCAACACATCTTGCCCCGGCGTGATGCATTATCTGCCACCGCTCCACTGCATGGCAAGCCCCGGTCTGCTTGTCGCCGTGGGCGCACTCCTGTGTCCCCCAGAGCCGCTCCGCCCCGTGCTGAGATAACACCTAGGCCGGAGCGGTGAGCCTAAGCCGGCCCTAAAAGCGGTGAGCCAGCCGGCCCCTAAATTGTCCAGGAAGGCGACAAAGCGGCCCTGACACAGGAAACCCAGAGATGTGGGAAGCTGCTCTTTCTTGGGAGATGGTGAGGACAGCGCCGCTCCTTCCCCCAGAGGAGGGCTGGGTGGGGAATCATCTGTTTCTGTTCCGCCACTGGCTCAAGGGCCAGTGGTACCCACATTGTCAAAGAAAGAGCCATTTCCTTTTCCTCCGGGTCCTCAGGCTCGCGGGTCGACAATGAGCGACGCGATGCCTCCTCACTCTCGCCCATGAGCCCCCCCTTTTTTTGCCAGTAGCCAAGAAGTTGCGGTTGGGAGACGCAATGCCTCTCCACGCATCTCTGGCCAGTCCCTCCGGGGATGTGGGGAGTTCTGCTGTGATCGGTCAGAATGCAATGCCTTCTGGGCTATCCAGCTCAACTCTCCTCCGCTGCACCACCGCGGGTATGTCTATTGTCCCTTTGGTGCCACTCGCACGGAGTTTGGGGGCGTGGCTTGCACTCCCCAACCCGTCCCGCTGGCTCATTCGCACAGTCCGACTCGGCTATGCGATTCAGTTCGCCAGGCAACCTCCCAAGTTCAGCGGCGTTCTCGAGACTTCGGTGGCAGACCGAGACGCACCTGTCTTGCGTGAGGGGATTGCTGTCCTCCTGGCAAAGGATGCAATCGAGCCGGTCCCTCCAGCCGAGATGAGGCAGGGGTTTTACAGCCCCTACCTCATCGTACCCAAGAAAGGCGGTGGCCTTTGACCAATCCTGGATGCATCTAGCCCCAGGATTGGTTTGCAGCGGTCGACCTGAAGGACGCTTACTTTCATGTCTCGATATGCCCTCGACACAGGTCGTTTCTACGGTTTGCGCTCGAGGGTCAGGCAGGGAAGTACAGTGTTCTCCCCTTCTGGCTGTTCCTGTCCCCCCGTGTCTTTACGAAGGTCACGGAGGGCGCCCTTGCCCCGCTATGGGAAGTGGGCATCAGGATCCTCAACTATCTCGAGCATGGCCCGCGTGCGAGAACAGTCGTGTGATGACAGGGACCCAGTGCTCCGACACTTAGCTAGCTGGGGCTTCAGGTCAACTGGGAAAAGAGCAAGCTCTCCCTCATGCAGAGAATCTCTTTTCTTGGTGTGGAGTTAGACTCAGTGAGTAGGATGGCGCGTCTCACTAATGAGCGTGCCCAGTCCGTGCTGAACTGCCTGAGTTCCTTCAGAGGCAGGATGGTGGTACCACTGAAACCCTTTTCAGAGGCTCCTGGGGCATATGGCATCCGTAGCTGCAGTCTCGCCGCTCGGATTGCTTCATATGAGACCACTTCAGCACTGGTTACACTCCCGAGTCCTGAGATGGGCATGGCGCCGTGGTACAGTTCGCGTGACCGTCACGCCAACGTGTTACTGCTCATGCAGCCCCTGGACGGACCTTGTCTTTCTACGGGTTGGGGTGCCCTTAGAACAAGTGTCGGCATGTCGTTGTCACGATGGATGCCTCCAGTGTGGGCTGGTGCACTACATGCAATGGGCAGGCAGCCTCGGGGTTCTGGACAGGGCCTCGACTGCTTTTGCACATCAACTGCCTCGAGTTGCTGGCAGTGCTACTAGCCTTGCGGCGGTCCGGCCGCTGCTGCTTGGCTAGCACGTGTTGGTCCGCATGGTCAACACTGCAACCGTTTCGTAGATCAACTGGCAGGGTTGTCTACGATCATGTCGCATGTCGCAACTCGTCCGCCATCTCCTCCTCCTCTGGAGTCAGACGTGGTGCAAGTCACTGGGCGCCGTCCATATCCTGGGGGAGCTCAATCGTGCGGTCAAGGTGTTCTCATGACAGCCCACGTTCCCCAGGGAATGACGACTCCATCCCGAGATGATCCAGCTGTTCTGGAGTCGATTCGAGGGAGCTCAGGTAAGCCTGTTGTCTTCCTCGAGTCCTCCCGCGGCCAGTTGTATGACTCTCTGACCGAGGGCCCTCGGCTTGGACGCACTGGCGCACAGCTGGCCTTGGTCTTCACGCAGGCATGCGTTCCCTAGTGAGCCTTCTCGCACGAACACTCTGCAAGGTCAGCGAGGACGAGGAACAGGTCCTGCCGGTTGCGCCTCTTTGGCCCACCCGGACCTGGCTTTCGGAACTCACGCTCCTCGTGTCACCCGCGTCCACTTCTTGGAGCCTCCATGTGTGGCTCCTGGACGAGACGCCGCAGACTCCCTCTATGAGGCAAGCCTACGCCCTGTATGAAGTCTGTTCGCAAACTGGTGTTCTTCTCGCTGAGAAGACCCCCGAACATGCACGATTGGAGTAGTGCTTTCTGTCCTGCAAGGAGGGTTGGAGCGTAGGCTGTCACCCTCCACCTTGGAAGTGTATGTGGCTGCTATCGCAGCACATCACGATGCAGTGGACGGCCGGTCCCTGGGAAAGCACGATCTCATCGTGAGGTCTCTGAGGGGTGCCAGGGGGTTACATCCTCCTAGTCCACCCCCGGTGCCCTCCTGGGATCTCTCTGTTGTCCGGGCTGGACTACAGAGGGGTCCCTCTGAGCCGCTGGGTTCAGTTGAGCTTAAATTCCTGTCTACTCGAAGACAGTGCTTCTGACCGCGCTCTCATCCATAAAGAGGGTTGGGGACCTCCTAGCATTTTCGGCGAGCGAAGAGTGCCTTGTGTTCGGGCCGGCCTACTCTCACGTTGTCCTGAGACCCCGGCCTGGATACGTGCCCAAGCTTCCCACCACGCTTTTTCGCGATCAGGTGGTGAACCTGCAAGCACTGCCCTCGGAGGAGGCATATCCAGCCTTGGCGTTGTTGTGTCCCATAAGAGCATTGTGCATATATGTGGACCGCACCCTGGAGCTTCAGAAGCTCTGAGCAGCTCTCTGTCTGTTACGGAGGTCAGCAGAAAGGGTAGGTTGTCTCCAAGCAGAGGTTGGCCCACTGGACAGTGGATGCCATCGCCTTGACGTACCAATCCCAAGACAAGCCGTGCCCCCTGGGGGTGAGGGCTCACTCCACACAGAGTGTTGCCTCCCCCTATGCGCTGGTGCACGGCGCCTCTCTGGCAGACATCTGTAGAGCTGCGGGCTGGGCGACAACGAACACCTTCGCGAGATTCTACAGTCTCTGCGCTGAGCCAGTTTCTTCCCGTGTGTTGGGTAACAGGTAAGTGGCGGGAAGAGCTGGCCGGTGTCACACTTGCTGCGCCATTCCCCCTCACCCGGGGATATGAGCGCCTTTTTTCTCCTCCAGTTCAGTTCCCCGGACAGCGAACCCTGGTGGAGTTCCTCCAGCACCCCCAGCAGTCAGACTGGGCGGAGCAGTCTGACGCCAGGCTCAGTACTGGTGTTAGCTCGCCCGGGTCTCCGGTCAGCCCCTGTACTGGGCTAGGTGTCCGTATGGCTTGATTCCCTTCGGGTAATCCCATTTGTGTATTCTTCCACGGTAAGGTTTCCCTCACGGTAAACCCGTGTCTTCCCTTGACAGAGTCTCTGTCAGGCCCTGCTGGCAGCTCTTCTCCCTACCCCTAGGTAGGATCTGCCCCAGGGTCCAGTCGTATGTAGTACTGCCCCAGGCCTGGGTCAGTCCATATCAGTGTCTCCACATGTTACCTCCCTTCGGGAAGGATGTGGCCTCCGTAGCGCCCTTCTCTGGAAGGCTCGCTTCCCCATCGTTACTGCCAAGCTGTAACAATAAATAGGAAAGACTTGAAGCAAATCTTTCATTGAAGGTTGAAATCCCTTCTGTTGGGAATTTCTGTGGGGAAAGGAACAGCGGCTTGGCTATCTCCAGCAGCGATGTACTCACCAGTGGTCCCTGCGTGGTACCAAGGTCAGCGAATTTGCGCTGGGGCGATGGGAAGGTTACGACCTTTGCATAGCATTTGTCTGACACGCAGTTGCTTGCCAACATTTGCTATGCTATATGGTTGTGACGGGGTTCAGCTTGTGGCGCTTTCCATAGGACCCCTATGTCGTCACGACATAACTCGTAGTGACTGACAGATAGGGAACGTCTCGGTTACGTACGTAACCCTCGTTCCCTGATGGAGGGAACGGAGACGTTATGTCCCCATGCCACGATCTTGAACCATCGCTGGTTGCCAGGGACTCGTTCTCGGCTCCTCAGCGTAAAACCTAATGAGTGGATGCACCTGCCGCCTATTTATACCCGTGAGGGCAGGGAGTGGCTCAGATATGCAAAATCCACTAGCCAATATTCATTGGAGTTTTCTCTTAAAGTCAGAGATGATTGGGGCTTCCAAGTAAATCCCCTATGTCGTCACGACATAACGTCTCCGTTCCCTCCATCAGGGAATGAGGGTTACGTACGTAACCGAGACGTTTCTTTGCCCTTATAAATTCCTTGACTGAACTGGCATGGTGTTTTGGGTCATTGTCCTGATGCAATATGAAACACTTCCCAATGAATCTGGTGGCGTTTTCTTGAATATTGGTGGGCAAGATGGTTTTGTACCCTTCCAAATTCATTCTGCTACTGTCATCATACATTAAGTCATCAGTAAAGTTGAGAGGTCCTGATCTAGAGACAGCCATACATGCCCATGCCATAACACCACCTCCACCATGCTTTACAGATGAGGCTGTATGCTTGGGATCATTGCAGTTCCCTTTTTTTCTCCACATTTTTGCTTTCCCATCACTTAGATAAAGGTTCATCTTTGTCTCATCGGTCCATAAACACAGTTCCAAAACTCTTCTGGCTCACCTTTGTGCTTTTTTGCAAACTCTAATCTTGCCTTTCTATTTTTGGTGCTGGTCAGAGGTTTGCATCTTGCTGTGTAGCATCTGTAATTCTGTGTCAAAGTCTCCTGAGGACAGTAGATTGTCAGAGCATCACCCCAGCTTTCTGGAAGTTGTTGGTGAGCAATTTTGTCTTTACTGTTCAAATACTTTTGGAGGGCACTGTGTATATATATATATATATATATATATATATATATATATATATATATATATATTTTTTTTTTTTTAAAGCATGCATATGCCCTCCATATATTTCAATTCAAGAAAATACATTCATTCAGCCACATTTGAAGAAAAAAGTAATACATTATGAAATACATTTTGGGTATATGAAGGTTGAAACTAAATATATTTTATTGAGCTTCTCATGACACATATTCAGCATATTTTTTAAATATATTTTAAAATTGATTTTGGCCAGGAAACAATTGAGGTAAAACAAAAATATTTCAGATTCTGCATTATTTCTAGGTGACTAATGAAATGTAAATAAATGAACGTCACTGATCATGTTACTCTGTACAGATGCTCAGATTTTCCATTGCAACTCAAGATGTTTATTAGATCATCTCAAATCATACACTCTCAGAAAAAAGGTACAAAGCAGTCAGTGGGGTGGTAAAGCATACGTCTTTGTACCTTATTTACCCCTAAATGCTACATATTAGTACCTTAACGATACATATGAATTATTTTAAAAGTATTTTAGAAATATATTAATACTTTAAAGTACTTGCTATTAGCTTATGAAAGGGTACCACTAATGTACCATGTGTTTTGTGTCATGTGTTTTGTACCTTTTAGTCTGAGAGTGTAGAACAGAATCATCAGGTTTAGTTCATGCAGCTCCAGTAAAACAGACACACACTAAATACTGAGAGCTTCTCATGTTTTTAAATTCAACTTTTTACTCCAGTCATTCTAATAATAATGTGTAATGAAAAATAATTCTTCAACTGAACCTGAAAGAAGCATTTTCACATCTGCTCTCAGACATTCGGCCTTCATTGAGTTCACATCTGCTCTCAGACATTCGGCCCTCATTGAGTTTATATAAGTCAGTAGTAGAGTCAGTAGTATGCATATATTTGGTGGAAATCTCTAGTAATTTAAAATGATAACATAGAAATGCTCATGTGATAGAATCAGGGTCACAAATCAACCATCATTCGGGCCAAAAATACCACTGAAACTGACTAGTGCCCCAGATAAAAATCTCCCGTACTGAATTACTGTTGATTTGCTCTGACATCTGATATGTTTCTAGAGAAGCTTTTCTGTCTGCAGATATTAAATTGAAACTAAACTCTAAAAAACACATGAATAATATTATGCATTTTAATGTTGCACGCACCCCGAGTTCCTTTGGCCGTCCTTTAAGAAAGACCTTGTAAGCGTCTTTGAAGACGCAGGTGAATTTCTCGGGCATCAGCTGGCCGTCTCTCATGTTCCTGATGCTTCCCAGAGGAATGCTGATGACCATACAGTCATCTGGCTTAAACGTGTAGCGCATCTCTCCAACAGACGCTGTCTGTCAAAACAACACACATCTGAGAACGCTCCGGCAATGTTCTCTCAACGTTATGAACAAACGTTCATCCAGTAACATTAACAGAATGTTCATTCCAAGTGATCTGGTCTTTAATAACATTCTCAACATTAGCACAAAATGCTATTTATACATCATTCATGGAAGGTTTTTTTGTTCTTAAATTTTTCATTTAAATAGCCTACTTATCTAACATTTTTTAAATGTTACTTAAATGCTGCTACATTTTTAAAAAGTTATTACTTACTACTTGTTTTCCTACTAGTTGTTCACAAAATGCTGTCTGTAATTGAAAAAGAAGAGAAAAGTCAAAGTTATGAACAAACATGCTTCCAGTAATTTTAACAGAACGTTTATTCCAAGTTATGGTCTTTAATAATGTTAGCACAAAAACATTTATACATCATTCAACAAAGGTTTTTTCTTAAATGTTTTTATTTTTAAGTTATTTTAATGTTTTTAAATGCTACTTAAATGTTGATTTTTTTTAAAACATTACTTTAGTGTTTTTTAAATGTTACTATTTACTACTTTTTGTTGTTAACGAGATGTTGTCTGTAACTGAAAAAGAAGAAACTTGAGAACTTTGCTTAATTCAAAGTTATAAACAAACGTTCATTCCAAGTTATCTGGCCTTTAATAATGTTCTCAAAATGTTAGCACAAAAACGTTATTAATGTATCATTCATGGAACATTTTCATCTTAAATGTTTTTACTCATCTAACTTTTTTTAAAATGTTATTTAAATGTTGCTACTTTTTTTAAATGTAACTTTAATGTTATTCAAATGTTACTATTTACTTGTTTCAGAATGTTCAGAGAACATTCAAAAGTAGCATTCCCATAATGTTTGCAAAATTCTAAAATGTAACATTTCCTTTAACAATAATCCATTGTTTTCACTAACATTTGCAGAAACAAGAAAACCGTTTAAAAAAAACGGCACTTTTTGAATGTTCAGAAAGTATTCAGAAATAATGGGAATGTTTTTAAAAGATTCTGTTTCTCTCTCTCTCTCTAATTAATTTACCAATATTCTGCAGTTCAAATGTTTGTTTAAGGAGTAAAAAAAACCATCATTAAAGAGGTTAAAATGTTATAAATGAGTCCGAGCAGATGAATGTGCATTGGTGGTGTTAGTTTGGGTTAAAATAACCGTCAGTCAGTTGCTTCCTTCTTGAAACTCTCATCTTTTAACTCTGTGCCAATCGACTCCACACATCATTTTAGTCATAAATGTACTAATATGTTGGAATTTTATTCAACAAAGTTTGAAAAGTGAGTCAACCCACCCCAATCCCACCCACACTTTACAGAATGCCCAGAGAGAAAGTGTTTTATCTGTGTGTACAGGAAGTCTGGGGTAAATCCGGCAATTTATAATACAGTAAATAAACAGAGATTAATTTCTCTGAAAGATCTAATAACACACACACACAGATCCTTAGATCCTGAGATCTCGATAGCAAACCAGCAGCCAAATTCTATCAATCTCTGAACCTCACTCTGTTCATCTATAAGCGTAAGTTTCTGTTGTTTTAATCGAGTCTTTTAGTGTTAAAATGTCTTACCAGCTGAAGAGTGAACTGAAGTCCAGATGAAGAGCTTCTGCAGGTTTGTCTGTTCAGATAGCAGAAGTTTCTTTGAGAAGCACAGCTCACACGCTCACTTCATCACTTTTCACATCACAGTTCCTTTTTCTTTTTTTTCTTTTTGACCAACCACATGAAAGTGGCTTTTTGGGTATCAAAAAAAAAAACAAAAAAAAAAACACTGAAGTGACACCATGATCTTCTCTCCACTATAACACGGAAGACAGACTCAACTCGGTAAGACGCTCAGTAACTTTGCATTTATATGTATTTTTCAAAGAAATTTTATAGAATATATTCAGAAGATCAATCATTGATCATTAAATCATTAAAGCCAGAACTGTTTATGAAATTAAAATGGTTGGTGATTCAAAGGAAGAACGAGATGCGTGCATGTATTTTAATGAGGGTTTCATGCATATTTACAACTTATATTTAATTCATATTGTGTTTTATTTGCTTTTGCCCAACATTTAATTTCTTGGATTACAATATTTATGAAATATCCAACAAAAAGCAGAATCAAATGTACTTCCTATTTTGTGAAATGTCTTTGGCACTGTAAACAAAATCAGTTGCAGAGTAATTTAAGTTGAATTAAATTGGCTGTACAAGTCATTGCAACTTAAATTATATTAGACTGCCTTTTTATTAAACTGACATTTTATTAGTTAAAGTAATGGAAAAACATATATTGACCTACTTCTTGGATTACAATAAATTACAATACAACGAAATATACAACAGAAAGCATGCATGCAAATGCAGTTTTTTTTTCTTGTAAAAATCTCTGAATGCACTGTAAAAAAAAAAGAAAAAAAGAAAAAATCAATTGCAACTTTTTTTTAAATTTTTTAAATTGAATCAAATAGGCTGTACAAGTCACTGCAAGTTAAATTAAACTGACTTTTTTAAAACTGAAATTTAATTTTTTGAGTTAAAGTAATGGAAAAACATATGCTGACCGATTAATTCTATAATTTTTTACAGTATATTTTAACAAGGATTTAATGCATATTTACAAACAGGCATGAAACTTAAATTCATTCCATGCTTTTGCTCCACATTTGATTTCTTGGATTACAATATTTATGAAATACACAAAAGAAATCATATTCAAATGCCGTTTTTTTCTTGTAAAAACCTCTTTGAATACATTGTTAAAAAGTGACTTTTAAACTTTTTTATTTTTAAAATTTGCAAATTTTTCACATTTTTAAGTTGAATCAAATTGGCTGTACAAGTGCGAGTTAAATTATATTAAACTGAAAATCTAGTGTCTTGAATCTTGTAACTTAAAAAATGAAGCTGAAATTGGTTATTTTGATAAGTTAATGTAATGGATATGTTGCCATCAGTAGACACTGTGTTGAAACATTCATCTGTTTCTGGTGTGTTTTATGGCTCGTATGCGTGTTTATTGTCAGAATATGGCCAAGGCAGATATTGAGATGGACATTCAGAGACACGAGGACTCGGCAGGAGGAAGACGTGATGATGAAGGGCCGCTGATCAAGTACTACCGCGCCAGTGAGGTCCTGCCGGGCCCCGTGCCGGCTCTGCAGAGGCTCCTCAGGAAGGGCCCGGCCACCTGTGCCGTGAGACCCTCACACATTCACTGACATTATATGAGCGCTCAGCTATAATAACCAATCAACGTTTGGCAAAGCAACGGTTGCTAGGGTGTTCGAGGTGGTTGCTAGGGCATTGCTATGTGCTTTCGTTTAATTAAAAGTGTTTTATTTTAGGTGCACAAAGTGAGAACAGGCTGAAGGCTGACGTTAGATTTAGTGAGTAATGGTGAGAAATAAAAAAAAAAAAGTACCTAGTCTGTAGTGATCTGCGATTGTTGCCTTAAAGACCTTAATTTAACTGATAAAAGTTAGTTTTGTTGGTATAAATTAACGCAATTAGGTTGATTCAGCTTATTTTTGACTTGAGTAAAACCAGTTAACTTAGATGTTACCATTTTTAGGGCACAATGTACTGTATATTTCTTAGCTGTATTTTGAATTCTGCTGTCCATTGTGTTGTGGTTTAGGGTTAACGGAAATGTCCATAAAATTACCAGTACTAATTTTTCTTCTTGGTTTACAGTGTACATGAATTATTATTATATATATTTTTTAAAAAATTATTAATAATAAAATATAAATAATATATTTTTATTGCATTACAGTGATAATTTTCAGGGAAAATATGCTAAAAAAAGAAAATACATTGTATAAATTTATAAAATTATAATAAATAAAATGAAATATATATATATATATATATATATATATATATATATATATATATATATATATATATATATTGCATAAAGAAAATTAGCTTAAAAGCCTGTTTTTAAGGACCAATTAAAAATTACTGTAATTGAAATGAGGGTTTTCATTTGAAAAAGCATAAATTAAATGCAGTACAAAAAATTCTAGCAGGATGTATAAACAAACCTAAAAACATATACATTAAACTTATAAATACACTTTTATAATGTATTAATAAAATGTAAATAAAGTATCTTTATTGCATTATGGTGAGGATTTATGTCGAAACGTTCTTTAAAATGTCCGAAAATAATGTCACAATGCAAAAAAAAAAAAATCATAATCCTAAAAGTAAGCTTTATGCAAAATATAATTTCCTTTTTCTTTTGTTTGATTTTGGAATATAATATGACCAATACATGTTCTTCAGAATGTTCGTCAAACCAATCATGTAGAATTTTTACTGTAAAATTTAAATTACTGTTAAAGTAAAATTCATTGTTCCAAGCTGGCAAAGAAAAATGATGTCTCAATGAAATATCTGTAAATGTGCTTTATGTTCACCTGTAGGCCATTCAGTCGTCCAGTGGGATCCTGAGTTTTGGGATCGGGGTCGTATTTGCAGCGTCATTCGGGATCAGTCTTAATTTCCTGACTTTATTCCGAGTTCCCATCATTACTGGAATCATGGTGAGCTTCATTACTTCTGCTATTGTTTGTTTGTGTTTAACTCCATTCCAGCTTCTGTGGCTATTTTCATTGCAAGAAATATTATGGCTGAATTATATCATGTTTTTATAATTTATTTTTGCTAAAAACTCCAAAACTGCATTTGGCTTAACTCTGTTAAAAATCTCTTCAAAAGAGTTAACTGAATAAAAAATTTTTCTCAATGAGTTAAAACCAGCACAATCTAATAAAACATCATTACTTCTGCTATAAATGCTTGACAATAAATTTCACTGTGCAGTTCATGCAGGAATATGTTCATTATAATATATTACAATTTAGATTTTGAGACATTAAAGAGACATTTCACAAACGCTACAGAAAATAATGGATATAATAATTAATAACGGGGATGATTTGATGTAAGAGTCTGAAGGGGTTTCTGTTTGTCTTCCAGTTTGTCTTTGCTGGAATCTTGTCCAATCTTCTGTACAAACACCCCGAGCTTCTGCAGGTTAGTGTGTGTGTGTCTGAATAATTCTGTATTTAAATAAATTCAGTTTCTGGAAAGCACGAGCAGTAGTTTTGGTTTTTGTTCCAGACTTGTTTCATCGCTAACATCGGGTGTCTGGTCGTGTCTGGGATCGGAACCATTCTCCTGATTGTTGATCTTCATCCAGGTGAAAACACCATCCAGAACAAGGTAGAATTAATAACAAGAATTCCTGTAGTTAGGAACATTTGTCCTTCACATTTACTCTAGCATCGAGTTTTATTAAATGCATAAAACAAGTTTTCAAATGTGATAGTAATAGATACATATGTCAACATTTATAATTATTGAAATATTTTAAATACAGACTGTGTGAATATATATATTTATATAATATAATATTATAAATTTTTTTTATAAAATTTTATGATGAAATACATTATAAATAATTTGTTACTATATATGTGTATATTAGTGCTGTCAAACGATTAACCGCGATTAATCACATCCAAAATAAAAGCTTTTGTTTACATAAAATATGTGTGTGTACTGTGTATATTTATTAAGTATATATTGTATAAATACACATGCATGTATATATTTAAGGAAAATATGTTATGTTTATATATTAAATTTATTTATATATAATACAAATTACAAGAATATTAATATATAAATGTATAAATGTAAATATTTTCAAAAATATACTGTATGTGTGTATTTATATATACATATAAATAAACACAGTACACATACATATATTATGTAAACACAAACTTTTATTTTGGATGCAATTTATCGCGATTAATTGTTTTGACAGCACTAATATATATCTATAAATATTTTGTAACAAATTATTATAATATATTTCAGTATAAATATTGTTTTATTTCATAACATAAATATTATATTTAACAATAAATCAAATGTATTATAAATTATTTTATCAAATAAAAGAAATATTCTTTTTGCGCAAAGAATATCTAGCGTATTTTAAGAACAGTTAATATTCTTAGCATTGTGACATTAGTTTATGACAATTAAGCATATTAAAATTACTGTAATACACCAGAATGTTTTTATTGAAATAAGCATAAATTAAAGGCAATTTAACAAATTCTATCAAAATGCATAAATAAACCTAAAAATATACTTTAAAATTACTTTGAATAATGTATTAATAAAATGTAAGTATTATATCTTCATTGCATTACAGTGAGAATGAGAGAAAAATATGCTTAAAATGTCATGAAAAGCTTATACTGTAATGTCACAAAACAGAAAAAAATGGTAATGATCTTAAAAATAGGCTTTTATGCAGAAAATAATTTAATGTTTCTTTCTTTTGATTGTGAGGCAAAATATAACTGGAATATGTTCTTTACGGGCTTTGTGAAATTGATCCTGTAGGATTAAAATGAAATTATTGATTCAAGTTGGCAAACCGGGAGAGTTTTGGTCTGGTCTGATGTAAAGATTGTTGTCAGCTGAAGTGTGTGTGTGTGTGTGTGTGTGTGTGTGTGTGATGCAGATGGAGGTTCTGGTGCTGTGTGTGACTCTGATGGACATGATCATCGCATCGGTGCTCATATACTGGTTTTACAGAGAGAAGCGTGATCATAAGCAGTGACGGCATGATCTAACATCAAGATGAATGTGTTCACTTTCCTCAGCTCAGAGTTTCTCACAAGCAACAAAAATAGAATTAAAGAACTAAAGAAAGCAGAAGTATCTTCAGTGACTTCAAGATCTGCTCACGATCTGCCGTGAGAATAACCGGACTGAAGAATGCAGCGTGTGCTAAACGCGGGTGATTTGGCTTGTTAGCAAATGAATATACATTTATTATTGTTTTTTTTTAGTATGAATGAAGTAAAGCGGTCATGCTGCTTGCAGCTTTATTTGTTTATTGTTTTATTACTCATAAAGCTGGATATTTTCTCTGTACATATTTTCACATTTATGAATGGAATTAATGTGATTCAAAAGGAGTTACTTCTGTATGTTACTTATGAATTTGAGTTAATAAACTACAGAATTCAATATGATTTTATTTACAGTTTTATTTTCAAAGTAAAAAGATGGACTCACATCTGGGTTTGGTAATAAGTCACACACACACACACACATACACACACACACACACACACACACACACACACAAAATAAATTTTTAAAATAATAATAATTTTAATATATATATAATTACTTTCTATTTTATTTTATTTTAATACAATGTAATTGAAAAAAGATAAAGAAATAAATTTATATATATATATATATATATATATATATATATATATACACAGTATATACATACATACATATAATCACATTATTCTTTATGTTTATTTTTTTATTAAATGAATGAACCAAAACAATGATTTACAATGGTGACAGATTTATTATTTATTATTTTGCTTTATTAACAGTAAAGCTGGATATTATTCTTCTGTACATATTTTCACATTTATATACTGAATTAATGTAATTCAAAAGGAGCTATGTCTGTATGTTACTTGTGGACTTGAGTTGGGAACCATTTTAGTAAATTACAAAATTCTATTTGATTTTAATTACTGTTGTTTTATTTTTATTTTCATAGTAAAAAGTCGGACTCAATCATTATTAATAATGCAATCCTGTCTGGATTTTATTAGTAGAGCCAGAACTCAAATCATTCAACTATTTGTACAATCAGAAAAACTGCGTCAGATGTCGAGTGGTGAAGAATCTGCAGTCTCAGAATGAAAGGAATAAAAATAAAACAGCTGAATTAATGTAGATCCGTGATCTTGGTCCTGTAACGTACCAGCACTGCAGTCAGAACTCATATTCATCAGCGCGGCTCTGGACGATTATCAGTCTATGAAATGATGAAATGATGAAATGTCTCAGTGCATTTGATCTCCGTCTGTCCGAACACATCCAGCATTCACAGTCCAAACACTGCTGTCTCGAAGGATTCACAGCTGCAATGAAAAACAAGAGAAGTTATGTGAAGCGCTGATGTGCAAGTCACCGTTGATAGTTTGATGTTTATTAAGAGCCGTTTACACTGACAGGAATCATGTGTGTGTATGTATATATATATGCAACAGCCAAATCGTGTTCATTTACATTTATGCATTTAGCAACTTACAAAAGACTAACCAAAGCAATTTGTCAAAGAGCCAATAATATTCATAATATTCAATGCTAGATTTATTAGACAACTAGATTTGCCCACATGCATGCATTGTCCATTGTACAACTGTATTATTTTTATTAAATACTCACTTTTTAATGTTAAAGTAATAGCATTATTGCAATAGGTTTCTTAATAATAATTACAAAGAGATTTGATTTTCTTTCAACATTTTTTTTCATCAGTATTTTTTTTATCTTTAAATTTTCTTTTAATTTTGTTTAATATTTGTATTTAATAATAATCATAATAAAAATATATAATTTTATAGTCAAACAAAACTCTTCACAATAAAAAAGTAATTTTTAGCTTCTTAAAGTTATTTTTATAGACTATGCAGATGCACTTACAAACAAATTAGTCTCACCCATTCTAGAATTATTCATTCTTTCCAAATACAGCTATTTAAATCATCTGGTCAAAATTCCTGTATTTTTTCATAGCATCAATATTACAGAAAAACAAAAAAGAGCAATTCAAATACTGCAGAAAAACAACATTTCCTGTATTCTTTCATAACACAAATATTGAAAAAACTAAAAGAAAAATCCTATATTTTTCATATCGTCAATATTACAGATTTGTTTTTATATTTTTTCAGATCGCAAATACTGTAGAAAAACAACATTTCCTGTATTTTTCATATCACAAATATTGCAAACAAGCAAATAAATAAATAAATAAAATAAAAAAATCCAGTATTTTTTTATATTGTCAATATTACAGAAAAACAAAAATTCACAATAAAAATTTTTATAGATATTTTCCTATCACAAATACTTCAGAAATACAAAATTTCCTGTATTTTTACATATCATCAATATTACAAAAAAACTAAAACTCGCAATTAAAAAAATGCAATGTTTTTCCCACAATGCAAATACTGCAGAAAAACATTTCCTGTATTTTTTCATATTGCAAATATTGCAAAAAAAGTCATGTATTTTTCATATCGTCAATATTACAGAAAAACTAAAATTTGCAATTGAAATAAATTGTGATATTTTTTCATATCGCAAATACTTCTTGCTTTAGATGCACAAAACGTCTTGACACAAATAAGACTCGACACACAGGACATGCATTGTAGTGCATGTGCATCGTATGATTATTTTCAACATAAAGTGCATGCATGTGACACGACAATAACGTCAACTTGTTCCTCAATGAGAGACAGTAATGCAAAACCATCGCTTCCTCAAAAGGATGATATTCCAGCTTAAGCAACAAACGTTTTTATTGATAATCTAAAACATCTTAAAAGTGCTTTACTAAAAACACGAAGTGCATGTAAATGCATGTAAATTTCCCCTGTAAGTGCATTACTGTAAATGTGTTTCAGCACGTTCAGACTCACTGAGGATGACGTTACTGTCACATTAAGCTCAAAATAACCCAGAACACTGCTTGAAGCACTAGGAGGACCCTTGAAGCCCAACACACACATGCAGCCTGACACAAAGGGATTCTCTGACAGCGTCAGCCTCAAGCGTTATCAGGAAGCACACGGTTACTTACTGATCTGAAGCGTTTGATTCAGACCAGAGTCGAGAGGCCTAACAGACCTGAAGTCTTGCTCTGGTAAAACAATCACGTCAGACGAAACTACTGTTAGAAAAACTACAAGAGGAAGAAACGCAGCAGAACACTTCGGTTACACGTCTAAAATAGTGATGCTTGCCACCAGTACACTTAAAAAATATTTAGGCCTTAATTTAAGATTGATGTATTTAAATCGCATATAAAATTTCCATGCAATTGGATTACACAGTTTCAACAAAAAAACAAATAAATTTCAATGTGATGCATATTTGTCAGTCATACAGAAATGAAACAGGTCAGATTTCTGAAAAATAAATAAATAAATAAATTCATAAATACATAAATAAAATAAAAATCAAGGTATAGTTTATCATTAACTCTTGTCTTTGATTTTGTTTACATTAAATTATTTGTTTAAACCCCGAATAATAAACAACATAATAGAATAAAATGAAATTAAAGAATAAAAAATTTGATTAAAGATAAATAAAGGGGGAAAAGGTAATACAAAAATTCAGGACTAAATTTATTAATAATTATATTTGTTTTAGCAAGTCATTAATTTCCCTATTATTTATTTATTTAGTCATTTATTTATTTCCCTATCATTCGTTCATTCGTTCATTCATTCATTTCTTTCATTCATTCATTCATTCATTCATTTAATTTCATTCATTCATTCATTCGTTCGTTTATTTTTAATTTCTGCAGGATTGGTCCTCCATATAAACCTGTTCATTGTCAAAACAATTACATTTATTAAATTAAAAAGCATGAACATGGTTAAAATATGTCTAGCTGTGGAACAAGTGACAATCAATAAGTTAAAATGTTTGAGATTTAAAGAAACGTCTCGGTTACCTCCCTGAAGGAGGGAACGGAGACGTCACGTCGGATGACCGACGAAATTGGGATCTCGCCAGAGAGACCAATCCACTTCGAGTGTAACTAAACGAGCCAATGGACATTGGCATGCGATTATTGCATCCAGCTGCCGCTGATCACAGCGTGAGCATAAGAGGCAGCTGGTGCACCGCATCAATTCATGCTTTCGCTGAGGAGCCGAGCTGGTGACCCGGCAGCTCAGCGGTGGTACAGCGACTGTGGCGACGGGACGTGACGTCTCCGTTCCCTCCTTCAGGGAACGAGGGTTACATACGTAACCGAGACGTTCCCCTTTCAGTCGGTCACTCCGAGTCACATCGGGTGACCGTCGAAATTGGGATCCCTACCAAAGCGCCACAGGATCTGCCCCTTCCAGTGCCCTGTGTAGGCCTCCTGATCCTTCCTATAAGGCAGACGATAGGACTGGGCTCTACACAGAGAAGGTCAACTACTGTTGTTCCTTGAGCAACCCAAACAGTAGGACTAGGATAACACTGGGAAGCGTGCCCTTCCACTTGGAAGAGGCACACTGCGGAGTCACCTCCTCCCAGAGGGGGTTAAGTGACATTCAGACATGTGAAGTAACCCCGTAGGGCCCTATTGCACATGGAAGTCTCTGAGATGGCTCAGGCTGCATCATTAGAGATGGCAGAACGTGGTCTGCCAGGGGAAACACGGCTCTAATAAGCATACCGTGGAATACACATATGGGATCCCGGCAGGGTCTCTCATATGGGCACTAGCCTCGCACCAGATTTCAAGAATTCATTGGCTGAAGGCCTGGCGCCGGACGCCCCGCCGCGTCCGGACGCCGGAGTGCTGGAGGACTCAACAGGGTTCACCTGGTTAAGGAACACTCTGGAGAATTAGGCGTAAGGACGCCGCAAGCCGACTCTGAGCCGGCCCTCTCAGTGCCACTACCCGTTTGAGGTGAGAACACAGGAGGAAACCGGTTCGACACGTAGGCTATAAAACCTAGCGAACGTGTTGGGAGTCGCCCAACCCGCAGCTCTACAAATGTCTGCTAGCAAGGCACCACGAGCCAGCGCCCAGGACGATGCGACACCCCTAGTGGAGTGAGCACGCAACCTGAGTGGGCAGGGCACACCTTGTGCTTCGTAGGCCAAGGTGATGGCATCCACTATCCAGTGGGCCATCCTCTGCTTGGAGACAGCCTTCCCCTTCTGCTGTCCTCCGTAACAGACAAAGAGCTGTTCTGAGGTCCTGAAGCTCTGAGTTCTATCCACATACTGACGCAGTGCGCGTACAGGACAGAGCAAAGCTAGGGCTGGGTCTGCCTCCTCCAGGGGCAGCGCTTGCAGGTTCACTACCTGGTCCCTGAAGGGAGTGGTAGGAACCTTGGGCACATAGCCGGGCCAGGGCCTCAGTGTTGCACTGGAGTCGGCCGGCCCAAACTCAAGGCACGACTCGTCGACCGAAAATGCCTGCAGGTCCCCCACCCTCTTGATTGTGGCCAACGCAGTCAGGAGTAGGGTTTTCATAGAAAGAAACTTCAACTCGACTGACTGCAACGGCTCAAAGGGAGCAGTTTGTAGGGCTCTTAGCACCAATGCCAAATCCCAAGAGGGAAGGGAGGGAGGCCTCGGAGGATTTAACCTCCTGGGCCCCCTAAGAAACCTGACGACCAGATCGTGCTTCCCCACCGACCTCCCCTCTGTGGGGTCGTGGTGGGCAGAAATAGCAGCAACGTACATCTTAAGGGTGGAGGGGGACAGCCTACGCTCCAACCCTTGTTGCAAAAAGGAAAGCACGGCTCTGATCGAACATCTCCGGGGGTCCTCCTGGTAAGAGGAACACCATTCGACGAACAGGTTCCACTTCAGCGCATAGGCCCGTCTTGTGGACGGTGCTCGTGCTGAAGCGATAGTGAGTGCTACCTCCTGGGGCAGGTCACCTAGAACCTCCACGTCCCGTCCAGGGACCACACATGAAGTTTCCACAAGTCTGGACGCGGGTGCCAGAGGGTGCCCCGTCTCTGAGAAAGCAGATCCTTCCTCAGAGGAATCGGCCAGGGAGGGGCTGTCGCGAGGAGCATGAGTTCCGGGAACCAGGTCCTGTTTGGCCAGTATGGAGCCACTAAGAGGACCTGCTCCTCGTCCTCCCTGATCTTGCACAGTGTCTGTGCTAGCAGGCTCACTGGGGGAAATGCATACTTGCACAAGCCCTGGGGCCAGCTGTGTGCCAGTGCATCCGTGCTGAGCGTTGCCTCGGACAGGGAGTAGAACCACTGGCAGTGGGTGGTTTCTGGAGATGCAAACAGGTCTACCTGAGCAACTCCGAACCAACTCCAAATCAGCTGGACAGCCTGGGGATGGAGTCTCCACTCCCCAGGAAGTGCTGCTCGGGACAGCTCGTCGGCCGCCTGATTGAACACTCCTGGGATGTGGATGGCACGAAGGGACCTCAGATGCTTCTGACCCCAGAGGAGGAGGTGGTGGGCGAGTTGCGACATGCGACGGGAGCGCAAACCGCCTTGCCGGTTGATATACGCAACAGTCGCAGTGTTGTCTGTACGGACTAGAACGTCCCTGCCCCGAAGGCGCTCTCTGAGGCGGCGCAGGGCAAGGCGTACTGACAGCAACTCGAGACAATTGATATGCCAACGCAGAAGGGGGCCCGTCCAAACCCCTGATACTGCGTGCCCGTTGTACGTGGCACCCCAGCCGGTGGCCGAGGCATCCGTGAATACCACGGCATGCCTGGATACCTACTCCAGGGGCACTCCTGCCCGAAGGAACGAAGGATCTGACCATGGGCTGAAGGTCTTGCGGGAGGCCGGTGTAATCTGAACCCGGTGAGTACCGCGTTTCCACGTCCACCTCGGGATTCGGCCATGGAGCCAGTGCTGAAGCGGTCTCATATGGAGCAGACCGAGCGGAACTATGACCGCAGCTGCAGCCAAATGCCCCAGGAGCCTCTGAAAGAGTTTCAGTGGGACCACTGTCCTGCCTGATAAAGTCTTGAGGCAGTTCAGCACTGACTGAGCAAGTTCCTGGGTGAGGTGTGCTGTCTGGTTGACCGAATCCAACTCCATGCCGAGAAAAGAGATCCCCTGCGTTGGCACGAGTTTGCTCTTTTCCCAATTGACCCGAAGGCCCAACTGGCTGAGGTGCCTAAGCACCAGGTCCCTGTGTGTGTACAACTGCTCTCGAGAGGTAGTTGAGAATGCGCACACCCCGTTCTCTCAGGGGAACAAGGGCCGCCTCTGCGACTTTGGTGAAGACACAAGGCGAAAAGGGACAGCCCGAAGGGCAGGACCTTGTACTGATATGCCCAACGGTTGAACGCGAACCACAGGAATGGCCTGTGTCGCGGGAGAATCGAACATGAACACGAACACGAACATGAATCGTCAACATCTTGAACGGCATCTTGTGAAGTGCACGATTCAAAACTCGCAGATCCAAGATCGGTCGTAACCCACCGCTTTTCTTGGGCACAATGAAGTAAGGGCTGTAAAACCCCGACCTCATATCGGCTGGAGGGACCGGTTGTATTGCGTCCTTTGCCAGCAGGACTGCAATTCCCGCACGCAAGACAGGGGCATCGACGGTCCAGGAACCCGGCTTGAGGCTTGTGACAGCCCGGCGTGTGACTTCTTGAAGCGGGGACTGGAGTGCTACCACCCTTATCTGGTTCCACGAATGGGCAGGAGGGCAACCACCCACTGCCTGCTGGTGAGAGAGGAGGAGGGAAGCGATCCTGTGATGCACGGATCACCACTCTCCTCCTCTTGAGACCCAGAGATTGAGGAGACCGCTCTTTACTGATGTTTTGGGTACCGCTGGCTGCTGGGCCAGCGGCGGAACAAAATGAAACAAAAGATACTCCATCCGGCCCTCCTCCGGGGGAGGGAGTGGTGCAGTCACCATCTCCCGATGAGCAGTCTCCTCCATCTCTGGGTCGACCGTCCCAGGGCCTCTTGCACTTGCGCTTGCCACCAGATTTGGCGGGGGCCTGGACGGGCTGGGTGTCCTGCCTGCGACCGGCTCCACGATGCTGCCTGGTGGAAGGCTGCTGCGGCTGCGTGGGAGCGGGGGCGGCCGCAGGGGGGCGCCCACGGCGACGAGCAGGCTGAGTGGCTGCAGCCAGAGTGGCTGCAGCCAGAGTGGAAGCAGCAGGTTTCCTCCGGCGCATGATGTGTTTGCCTCAGTCTGCTTCTGGGCTGCCAAGAACTGCTGGGCAAAGCTCTCGACAGCGTCGCCGAAAGGGCCGGTCTGCGACACGGGAGCATTCAGGAACTGTACCTTCTCCTGCTCCTCCATGTCAGCGAGACACAGCCAGAGATGGCGCTCCTGGACATCGCATGACCCAGAGACTGTGCGGTCACCTTCGTCGCTCGAAGCGCAAGGTCCGTCGCAGCACGCAGCTCACATAGAACCGCCAGGTCGTGACCACCCTCATGCAGGTCTTTCAGGGCTTTGGCCTGGTGGACCTGCAGTAACGCCATGGCATGGAGGGCAGAAGCCGCCTCCCCACAGGCTCTATAAGCACTGCCAGTTAGACCTGGCGAATACTTACAGGCCCGTGAGGGGAGACACGGGTCATCCCGCAGGGTGGAAGCGGCTGTTGGACACAGTTGCATGGCCACAGACCGCTCCACCGAGGGGATGCCGCATACCCCAAAGCGGCCCCACCATCGAGGGTGGTGAGAGCGGAGAAACCACAAGATTTGTTTCGGGCAGTGAAAGGTGCCTTCCACGACCTTGTAAGCTCCTCATGCACTTCCGGAAATAATGGCACCGGAAAGAGCGCTGAGAACCAGCGCGACCCCCACTGAGAAACCACTCGTCCAGCCTCGAAGGATCGGGACACGGTGGAGGATTCCACACGAGCCCGACATTCTCGGCGGCCCGGGAAAGCATAGCCGTCATCTCTGGGTCTGGCACGGACAACGCTACCACACCCGAAGGGGGCAACGCAGCCGGGTCGTCATCCCCGGAGAGAGAGGACCCGCCCTCCGATGCAGTGATCGACATCTGGTCGTCAGAGGGGGCACCGAAGGAAACGTGTGGCCAGCGCCCTCCTTCGGCAGCTCCACCGGCTGCAGAGTGCTTGAGGGGTGAGGAGCTCCACTTGGGGAAGCCCTCACCGTAATCCTCAAATCACCTCTGACTCCACCGGATCCAGCGCGCACGCCGGATCGTGGCAGAGGCAGAGGGACTCCGCCATGTTTGACATAGCGGAGTCGCACTCCGAGATGGTCATGTCCCCGCAAGAAGAACATGAACCATCCACGAAAGCCACCTCAGCCACCTTTTTTTGATGTAAGGGAGGATGTTTTCCATCATTTTAGTAATCTTGATGCATTAGCGTGTGGGTTAGCTCTCTCACCGCTGTGATAAAGTTGCTGCTCTGACTCTGCAGCTCCTGCTCTTTGTGGTAGAGGATGGAGGACGTGTCTTTGGGTGGAGACGGGGACGGTGTGGACAGATACGAGCCTCCGTCACTGGTGTAGCTCTCCATCACTAACGCTGGATGATGCTGGACGCTCACGCCATCACTCACTGCAGACACACAACACAACACTTACATCCACAACAGCTCACTGCCCTTCTCAGCAATGCACAACAATTATACAAACATTTAGCACTTATATAGAATTTATTCATAATAAAAAATAATACTTTTATTTGGCAAGAATGCATTAAATTTATCAAAAGTGACAGTACTTTATTTATTTATAGTAGTTTACTTTATTTATTAAAAACATTTAACATTTTATTCAGCAAGAATGCATTAAATTGATCAAAAGTGACAATAATATATTTATTTATAGTAATTTACTTTATTTTATTAAAAAACATTTAAAATGTTATTCAGCAAGAATGCATTAAATTTATCAAAAGTGACAATAATGTATTTATTTATAGCAATTTACTTTATTAATTTATTAAAAAACATTATAAAATTTTATTCAGCAAGAATGCATTAAATTGATCAAAAGTGACAAATGTATTTATTTATAGTAATTTACTTTATTATTTTATTAAAAAACATTTAAAATGTTATTCAGCAAGAATGTAATTTATGTATAATTTATTTATATGTATAGTAATTTATGTATATTAATTGATGTATAGTAGTTTACTTCATTAATTCATTAAAAACTTAAAAAAAAATCAGCAAGAATGCATTAAATTGATCAAAAGTGACAGTAATTTATTTATTTATAGTAGTTTACCTTATTATTTATTAAAAACATTTAACATTTTATTCAGCAAGAATGCATTAAATTGATCAAAAGTGACAGTAATTTATTTATAGTAGTTTACTTTATTATTTATTAAAAACATTCAAAATTTTATTCAGCAAGAATGCATTAAATTGATCAAAAGTGACAATAATGTATTTATTTATAGTAATTTACTTTATTATTTTATTAAAAACATTTAAAATGTTATTCAGCAAGAATGTAATTTATGTATAATTTATGTATATGTATAGTAATTTATGTATATTAATTTATGTATAGTAGTGTACTTCATTAATTCATTAAATTAATGAATAATAAAAAAATAATTATTCAGCAAGAATGCATTAAATTGATCAAAGGTGATAGTAATTTATTTATTTATAGTAATTTATATTATTTATTAAAAATATGAATACTTTTATTCAGCATGGACACATTAAATTGATCAAAAGTGACAGTTATTTCTTTATTTACCGTAATTTATATAATTAATTAATTTTTTTAAAAAGTAATACTTTTATTAAGCATTAAATTGATGCGTTAAATGGATCAAAAGTTACAGTAAAGACATTTATAATGTTACAAAAGATTTCTATTTCAAATAAATGCTGTTCTATTAAACTTTCTACTCATCTGTGAATCCTGAAGAACAAAAATATTTGTCAGCACAACTGTTTTCAACATTGATAATAATCAGAAATGTTTCTTGAGCAGAAAATCAGCATCTTAGAATGATTTCTGAAGGATCATGTGACCCTTTTAAAATTTTAAAATACAAAACAGTATAGTGCAGCACAGTTTTCTGTATTTTTGATCAAATATATGCAGCCTTGTTGAGTATAAAATACCGTATGATAGCTAATGAAACATCACAGCAAGTACAGTTAATAAAAGAATGATCACAAATATTGTATTGTTTTCAGATGGAACAGGAAGAGGAACTGAACAATAATAATCTTGTCCAATAATAACTGAAGGCTCTGATATAGTTTTAGTGTAACACAGACTATCTTTGTATGCTTGGTGTGCCCAGTGAAACCGCAGGCGTTTAGCCCCTCTGCTCTGAGTTTCCACCGGGCTCCAGTCAACAAAACAAACAGCAGCAGTGACAGGGGCCCATTTCCTGTTTCACACTTCCTGTCTTAACAGCTGCTGTTCATGTACACCTTCTGCCCACCACAGACTCTATTATCAGATGACACATCCCACAGATCTTAATGACTTTAGACTGAAGATCAACTCCACTAACTAAATATGAAGACCCACACAGCCGTTTATGCAGAGTGAAATTTTCCACAAAGTGTGTGAGTGTGTGTATATGTATGTCATATATAGATTTTACCCTAATTAATGTCAATATATTCAAATAGTATTTCTATTAATATTTTGATACTATACTACAAATACCATATAATTTTTTACATTTACATTTAGTCATTTAGCAGACGCTTTTATCCAAATCGACTCGGAGGCAATCAAAATCAACAAAAGAGCAACGATATGCAAGTGCTATAACAAGTCTCAGTTAGCTTAACGCAGTACATGTAGAAAACAAGCAGTTAGTAAATCAATAGAGCGGAAGTCTAAAAGAGGCAAGTTGTTTTGTTTGTTTTTTAAGAATAGAATTAGAATAGAGAGTGCTAGAGTTAGAGGGTCAAATAAAGATGGAAGAGATGTGTTTTTAGTCGATTCTTGAAGATGATAAGGACTCAGCTGCTGGGATTGAGTTGGGCAGATCATTCCACCAGGTGGGAACAGTTAATGTAAAAGTCTGTGAAAGTGATTTTGTGCCTCTTTAATTAAATAATTTTTAATTATATATATATATAACATATTTATGTGTGCGTGTGTGTGTTTCTAATGTTGTTAAAAGAAGTCTCTTTTGCTCACCAAGGCTGCATTTATTTGATTAAAAATACAGTAAATACAGTAAAAATTGTGATGTTATTATAATTTAAAATAACTGTTTTCAATGTGAATATCTGTTAAAATGTAATTTATTGCTGTGATCAAATCTGAATTTCCAGCATCATTCCTCCAGTCTTCAGTGTCACTCACTCGTGGAGGGCTGGAGGGTGGAGTCGTGCTCCAGCTCGTCCTCCTCGATGCAGTCGTAGGGCCAGTGGCTCAGGGACGGGTGAGACGGGTGGAGGTGCAGGTTCAGAGAGCTCAGCAGAGAGGATGAGGACTGGCTGCTGGACGAGGACGAGCTGCTGTTGGAGATGGTGGAGTGCGGCCTCTTAAACGGCGTGGAGTGATCAAACGAGGACACCGCTATGGACGCCCGCATCCGCGACTCTGCAGAGAACAAAGACGCACAAAATCACACTCCATGTGCATCACACATGCAGCGCTGTAGCTCCACATAAACAAGAAAAATATGAGTAGTAGTGTATATTTATTTATGCCATGTCAGCATTTTCATGGCATGGCAGGCTATTTTCATGGCAAAAACAATTTAAAAAATACAAGTATAACAAATACAATAAAAACCAGCAAACAAACAAACAAGTTACATTACACAAGATTTTTTACATTAACATATGATAAAAATTCAAAAACTTTTTCTGGCAAAATTATACTAAATAACTCTTTAAGTGAGTTCACTTCATAAAAGTGTTTTCTACATATATTAAAAGCTGGACAGTAGAAAAATATGATTAACTGTAGAAGGTTCCAGTGATGTTATTGTATATAACTAAAATTACTGTAGACAACATTTGAAGAGGATCAAATCCTTTCATCAAAGTAAAACCTGAAACCAAAAACAACTTTGATGAAAGGTTTTGATTCACTTCAAATGTTGACTACTGTGTTAAAGAATTAACATTTCCATTAACTGAAATAAAGCTCTTTGACAACATGTAAAATATTCATAACATTTTTTTTTTTTATAAAATGCAAAACATGTTGGAAATATAATATTCTTTTGTTTAGTAAGTAGTTAGGAACAGTGCCTTAAAAAACACTGAACTCAAGTTAAATTGAATGCTAATTACAAAAAATAAATAACTGAATAAATCAATCAATATCTAAAAAAAATTAATTCAAATTTTCTAGTTCAATCAGTAGAGCATGGTGCTAGTAACACCAAGGTCATGGGTTCGATTCCCAGGGAAATTAATTAATTAAATACATAAATAAATAAATAAATAAATAAATAGAAATGAAGATGAATTAAAACTAGTGCTGTCAAAATTAGTGTGTTAACACAGGCGATTAATTTTTTTCTGCTGTTTCTGTCTTTTTTCTTGACAAGAAGTGCATTTATTTAGTCACAGATCGTCTTTACGAGCACATCAAACGAGAGACGTTTCAGATGCACGCTTCAACTTCACTTCAGCGTCAGGCTTTAGTCAAACGAGCGGAAACAGTACTGTGCTCTCAGAGCATTAGATCTTAAATTGCACGCACAAAGGCACCAGCGCACCTGTAGCCTGTATCATGTCATATCTAAGTGCGAAATAAACTACGTGCATGCAATGTCGTGGTCAGTTAAGTCATGAAGTTACCAAAAAGGCGATAAAAGCTGCCTTAAAACTGTGCATGCATGTAATATTAGTGCTGTCAAACGATTAATCGTGATTAATTGCATCCAAAATAAAAGTTTTTGTTTACAGAATATATGTGTGTGTACTGCGTATAATTATTATGTATATATAAATACACACACATACAGTATATATTTTGAAAATATTTACATGTATTTACATGTATATATTTATATTCAAATATATTTTATATTATATATAAATATATTTAATATATAAACATAACATATTTTTTCTTAAATATATATGCATGTGTGTGTATTTATATACACATAATAAATATACACAGTACACATACATATATTCTGTAAACAAAAACTTTTATTTTGGATGCGATTAATCGTTTGACAGCACTATGTAATATATATTTTATATGAGTCAGATTTAAGAACATGTCTCTGAAATGGTTTTTAAAACGGTCCTGGAGCAGCCCAGCACTGTCTCACTCATCTAACACACTCGATTCGACTCGTCAGTTCATTAATAGAGACTTTAAGACCTGAAGTGGGTCAGAAAAGGTGAAGAGAGTTGAGAGAAAACACGATGCGTGTCAGATCAGCAGCGGCAGCTCTTAAAAGAAATAACAGCCAAAAACAACCTAATAACCAGCTGCTGTGATGTCTGTTCATCAAGAATAAAAGAAAAAAGAGGAAATCAATAACTTTTATAGCTTTACGGATTCATCTGTATTTAATTTAGAGTTTAGTGTTTGATAACTTCAGTTTCTGTATATTTCTGCTGAAGGGCACAGCTAAATATGACATTTATTATAATGGGTTTATGTGAAGGCTGTTTTAAGTTCACTTAAATTAGAAGTTGTTATTTTTTAAAGTCTAATAAATGTTAAAATTGACAGGTCTCAATTATACTGTAATGTTGAATGGCTATAATCAATGGGTAAATTTTAGGGGGGAAAACTATTTTATAGAGAAATCAGTATTAATTGGTATCAGAGATACTGGCCTTCAGTCATAAAAAAGATGCTGTTAAACAAATATTAAAATATACTGTCTTTATGTTGTTTGTACATTAATTTGATGATTTAAAGTGAAATTATTGCAATATAAAAGTATATTTAAAAACTTTAATGTTACATGAGATTAATCGCGATTAAATTCAGGAAATATGTGTGATTAATTAGTTAACTTTTTTTAATTGATTGACAGGACTAATTAAAATATAAAAACTACAGGAAATAATCCTTAAGTTGAAATACAGAAATTTCTGACTACAAACTGACTACAAAAACTAATCAGAGATATATATAAAAAAGACAAATGTAAAATTTATATATAATATATATATATATATATATATATATATATATATATATATATATACACAGTGGGTACGGAAAGTATTCAGACCCCCTTAAATTTTTCACTCTTTGTTATATTGCAGCCATTTGCTAAATTCATTTAAGTTCATTTTTTTTCCTCATTAATCTACACACAGCACCCCATATTGACAGAAAAATACAGAATTGTTGACATTTTTGCAGATTTATTAAAAAAGAAAAACTATAATATCACATGGTCCTAAGTATTCAGACCCTTTGCTGTGACACTCATATATTTAACTCAGGTGCTGTCCATTTCTTCTGATCATCCTTGAGATGGTTCTACACCTTCATTTGAGTCCAGCTGTGTTTGATTATACTGATTGGACTTGATTAGGAAAGCCACACACCTGTCTATATAAGACCTTACAGCTCACAGTGCATGTCAGAGCAAATGAGAATCATGAGGTCAAAGGAACTGCCTGAAGAGCTCAGAGACAGAATTGTGGCAAGGCACAGATCTGGCCAAGGTTACAAAAAAATTTCTGCTGCACTTAAGGTTCCTAAGAGCACAGTGGCCTCCTTAATCCTTAAATGGAAGACGTTTGGGACGACCAGAACCCTTCCTAGAGCTGGCCGTCCGGCCAAACTGAGCTATCGGGGGAGAAGAGCCTTGGTGAGAGAGGTAAAGAAGAACCCAAAGATCACTGTGGCTGAGCTCCAGAGATCCAGTTGGGAGATGGGAGAAAGTTGTAGAAAGTCAACCATCACTGCAGCCCTCCACCAGTTGGGGCTTTATGGCAGAGTGGCCCGACGGAAGCCTCTCCTCAGTGCAAGACACATGAAAGCCCGCATGAAGGACTCCAAGATGGTGAGAAATAAGATTCTCTGGTCTGATGAGACCAAGATAGAACTTTCTGGCCTTAATTCTAAGCGGTATGTGTGGAGAAAACCAGGCACTGCTCATCACCTGTCCAATACAGTTCCAGCAGTGAAGCATGGTGGTGGCAGCATCATGCTGTGGGGGTGTTTTTCAGCTGCAGGGACAGGACGACTGGTTGCAATCGAGGGAAAGATGAATGCGGCCAAGTACAGGGATATCCTGGACAAAAACCTTCTCCAGAGTGCTCAGGACCTCAGACTGGGCCGAAGGTTTACCTTCCAACAAGACAATGACCCTAAGCACACAGCTAAAATAACGAAGGAGTGGCTTCACAACAACTCCGTGACTGTTCTTGAATGGCCCAGCCAGAGCCCTGACTTAAACCCAATTGAGCGTCTCTGGAGAGACCTAAAAATGGCTGTCCACCAACGTTTACCATCCAACCTGACAGAACTGGAGAGGATCTGCAAGGAGGAATGGCAGAGGATCCCCAAATCCAGGTGTGAAAAACTTGTTGCATCTTTCCCAAAAAGACTCATGGCTGTATTAGATCAAAAGGGTGCTTCTACTAAATACTGAGCAAAGGGTCTGAATACTTAGGACCATGTGATATTTCAGTTTTTCTTTTTTAATAAATCTGCAAAAATGTCAACAATTCTGTGTTTTTCTGTCAATATGGGGTGCTGTGTGTACATTAATGAGGAAAAAAAATGAACTTAAATGATTTTAGCAAATGGCTGCAATATAACAAAGAGTGAAAAATTTAAGGGGGTCTGAATACTTTCCATACCCACTGTATATGTATATGTATATATATATATATATATATATATATTGTCACGCCCCTGGACTGTTTTGTTGTAGTTTTTGCTCCCCATGTGTTCCTTGTGACCCAGTTTCTCCCCTGTCTGATTGTATTAATTTGCTCCAGGTGTGTCTCCTTAGTTCTTTGATTGTCCCGTCTTTAAAAGCCCCAGTCCTTTCAGTTAGTGTTTGTCGGTCTTTGAATGTCTTCTCGTGTTCGATGTTCCCTATATGGATTAAAGACTCCTAGTTTGTGAATTCTCCGTGTCTCCTCGTTCCTGGCTCCAGCACACGTGACAGAAAGACCGACCAAAACAGTTACCTCCGTGTGTCTAACCTCCGTTTTGTTTTCCGTTTTCAATCAGTGTTTTTGTTTCCGTTGTGTTGCCCCATGGATCCCTACATCCGGCCCGAATTCCTCCTCCTCCTGCTGGAGCAAGAGGACCGATCTCTCGAGGACCATACGCGACTTTTCCTGATGTTAGCTAACGCCACCAGCTACCCGGACGGCGCGCTCTGCACATTTTATAATGCTAGTTTGAACACCGCGTGCAGAGCGCTGTCGTCCGAGGATGGTCCTCGAGAGGATTTCGCCGCCTTCGTGGAGTGGACACTGGCGAGGCACGGATCCCCGTTCACCGTCTGTGCCGAGGGGGATCTCGCCAGTGCCACTCCTGACCCAGAGCCCAGCCCACCAACTCCCCGCAGTGCGGAGCACCAGCCCGAGCCCACCGATGACGGAGAGCCATTTCCCGCTACGATCCACGAGCCAGCGACAAGCCGAGCGACTGAGCGGAAGATCGTCCCGGAAGTTGAGCCCAACATGTCAGATCAGGTGCGAGAGCTGATCACGTGGGAGCCAGCCGTGGACGGTGTGAGCGCGGAGTGGAGCTCCGCCCCCTGCACCGCGGCTGAGGGTGAGCTGATGATACATCTGGGGCTGCTAAACTTTGAAGGGGATCTGTTAGACTGGGAACATGATCTGGAGGTCGACGCTTCCCCTATCCTCTCTCCGTCTCCGCTGGTTCCAGCCAGCTCCGCTCCTCCCGAGCACCCCCCTGTGCCTGCTTCCCGAAAGCGTCCTCCAGAGCGCCCCACAGTGTCGGCTCCCATTCCTGAGTTAACCCCTGGAAGCCCGGAGGATCTCAAATGCCCACCCTCCCACCCGCTCCTGCCTCCTCCACCGCTGTCGTCTGGCAGCCCCTTTGCTCGCCCTCAGCCCTCCATCAATGCGGTGCGAGCTCCGCGGGTCTGCCATCCTCCATCGCCGTGGCTGGAGAATCCCTCACCTCCACCTCCAGCCTCCGAGGCCCAGACTCCACCTCGGGCCGTAGACCCAGCGGCTCCACCTCGGCTCCTAGCTCCCTCGCCTCCACCGTCATCCATCGATCCACCAGCTCCACCAGGCTCCCTCGTCCCTCCGGCTCCGCCTTGGTCGGGTGTCGACCCGCCATCGCCTCGGGACTCCTCTCCTCTGGCTGCGCCTCGTCACTCCATCCCACCGGCTCCGTTGGGCTCCTTCCTCCCTCCAGCTCCACCTTGGTCCTCAGTCGCTCTGGCTCCGCCGCGGATCTCCGGAGCTCCGCCTCTGCCTCGGTCGCCAGAGCTCTCGGCTCCACCCTGGCCCCCCGGATCCTCGGCGTCACCCTGGCTCGTCGGCTCTCCGTCTCCACCTCGGGCTCCTGCTCCGCCTCCGTTGGTCGGCCCCCTGGAGTCGGAGGGCATTCCTCCTCCATGGCTCCTCCCTCCGTCGGCTCCACCATGGGCCATCATCATGGCTGTGGCCTGGGTCCTGCCAGGCTCCTCCTGCTCCGAGTCCCTCCTGTCTCCTCCCTGGCTCCTCCCTCCTTCGTCACCTCCCTGGTCTCTGTCTGCCGGCCCCCTCCCGGTTGTCCGTCCTCCTCCTGAGCCGCCGCCATTGTTCCCACCCGTTCCCCCCCCTCTGTTGTTCCACGGTGCGAGGACGCACCTTCCGGGAGGGGGGAGTAATGTCACGCCCCTGGACTGTTTTGTTGTAGTTTTTGCTCCCCATGTGTTCCTTGTGACCCAGTTTCTCCCCTGTCTGATTGTATTAATTTGCTCCAGGTGTGTCTCCTTAGTTCTTTGATTGTCCCGTCTTTAAAAGCCCCAGTCCTTTCAGTTAGTGTTTGTCGGTCTTTGAATGTCTTCTCGTGTTCGATGTTCCCTATATGGATTAAAGACTCCTAGTTTGTGAATTCTCCGTGTCTCCTCGTTCCTGGACATATATCGTGACATACTCATGACATATATATATCTCTTCCATCTTTATTTGACCCTCTAACTCTAGCACTCTCTATTCTAATTTTATTCTTTAAAAAAAAATTGCCCCTTTTAGACTTGCACTCTATTCATTTACTAACTGCTTGTTTTCTTTAAAAAAACTAAAACTAGCTTCTCTATTCTTTTTGTATTCTATTTGTTTTCTTTTTATTTATTATACAATTAACAAAAAGCAAAAAAAAAAAGCCTCTAACACTAGCTTGCTCTATTCTTTTTCTATTCTAACTGTTTTCTTTTTATTTATTATATAATTAAAAAAAAAAAAAACCCTTGTTACGTGTACTGCGTTAAGTAACTGAGACTTGTTATAGCACTTGCATATCATTGCTCTTTTGTTGATTTTGATTGCTTCTATTGTCCTCATTTGTAAGTCGCTTTGGATAAAAGTGTCTGCCAAATGACTAA